>JANAVB010035017.1:4981457-5265958 GCA_029216955.1 Iris pallida
GAGACGCAGCATCGAATCGCCATGGCCTTTCCCTCTGCCTATTTTTCGTGTCCAGCACGAACATGTTCTGAGCATGAAATCTGGAGGGGGCAGGTTCCTACTGAGCTTGACACGACGGCGGCAATACTTTCGACAGAAAATATTCCAGTCGACGTGATATAGAGGCAGTAGCTAATGTCGAGTTCTTCCAGCACAGGGAGAAACTCCAAGTGTCTCACGAAAGTTTCATCATCATGTCGCACTTCGGAATGCGCAGCACCTTAGAATTTCCCATTGTATTATAAAAATAGGAAAAAATCAATAGAATTAACAAAAGTATAGTAAAATTTTGTAATAGAAAAAATAAAGTATTAGAATAAGACCAAATAAAATTTTGTACTGGCCTTAAACATGCAGAAGAGAAGGCTGCTTCGTCGAGCTTGTACGCGAGGAGAGGACCCTAGTATCCCTCACTGCGAGCCACGAGCTTCATTACGTACAAACTAATCTCAGTGGTTTGCTGGGTCCTCCGGCACACTGTACCAAGTCGATGTTAGACAATAATCTAAGGGACCGTTGAGCGCCTTCCACCACGAACGGCAAACTGGGGCCAGTTGCACATTACCTCGTCCGCGGCATCCCCGACAGTACCAGTATCATCGAGAGAATCTCGGTAGGGATGACGGCCCTCCGCTGCAGTTGATCTTGCTCCTCTCCATTGCGATGTCTCTTCTCTTCCTTTGTTTTCTCTAGTCGGATGGGTTTCTTCTTTGAAAGGCTATTTAACCCTCGTTTAGGCGGGTGTAACCCGCTCGTGGAGGGGTGTGACCGAACAAGGCACAAATCTATTGAGAAATAACGGTAATGCTACTGTATATTATTAGCAATTAGTCATTTGGGCTCCCAACATATTGGGGTGTGTCATCTCCCATTATGTGGCATCTGACATGGCAGATGACATAACAGCTGACATGGCAGATGACAAACAGCTGACATGGCAAATTTTAACCCTAAAAATTAATTACCAAATTTTTTTAATATTAATTTAATGTCAATATAATATTAATGTTAATGTTAATGCTAATGCTAATGTTAATGTTAATAATATTAATGTTAATATTAAGTTAATTTAATATTAAATATTTATTTACTATTAATGTTAATTTTAATATTAATTTTATTGTTAAATTTTGTTATGTCAGCTGTCATGTTAGCAACCATATCATATGCCATATAATGGAAGATGGTATCACCCAAATTTTTTGGGAGCAATAGCATTTTCGTAATATAGTTTTAATTAATTGTAAATTTTAAATTAACAGAAAAAGCCAATGTAGATTTAATATTAATGCTACTGTAAATTTTCTCGATCATGCCTCGATACTTACTTTTGTCGACCGAGTTACCGTCTTCATTTTATCAAGTTTTTCATCCGAATCTCGTCCTCGCTGGGAGATGATGCCGCATTTATCTGGAGTTGCGCGTGCAAGGCAAGATAAACAGATTCACAATAGTGTTTATAGCTCAAATTGATAACATACAGCAGCGGAAGGAAACGTTAGTAACAACAAGAATCTTTTATTGATAATGAACTGAAAGTTACAATGGCTCTGAATAGCCCAACTTAACATGCCAATTGGCTACAAGCTCATGATCTCTCTAGCTCACAAAGGAGTACATTGTTCCATACATTATGCCTCTTTATAGCCAACAAGTAGTCTTCGGCTGAACATCTCCATGTCGCAAGTCCGAACGCCAATGCGGTAGCTCCTCTGAACGCTAAGGACTCCTGCCTCGGCACGTCCAAGCCGAGCCCCGCTCGAACCGAATATATCTGAACTTGTCCACTACCGTGTCCCTGCGACAGATACAATAGACATAATCTAACTAAACCATAGTGATCGTGCTCATCTAGTCCCATTTCGCCTAGCCTGCAAGGTTAGAACTTTACATAAGAATCATATCATTTCACTCAACCAACCAACCATAAACTTAAACATATGCATAAGGGTGGCAGGCCTGTGCCTGCACCCAGCGCTAATCTCAGCCCACCGGTCCTATCTATATAAAGGTCACGGTAATTCGCACCGTAATGCATCTTTGGCATCCTTATGTGTAAGACTATGATCACTTCGATACGGAATGCTAGCCCAATATCCGAAGGATCCCAAACTTACTGATATCATAGCTATCACAACACTGGACGGTCGCAACCCGTCCTAATGATGTGCACCATAAATATCATACATAATTCCCTCCTTTGAACTACTCGGTTGAATTAAGATGATGTGCACCATAAATACCATACATAAATACCAACACTGGACGGTCGCAACAATATAATAGCTTATTGGGTATATTATATTGACATTGCTTGTCCTCCATTCGGAGTTGACCGTTCTCGACAGGTTTTGATATTATAACTGTTGTAAGATAGTAGAACTAGACAGCGTTCTACGTCGTTTCTACGGTGTAGGCTGGGACGCTGTCACGCACTCATGCCCTTACTCCGGGTACGGGTCGTAATAGGGTACGCGAGAAAGAAATAATGTCGCTATCGATTCGGTTGGGACCGATAGGTCAGAATCGGCCGGGTCGATCGAACGGGAACGGTTGAATTAAGATCCATTCCACGTTATGGAATGGCTTCTCTGGAACCAAGTCCCATATTCAGCGGGTTGTAGGTGATCGCGTAGGCGACGTCAGCGCAGCCAACCAGTCGCTCGTATGAATCAAGTCTAAGGCGAGTGGCTGACCTCCTTCGTCTCGTCCCTCTTCGATGTCACTGGCATCACAAGCCATCATGGACGTATAGCTTTGTTAATCGGGGTCCTTTTAAACGTAAGTAGCTAGCTCCGATACAAGTTCCCGCTTAACCTGTGCTGAAATCTTATGCATGACTATACCCTGTTTCCTCCTAGGTAGAAACGGTCCCGTGGCCCCGGGTTGCTGATCGAGAAAACTACCGCCTTGTCGACAAGTTGTCCATAACCGTACGAAGACATATTTTTCTTTTAGTTAATAAGACATAGCCTACATTATCTTTGAAAACTCAATCCCTTTCCCGTGTTTGTGCCCTTGCATTTATCCTTTCATTCGCAACAACATTATCGATTTACCTAGGAAGGGTTCGAGAAGAGGAGGGTCAGCCACTAACCTTGAGTTTACTTCAGGCGAGAGAATGGATCTTAATTCAACCATTCCCGTTCGATCGAGTCAATCGATCCCGACCTATCGGTCTCGACCGAATCGATAGCGACAGTGTTCCTTTCTCGCGCACCCCGTAGACGGAGTACGGGGCACGATGTAGGGACGGGGCACTACAGCTATAGACTAAGATGTCGTCTATGAACACTATCACGAACTGATCCAAATAGTGCATGAAGATACGATTCATGGGGTCCATGAATACGGCTGGCACACTGGTCGCTCCAAATGGCATAACAAGAAAATCCCATTGTCCAAACCTCGATCTGAATGATGTCTTCTGGATAACTTTCTCTCTGACTCTGATCTGATGGTACCCTCATGACCGCAAGTCAATATTCGAGAATACAGCCGCTCCCTTGAGCTGATCAAATAAGTCATCAATGTACGATAATCAACACATAATCTTGACGTACCATCCTTCTTCTTCACAAGAAGCATCGGTGCTCCCCAAGGCGATCCACTAGCACGAATAAATCCTTTGGTTCTGAGTTCTTCAATCATCTTGTACAAGATTTCCAACTTTGAAGGTGCCATCCTGTAGACTCTCTCCGGTCCTGGTGCCGTCCCTGGAATCAAGTCGATGGTGAAAACTCTGCCTCACCGGGAATACCAAAAATAATCCTGCCAATATGGCAGTCTATTCTTGTGTATTGCTCCTTCAACCAATCCATTCCTAGGCCAAGGGACCGATTCGGCCTACAGCAAAAGGGTCGTCGTCTAACCCAGTTATAGTCCGTGATGGCTTGACATTGCCAGTGGCCTTCACACCCTTTCACTGCTTAACAAATGCACGTGACACGGGACGGTGCTTGCTATACTTCGATAGCCCAACAAAACTCTTTTCTAATGTGTTCGTACAACGACTTGACAAGCAAGGGCTACGTCAAGCCTTGCATCGAGGGAACGTGCTGTGCACGCGTTCGACTTGAACAATCAAGTTCTTTGGGTGCATAGACTTAAGCAAGAAGCAGTGAAATACGACTTAAACTACGGGACACGCGAATGTTAATATTAATTGTAGTTCCAATTACATTTTAAATAAAAAGAATGCAATTTTAACTTTAACTAGTTTTAAGTAAATGTTAAATCAAAAACTAATTTAAATTTTAGTATTAATATTAGTTTCAATAATATTGTAAATTTTAAATTAACAGGAATGCCACGGTATTAAAAACCTAGCTAGCTGATGTCACGTTGCTCGGGGCTCGGTTAGTGTTCGTCTAAACTCGTACGTGCGAACTAGTTATTAGTAATGATAACCAAAAATTGAATTTTAAGTTTAAAATCTAGTCATCTCCCACACTCTCTCTTTCTCTCTATCTCTCTCGAGTTCTCTCTCACAGGTTGTGTTCCTTACACAACAGATCCCATAGCATTAAATGCTCTGCATGCGTTATCCTACACAATTTAATAATAAACACTGATACCATATTATTAGAAGAGTAAAAGTTGTCTTGGAAGTCGTAAAAAATTACTTTGTATTGTCTTCTCAATACTTTTTTGCATTGGAGATGACTTTTTAAACTTATTGTCATTTGTGAATATAGCCGCCTATGCAAGTTATTGTCTTCTGCCTCATGCCACATAGGATACACAACACATAACAAGACAATAGGGTTTCGTAGCATTAAATGCTGCTGCATGCGTTATCCTACAGAAGAGGGCCACGTGGAGATTGTTGTTGCATGCTTCCTCATGCGTTATTAGCTACACAATTTAATAATACATGTACCCAGAAGACGAGAAAGTTGTTTTGTTGGAAGTTGTTTCCTTAAAATTATGCTTGCTCCTAGAATCACTCAAGATTTTTTATGAGCCATCAAAAGAGGGCCACGTGGCGGAGTTACAAGGAAGACAAAAAGGTTGTGTTGTTGCCTTGCTGGAAGTTGTTTCTTTCTGAATAATGCTTTTTGTACCTCCAAATTGTACTTTCAAACTGTCCATCCTTACGTGGCAGCTGACGTGATATGTTGATCTGGCAGCTGACGTGGCAAATTTTTTTTTAAATAAAACTAAAAATAAAAATTAACATTAAAGTTAATATTAACATTAACATTAACATTAATATTAATATTATCGTTAACATTAACATAATATTAATATTAACATTAACCTTAACATTAATATTAACATAAATTAATATTAACATTAAATTAACATTGATATTAACGTTAAATTATTATAGAGAAAATTGGGTAGTTAACTTTTGGATTAAAATTTGCCATGTCATCAGTCATGTCAGATGACACACACTATTATTTAACATGCCACATCAGATGGGAGGGCTATGTATTTAAGAAGTCATTGGTTCAAATCTTGACTATAACAAAATTTTGTTTTATTTATACTTTTTTTAAGTTATGTATGGGGCCCATTTAAAAGGGAAAAAACTTTGATACAGGAGAGAAACTTTTATACAGTAGGGGGTATCAAAGTTTTGATACCCCCTATGTATGACATGTGGGCCATCTCAAAATTTATGTGTATATATATATATGTTTACACGTTTTACAAAGCAGTAGGGGCCCACATGTCATACATAGGGGGTATCAAAACTTTGATATCCCCTACTGTATCAAAGTTTTGATACCCCCTATGTATGACATGTGGGCCCTCTCAAAATTTATGTGTATATATTTGTGTACACATTTTATAAAGCAGGAAGGGCCCACATGTCATACATAGGGGGTATCAAAACTTTGATACCCCCTACTGTATCAAGAAAAAAACATTTCTATACAGTAGGGGGTATCAAAGTTGACAGAATTCGAAGGGGCAGACTCATTGGTATTAATGGCATATAAATGGCAGTATTTGGGAGAGTTTGTTCTAGTCTTACTTAGCTTTACTTGAGAAGGGGCAGATGCATTGGTATTTATTGAAATTAATTGAATTGAATTCGAAGTGGCAGCCACTTGGCGCATGAGTTCGAGTTATTCTACGCCTATAAATGGCAGTAGTGTCGGGAGAGTTTGTTCTCATCTCACTTAGCTTTTCTTGTGGATATGGACTCTACCGATCCCCCGCCTTGGCAAGACGCTTTCCTCTTGGTTGTCGATCTCCTCGTTCGAAGAAGCTTTGGTGGTGAAGTCCTTCAGAAGACTGAGATGTGCCTGGGTTTGGATTTATTGCCAACCCACGCTCTGTCGAAGCGCCCGCACGTTGATTGGCTCGGACTATGCACGGTGTTCCTTTGCCGCAAGGAGTTCATTTCTTCAACGTGTTCTATTGGTCCGACGCTGCACGGTGGTGAAGTCCTTCAGAAGACTGAGATGTGCCTGGGTTTGGATTTATTGCCAACCCACGCTCTGTCGAAGCGCCCGCACGTTGATTGGCTCGGACTATGCATGGTGTTCCTTTGCCGCAAGGAGTTCATTTCTTCGACATGTTCCAGGATGAAGAAGGATGCCTTTGCACGGTGCTCTGCCTCAAGGAATTCCTTTGCCTCAGTGAGTTCCTTTGCTCGGACGATGCACAATGAAGTGATTTGCCTCAAGGAGTCATCCAACGGTTCCTATGCTCTGACGATGCACGATGAAGAACATCTACCACGTGGACACGAACTGAAAGACGACGGAGAACAACACTCCTCCTTGACAGTCGAAGCTTTCAATTGAGATATGCCTGGGTTTGGATTTATTGCTGACCCACACTCTGTCGAAGCGCTCGCACTTTGATTCGCTCTGACTATGCACAGAGTTCCTTTATTCATGGAGTTCCTTTGTTCAGGGAGTTCCATTGCTCTGACGATGCACGATGAAGTGATTTGCCTCAAGGAATTCCTTTGCCTCAAGGAGTTTCATTGCTCTGCGATGCCCGCACGCAGCTCACATTCAACTTTTTTCTTGATAGTAGGATTTTATGTAGTATTTCAGACTTTCATAATGTAAATATAACTCAAAAAGTCAAACTTTTCGTGGTTTTCACAATGTAAATGTAACTCAAAAAGGATTTTATTATAAAAGACAGCAGAGCAGACATTATAAAAGACAGAAGTTCTCTTGAAATCTAATTCTTAGCCCATACCAACCTCATCATTGTAGTCTTCTTAGCCCATACCAACCTTGTCATATTCTCATCAAGCTCATATTCATTCTCCTTTTCAAACTAAACGAAGAATAACATTCTACGTTTCGAAAGACACGGAGAACGTCATTCTTCGTTTAAATAAAAACGGCGAATGAACATTTTAATGTGTTTTACCACTGGGAATGTTATTCTCCGTTTCAAGACAGACGGAGAATGTTATTATCCGTTCCGAAATAAACGGTGAATAGAATCCTCAAACGATTTAATTTAAATGGAAAAGTTATTCTCCGTTTCAAGTAAACGGAGAATTCTCCGTTCCAGATAAAATAGAGAATATAATCCAAAGGGGCAGATTCATTAGGAATAAATTGCATATAAATGGAAGAATTTATTGGTATTAATGGCATATAAATGGCAGATTCATTGGTATTAATGACAATAAAAGTGACTGCCACTTGGCGCATGAGTTCGAGTTGTTAAATTTTGCCAATAAATGGCAGAAGTTGGGAGAGCTTATTATAAAAATGACTGCAACTTGGCGCATGAGTTCGAGTTGTTTCATATGTAAATAAAAGTCAAACTTTTCGTGGTTTTGACAATGTAAATGTAATTCAAAAATGATTTTATTATAAAAGCAGAGCTTATAAAAGACAGAAGTTCCTTGCCCAATTACATCATAATTATATTGTTGTTTTACAATATCATTTCTTGGTTAGTGTTACATATTTGCTTGAAAGCAACTCCTTAGCCCATGCCAACCTCATCGTTGTCATCTTCTGGTGAGTTTCATTATCATTTCCTTCCGGTATTTCGAAGGGAGGAGTCGTCAACATATTCATATAATTCGCCGTGTACAAGAGGCAGTTGGGTGCCCGTTGTTGTGGGCAATTTGGAGAACAATTCAGCACTTTGCTCTCATACTCCATCTTCGCCGGGCATCTCTCCCTCATCTTATCAACTTTTCTCCTGACGATAGGCTCTAAGGTGTTCTTCATTAATTTGCATCCACCTTGCACTTATCGTACGTGTTTTGCCTCAAGGAGTTGTAGTGTGTCCAGTCGTAGGAGATAAAGTTGAATGTGAGCAGAGTATAGTTTTTGATGGATGCATTAAAGAGTGGGATGAATAGCAACTCTATGTCGTCCTCCAAACCCATGATGAAGTCTACTAACTCTGTTTGGATGTCTTCAAAGGCGCCGGCTTTTGCGTCTCGTGCATTGGCACGTTCAACGATGGTCTGTTTCCCAAAAATAAAACACAATATCATGAGTAATTTTTTTCTGTCATTTTTATCGGTGTACACATGAATATGGATTTTTCTGTTTGAATTCTTACCAATGTGTGGGCCATCATGAATGCAGACCACTTATGTGATTGGGGCGCCGGCTTTTGCTTATGGATCAATGGCACATCCTTTGAACTAGACAGGGCACACCTTTTACTGCCTTGAATTTCTCTCAGCTTCCTTATTATTATGTCCAGTATGCCAGCCTCCATGTCGTCATAGTTGAGTATGTCTTGCATGTCTACTGCCGACAGCTGGACTGAAACTCCTTTTTACCCTTTTCCGGATAAAATGTGTATACAATATCACTGCACATAAATTTAGTTTAGATTAAATTAATAAAGATAGATTCTCATTACATAATTGTGAAAAAAGTCTAGAAAAAATGAAAGAAAAAAAGGGTTCAGAATACATACTTTGGAGAATTCTTTCTGGGAATTACGATGTCGATGTATTGCTTCTTCAGCTCTTCATCCGCATATTTCCAAAGTAAGAGTTCATCGCATTCCCTTAGTATGACGTGGTTCTTCTTTAATTCAGCCATTTTGGCGTCTCCTCCGGATTTCGGAGCGGCATTAACCTTCCGCTTTTTATTAGCCTCTCCAACTGTATTGCTTTTTATTAACCTCTTTTCTTCCGATCCTCCTCTTCTTTTGGCTTCTTTTGGAGCAGCAAGTTCAGCAGCTGCTTGAATCTCCTCACGCTGAAGTGCTACAACCATGGCTTGGAGATCAACAATTTTTCCATCCTTTTTATTGGCTTCAATATTAAACGATTCAACTTTATTTTGAAGCTCCCTTTTCTCCTCAACGAGCCTTTCATTTGTTTCTATGAGTTGCTCGGTTGTTCGCACTGAAATAAAACAAACAACAATAAAATATATGATGTGAACCTAACACGGAGAATGACATTCTTCGTGTAATATAATACGGAGAATAGCATTCTCCGTTTGGAATTACACGGAGAATAACCTTTCCAGTATCGAAATGATAGAGAATAGCAATTATCCGTTTCAAATAACATGGATAATGCCATTCTTCGTGTTATAATACACGGAGAATAGTCATTCTCCTGGAAGATTACAAATCAGAAATTTGAAATAGAAAAGATTTTACCTTGTGCATGTAGCTCTGATTTAAGAACAGAATTCTGCTTTATCAAATCCTCCAGTTCATGCACAGAGCCCTCCATCACAACGTTAACTGCACGTTGTTGTGCTTCTTGTGCCTCGAGCTCTTTCAACTTTTCTTTGAGTTTCTCGTTCTCAAGGTTGGCTGCACGTAACTGCGCTCCTTGTGCCTCCATCTCTTTTAACTTTTCTTTGAGTTCTTCATTCTGCGCAAGAATATCAGAATGATGTCTTCTCAAATCCTCCAGTTCATGCACAGAGTCCTCCATCACAACGTTGACTGCACGTTGTTGCGCTTCTTCTGCCTCGAGCTCTTTCAGCTTTTCTTTGAGTATGGCATTCTCAAAGTTGGCTGCACGTAACCGCGCTCCGTGTGCCTCCATCTCTTCTAACTTTTCTTTTAGTTCTTCATTCTGTGCAAGAATATCAGAATGATGTCTTCTCAAATCCTCCAATTCATTTGCTGAGTCGTCTATCACAGCGCCCATTTTATGATGCTGTGGTATCCGTTGTTCATCAAAATTATCCCCACCTGCTTCTTGGTGTTCTTCCTCTCCCTCTTTTTAACTTCTTCTATAGGTGGCTCATCTTCTTTGTGCCCTTCTTCTTCCCCAACAGGTATAACCAGATCTTCAAATATCATCTTCGATCTCATTTTGTTGTGATATTCGGCCTTGAGGAAGTTTGAGATTTCGTACCCATTCCATGTGAAAAATCTTGGGTAATCAGGAATTGGGGCGAACTTCCTTTCCACAAATTTACTATGTTCTGCAAACCAATAGAGGAAGTATATTGTGCAACCTTCCAATTTGTGGAAAGCCATTGAGTAATCCCCCTGTTCAGTTTTGCTTCTACTCCTCTTTATGCTATCCATTACATATGACCGGATTAACCTTGGCCAGCATATACTGTTGATGATGTCCACACTGTCTACCAAGGCCAAGAATCTGTACGGCAAATTTGAACCGCCAGACTTTGTGAAGAATACTGTTTGGCACAAGTGGAAGATTATTAGCTTGGCCAAATCATCTGGATTAACATCGTTATCTCCGCCACGAAGCCGTCATAACAATTCAGAGAACTTGTCTCTCACTTCCTTATTCGTGACTTCTGAGTGTTTGCCCTTGGTATTAGCCAGCAATCTTGTGAAGTGATCTCTACACAGGCTCAATGATGCTGGTCGTGTGGGCTGCTGTTGTTTTTCCTTTATCAATCTTCTGTAAGGAACATCATCATCGCTTTCTTCATTCAGCGGTAGACCGAATATGACTGCTATATCCTCGACGCTTGACGCAATTTTAACAGTGGTGCTCAATTCAAAGCACCCGACGCCATCTTCTTCTTCTGTGTAACTTGCAATTAAATTCTCAAGCCCTTCGGAGACCTTGGCCACTTCGAAGACGTGGACTCTGTTTTGGTAGAAAATCTCGACAAAATTCCAGAAACCGGTATTCTTCAAGGAACCAATAACTGGCTCAGGTAAACGGCCAACATCTCGATTGACCTCCTCCATAAGATTTAGCATTGGCTTGAAGATAGAACGGAAAAGTCTTGAATCCTTATTCCTGACAGATTTTTTTTCTACAGAACAAAAAAACAAAAAATTAGGTCGGAGAATGGCCATTCTTATGGGTTTTAACACTGGGAACGACATTCTCCGTTTCAAGTTAGACGGAGAATGCCATTCTCCGTTACAAATTAAACGGCAAATAGAATTTAACATTCAAATGCGTTTTATGACGGAGAATGTCATTTTTCTTGTAATATATACAGAATTTGCGAACATAAAATCAAAGTTATACCTTCTATTTGCACTTCTTCTTGCACTTCTTTTTGTTTAGCAACTTTTTTCTTTTTCCTTTGTGCAACTTTCTTAGAATAGGGTTTCGGTTGTTCTCCGTCTATCGCTTTTGGATTTTCTGTAACTGGTGCATCTTCTCTAATTGGTGATGCTGCCGGTGATGATTCTGCCGCTGATGCCGACATGGTGTGAATATTGCGAATAGGGAGGAAGGTTTGAAGATTTTGGAGGAGAATGACCTAGGTTTGAGTACAGAGTGGAGTATGGAAGAAGAGGAAGCTTCGAAACGGTTTTATTTTTCTTTTTTTTAATAAAAGGGTTCGAGGGTGTTTTGAATTAATTAGAAAGGCAAAAATGTCATTCGATGGAAGGGCAAAAGACTCCTTTCTGCTTAATTATATTAATTTGAAAGGCAAAAATGATTCTGCTTAATAAAAAAGAATCGAAGCCGTTTGGCAAAAATGTCATTACAACTCAACAAAACAAATGAACATAATACATTAGGGGTTTTCATACATTAGATATAAAAGAAGAAGAAAAAAAAATGATCGTCTTCCATATTCAATCATTTCAGATTAGACTTCTTTTTTAGCTCTTCATTGTGCTCTGAAGTTGTAATCCATTCAGCAGCTTTGCGTCTTTTCTTTCCCGCATCAAACAGCATATAACAAACATAACATCAAAAATATTGCTCTAAAAAGTTGAAGTTTTTGATGACATATTTTCAGACTTACATCGAGAGAACGGTAGTCTAGACTACATCGGTCTTTCATGAATGATATTACAAAAATCCCACAATCAACATAATTGCCTTGGCGGGGAACATAAGAAGGACGTTTTATTGCAAAAGTAGAAAAGCTGAACCTAGCATCTCTCAACTTCAAAATCTCTTCTTAGAGAAAGAGATCCAAATTTGAAAGCTACAATTACCAGAATACAATATGTATTAGTATACCGCATATCTTGTACCCAATTCATAAAAATTGATGAATATGAGCTTACTATTTCTTTTATGACTGTTTTGCTTTGAATCGGATCATCTTTAGATGCAAGCGAGTCCCAAATTTCAACAGTCCTTTTTTAAACCAGAACTCTTGCAAGAGTATAGTGTTCGCCCAAATGAATGGGTATGTATATCTGAATCAGGATAATTAGGTAAAAAAATTATTAAATTTTCAGAAAATTAGGATTAATATTTAAACATAAATACATTAATACCTCTTTACAAGTGCTTAAAGATCCCATGTAATCCTGAAAATATTTAAACTTCTTCCATATTTCATGAGGCTTTTTGTCGGATGGAGGTAACGTTGCTTTCTACATACACATCAATTAATACATTACGAAGGACAAACAAACGAGAAAATTGTTAATGCATATGCATTGAAGAATAAAATACTCACTCACCGATAACCTTATTGGTAAAAACCATACATTAGCTTTATTGGAGGTTCTTTTCCGTTCCTCCGCGGTGAGAAGAGCAGAGACAATACCTACAATCTGAATAAATCATTAAAAATGTCAGCGATGGAATCGAAGTAAACATAGATGGCATCTAAAAAAATATACTATCTATACATACCCCATTGCTAATTTTCGTTAAAGGAGCTAAGGTCTTCATCTCAAACTGAGACACATAGTTTTTGTTGCAAGTTGATATTATTTCTCTAAGAAAAAAAACGAATAAATTAGGAGAAAAAAACTGTTGGAATTAAATCAAAACTCATATTACTTACTCGTCAGGTCTATCATCTGCAAAAATATAGTCGTAATATCTCAAAGAAATACTAATACAATTGCTAGGCTTCGAGGTTGAACCCCTTATTAAATTTTTCGATGGTGTGACAGGATGTAAATTTCTATGCATTCTTTTAGAAGGACTGCTAAAGTCAGTTTCTTCTGTAGGGGACAATGCGAGCATTCGGTCTAATGCTTTACTACGATACTGTAGCTCCACGTCCTCCTCATCGGAAGAAGATACAACGGAAACCACCTTCACATTATTAAATGCTCCAGATGAAGATGCCTTCTTCAAAGCTGGAGATTCTTCAAACTTCTCCAAACGCCGAGATAAATTCATTTGTTCAATTTCTAATGAACAAAGCTTAGAATTGATCTTTGCAACATCAGCTGAAATCGTTGACAGATGTTCTTAATCTTGTGCAACATACGCGGAATGAAGGTTTCATTTGGAGCTGGCATCCAATCTTCTACGTCTTTTACATTTCCCACCACACGAGTAGACATATTGAGAACAAGAAAACTATTGTATTTCAGAAAACTATTATATGTATTTCAAAATGAATAATAGTACTATGAAACAAGAAAAGTATTGTATATATAGCAAGAGAGAAGTACAAAAAGTGAGGAAGATGGAAAGACAAATAAATTTCGAGACTAGCAAACAATCTACTAGCCGTTTGATTGAGGAGGGCTCCAGGAAGATTCTACTAGCCATTTGATTGAGGAGGGCTCGAGGAAGATTCTACTATCCGTTTGATAAATATAAAAGGTTATCGTGATCAACTTCAATTAAGGAACTCTATAAGAGGTTTAATTCCGCTTGATTGAGGAACTCGACGAAGTCCGCCACGAACCGGAACTTCTTCTTCTTTTCTTCTTCATCTCCGTTTCTCCTTCCACCACCACCACCATGCCTTGTAGCTTTATAACAAAAATATTAAATTGTTAGATGAAACAAAAAAACTAATTACGGAAAGATTACTAAATCAAAATCAAACAGAACACATATTCATAGAAAACATGAGATTAAAGATGAAAGTGTCACAGAAGCAACACCACAATTTTACAACAACTAAGCAGACTCTGCTAAGCAATAACTAAAATTAGGGATTGTGTCCTCCTTGGATTTAATTTACACAAAGAAGAGATTTGAGAGAACGAGCTTTTGTCGGCTTCCTAAATGTACCATTCTCCGTCCTAAATGTACCATTCTCCGTCCATTCGCCGTATTAAAAGCAAAGAGAATGGCCATTCTCCGTGCTAAAAGCAAAGAGAATGGCCATTCTCCGTCCATTCGCCGTATTCACCGTCCATTCGTCGTATTAAAAGCAAAGAGAATGGCCATTCGCCGTATTCTCCGTCCTAAATGTACCATTCTCCGTCCATTTGCCGTATTAAAAGCAAAGAGAATGGCCATTCTCCGTCCATTCGCCGTATTCACCGTCCATTCGCCGTATTAAAAGCAAAGAGAATGGCCATTCGCCGTATTCTCCGTCCATTTCCCGTCCTAAATGTACCATTCTCCATCCTAAATGTACCATTCTCCGTCCATTCGCCGTATTAAAAGCAAAGAGAATGGCCATTCTCCGTGTTAAAAGCAAAGAGAATGGCCATTCTCTGTCCAAAAAAATATTCTCCTCGAAAATATTATCTTTAGAAAAGTTAAAAAATAATCCGCCCGACCTCAGAAGCAGGTTTCCTCAGTTCACCACCACCACCATGACATGTAGCTTTATTAACAAAATATTAAATTGTTAAATGAAAAATAAAATTTCAGACCGTATTCTCCGTCCATTCCCCATCCTAAATGTACCATTCTCCGTCCTAAATGTACCATTCTCCGTCCATTCGCCGTATTAAAAGCAAAGAGAATGGCCATTCTCCGTGTTAAATGCAAAGAGAATGGCCATTCTCTGTCCAAAAAAATATTCTCCTCGAAAATATTATCTTTAGAAAAGTTAAAAAATAATCCGTCCGACCTCAGAAGCAGGTTTCCTCAGTTCACCACCACCACCATGACATGTAGCTTTATTAACAAAATATTAAATTGTTAAATGAAAAATAAAATTTCAGACCGTATTCTCCGTCCATTCCCCGTCCTAAATGTACCATTCTCCGTCCTAAATGTACCATTCTCCGTCCATTCGCCGTATTAAAAGCAAAGAGAATGGCCATTCTCCGTGTTAAAAGGAGGGCTCGACGACGTTCGACGCGATCCGAACCGATTCTTATTTCCTTCTTCATCTTCGTTTCTTTTTCCACCACCACCAACACCACCACGACTACCATGGCCTGTAACCAAAAAAAAAAAGGTTCAGATTAAATTGGATGGACGAAAGAGAGAGTAAATATGAGTTAATTTAGGGTGTTCATTAAAAAAATTAAAGTGAAGAATAACCTGCTAAAGCAAGTTACCAACAGGTCAAAAGTCTAAATCAGCATTAAATGATGTCTCCTGTATTATTTTATCTGAATTTAATCTGAACCGTTGGATTAACATCCAACGGTCCAGATTTCGGATGTATCGATACATCCAAAATTGGTGGATGTATTGTAGAATTTTCCATATATATATATATATATATATTTTTCATATATATATATATATATATATATATATATATATATATATATATATATATATATATATATATATATATATATATATATATATATATATATATATATAGGCAATGATGAGTGGCCCATGGTAATGCCAAAAATATATATATATATATATCTATATATATATATATATATATAGATATATATATATATATATATCTATATATATATATATATATATGGTAATGCCAAAAATATATATATATATATATATATCAAAAGTCCCATGAGGCGAGCCCCACCAAAGCCTTGTCCCTGCACCATCGGATCGGAGGGCCCACGTAGGGCCTGCGCACGCTAACTCGATCCAACGGTCGAGGGCGACAGGACTCCCGTGGGGATCCCGATTCAGATTCGGACTATATATATATATATATATATATATATATATATATATATATATATATATATATATATATATATAAAGATGCTAGGGTTGGCTCAGGACCTGGGCGATCCTGGAAAGGAGGCTAGCGGCAGTCGTCAGCAGGCACCAGCGGAGCAGGCGACGGATAACGCGGAGCATCATGCATACAACAAGGAGGGCTATCTGGCTGGTCTATGCGAGGAGGCTGGTAGATAGACCACCGTGGCCCGGCGACGTCGGAACAAACCTACGCCAACGCAGGATGCCGCGGCGCGAGGGGAGTTGATAGGTCAAGGGGAAAGAGGATCACGATCACGACCGACACAAAGGCCGCCGGTGATGACAAATCGGTCGAACCCAAGAGGTGCTCCGGTAATGGTTCAAAGATCACCGGCGCCGAGAGAACGGGCAAAGATTCTAGTGCAAGGAAGGGAGGGTCCCGAGCACAGAGGCAAATCGATAGCTCTGGAGGGGGATACACCTCCCCGAGTACGATCTACAAGCCACCAGTATGGAGCAGGAGGATGGTCGAAACCGATGACGTGGGTAGAAATATGCAGACCCTCGGCGGTACAAGAGGAGGTGGACCTTCAATACATAGAACCTGGTGTTATCAATGGGAAAAAGGTGGTGGAGATCACGACGGATGACTTGCACGAGACCATGGAATACTGGAAGAACATACTAGTCTTATACGTCATGGGAAGCAGACCATTCTTTGGCCATCTTCGTGCGTTTGCACATCGTGCGTGGCGTCCAAAAGTAGCCATGGAAGTATTTTCCAGGAAGAACGGGTTCTATTTCATCAACTTTGCGCTGGAGGAGGACCTCGTGCGGGTCCTGGAGGGAGGCCCTTGGACATTTAATGGCAGGCTGGTGGTCCTTTAGAGATGGTTGCCTGGAATCAACTTCGAAAAATATAGACTATCCATGGTGCCTATCTGGGTTCGCCTGCCGTGGCTTTCCTCGCAGCTATGGAGCATTCCCTCAATTATGAAGATCACGAGCATGATAGGAACCCCCATCCGCACTGACTTCCCTACGGCTAGAAGACAACGTCTCTCATATGCGCGTGTATTCATAGAAATCTCTGTAAACGGGGCGCTACCAAGATCCATAGATATAGTGCTACCGATTGGCGAATGGATACAACAAGAAGTTCAATATGAGTGGGTCCCTCCATCGTGCGAAAGATACAAATGCTTCGGCTACACGACTGATAGTTACCGAGAAGAGGTTGGTACTGCTGAAACAGTTAATCCAGTTGAACAACAGAGAGACGAGAGGAGTACCCAGGAAGGACAACAAAACATTAGAGAAGGTCCAACTTGTATGGGCCATGACACTCTAATGAAAGATAGAGATAGAGCTGGTGGGGTCAACCCAACACAAGGTGGCACTACTGGCTCCGTCTTGGGAAAATGCCAAGGTCTAGACAAGCCGGTGTAGGAAGACAGGGTTGAGGAGACCGACCCCAGCCAGGCCATGGTGGTGTTTAATAACGCAAGTAATCAAAATGATAGTATGCAAAATCGAGGGGAGGACACACAAACTCTGAGTATAGGGACTAATGAAGACATTGGGGAGAGGAATCGCGCTTCGAAGAGGCCAGCTACAGCCCATGAACACGTTGACACCAACCGACAGGAGGAGATGCAAAGCTGTAGCAACGAGGAGCCTACCGGCTTCGTCTTGACTGCAACTAACCCCAATTGGGAGATCCAAGTCAGAGAATTACAGGAACTAGCCGAAGCCTCAAACAGCCAGACAGAAAACCTTCAGCCCAGAGAAGCTTGCCCACACCGCCTGCGGGAAAGCTTGAGATTTAAGGGCGTCAACTCCTCATCATAGATGACGATAATCTCGTAGAATATGCGAGGAGCTAATTCCATTAGGAGATGGCGTGAGGTCCAGGACATGATTAGTAAGCACAAGTGCACAATAGTAATGTTGCAGGAGAGCAAGATCAAAGACAGTTCCAAGATCATAAGACGAACACCGCACCAGTGGGAGTCGACGCACAACATCGTAGAGTATAGGGTGGCCCACATATGGACTATATAGGACACCCGAGTATGGACGGGTCAGGTAAAATTTTCCTCTGAACAATTAATTTTGGTTGAATTCACTAACAAAAGAGGTGTGCAAATAGCGGTGGGGGCAGTATATGGTCATAATAATCGCAGGAGGAGGAAACAGCTATGGACAGACATCATCCTCATCGCGTCTAGACTGGCTGACCGCATGCCTTTGCTTCTGAGCGGAGACTTCAATGCCATGTTAGCCTCCGAAGAGAAGCAGGAAGGAAAACAGGTGTCGATGGAGATACTTGCAGACTTCCAAAATTGCCTACTTAGCTCTGGTCTCCATTGCGTATCCAAGATTGGCCATCAGTGGATGTGGAACAACAGCTCGTCAATGAGCCAGATAGTGTGTCAACTGGATAGAGCTCTTTGCAATGAAAACTGGCTGGTAAAATTCCCCGAAAGCAAGACAGAAGGGTTGCATAGCGGAACGAGTGATCACACTCCAATTATCGTCCGCTTATTACAATAACCCATCCTACACAGACGACCATTCCGATTCTGCAACTCCTGGCTGGTCCAAGAAGGATACGAAGAAGCAGTAAATAGAGGGCTACAAGCGGACATCACCAAAAATGCTCAGTATTGCCTTGTCCAAAGACTTAGGCAGGTGAAGGCTGAGCTCAAAGCCTGGCATAGAAGCAATCCAACTCGGCCCCTTGAGCACGCAGAAAAGGAACTGAAGGAGGTCCAAGAGGCGCTACAGAGCAATCCCATGGATGAAGAAATGGTGGGACGAGAAATAGCACTCCAAAATGTGGTTCGCCACCTCCGACATCTTGAGGGGATCAGATTGCAACAATTAGCTAAATGCCAATGGCTTAAAGAAGGAGATCAATGCACAAAATTTTTTCATGCCACCGTCCGTGCCAGACAATACTCAAATGCTATTTTTTCATTGACCGATGTTGAAGATCGACGAATTAGCGAGGATAGGGAGATCGAGAAGGAGGCTGTAGCGTCATACCAAGCGTTGTATAACCAAACTGGTTATATGGTGGAGTTTCCTAAAGTTATTTGCAAATGCATAGTGACAACAGCGGGTAACACCACCTTGGAGAGGCTGGTCACCATGGATGAAATTGAGCGGGTCATTAAAGAAGCCGATTCCGATAAATTGTCGGGACCTGATGGCTTTAACGCGGCGTTCTACAAGAAGCACTGGCAACAACTGAGGCATCAAATACACCACATTGTGGATGACTTCTTCCGGACAGGTATATTACTGACTGAGCTTAATCATACATATTTGTGTCTGATCACGAAGAAGGAGGGGGCTGCCGCTCTTGGAGATTTCAGACCCATAGCCTGCTACAATTTTTGTATAAAATTATCACTCAGGTCATGTGTAAAAGAATGTAAGACATCATGCAAGAGCTCATCTCAGAGAATCAGACGACATTTATTAAAGGTCAATCCATAGCAAAAAATTTTCTTATGGCACATGAAATAGTGAGGGACTTTAACAAGCCAGACGGAAAGAAGGGTTGCTTTAAACTCGACTTGAGGAAAGCATATGACATGGTAAACAGGGATTTCCTGTGCGCCAACTTATGCAGTATGGGTTTTACGAGCTGGTGGGTTGACAGAATCAGGACGTGCATCACGGCGCCTACATTTTCTATCCTCATCAAAGGTCAACCACATGGATATTTTGGAAGTAATCGGGGACTCCGACAAGGTGATCCTTTATCACCTTATTTATTTACGGTGGTGATGGAATATTATACGTGCATGATGGATCTGGCTGTGTATCAGAAGTCCATTACTCCACTTTATCGTCGGATAGAACCGAATATTTTGCACCTCATCTATGTTGATGACTTATTATTCTTCATCGAACCGAATGAGAGGGACATTACGGCGCTAACCAAGATTTTGGAAGACTTTGGCTCTATGTCCGGGTTATGTTTAAATAGAGAGAAGAGTTGCATTTACTTCAATAGAGATTGTCCATCACAAGAGCATTGGTCAGAACTCCTGGGTATAGAGAGGGGAAACTTACATGTTCGCTACTTGGGCCTACCTCTAACAATCAATTATGTGAGACACTCGGATTGCAATGGGTTGATCCAGTATGTCCAAAAAAGGTTGGAAGGGTGGCAGTCTCAACTAACATCTATTGGGGGCTGAGTTGAGCTTATTCGGGCAATCATTACGGCCATAACTGCTTATTGGTTTCAAGCGTTATATGTGCCTACTAATACTATCCACCAAATTGAAAATTGTGCGCCAACTTTATTTGGAAAGGAGGGCTCCATACCATAACTTGGGAAGAGCTTTGTCGTTCTAAGGAGGAAGGAGGGGTTGGTTTGCAGAACTTGTGGGTATTGCGGGAGGTTGCCACGCTCAAACTAGCATGGAGATTCCTGGGGGGCGGTCCAACTGGGCCACTTGGACGCGGAACAAATACGTAAATCCATCAATTTCTGGGTTCAAGCTAGCAGTGGACAACAACTACTATAGTTATCAATGAAGAACCCATTCTTCAATATATATATATATATATATATATATATATATGTATATATATATATATATATCTCGATCCAACGGTCGAGGGCAACAGGACTCCCGTGGGGCTCCCGATTCGGACCATATATATATATATATATATATATATATATATATATATATATATATATATATATATATATATATAAACAACAAGTCGCCAAGTCTCGTGGTGGGTTCTCCATCCCCAGGGCCCCAGTTCCCAAAGTTGTAAAGTCCCATAGCGAGTTCTTCAACTCGCCAACTTTTTTTGACGATGCATTCTCCTCAATCTAATTTCACCAAACATCTCTCTTTACACGAAAATAATTAAAATTATTCCCTTCATATGTTTATGCTTGTGTGTTGCATAGTAGACTTTATAGACGCGGTACCTTCATTAGTAATAGGGACTTTCCATTGCAATTTGGGCCCCAAATTAAAAAAAAAAAAAAAGATGAATGTAGAATTAGTTGGATTTGTTTGAGAATGGTAGAAAATGATAAAGTGGGCTCTAGTCCCAAAGATTTTGTGGTCAAAAATTAATGTGAAAAAAAATAATATAAAATATAGAATGTAAAAAATTGGGCTCCAAATTGTGACTTACTATTCTACAAAATGGGTTCATACAATCTATAATATAGAAATTGGGAGGCCCAACCCCTAGCATCTATGGGTGGGATGTGACCGAAATTATAGAAATTGGGACTAGGGTTGAGACTTACTATTATACAAAATAAGCTTCAAAGTCCTGAATGTAGAAATTGGACTTGAGGATGAGCCTTACTAAGGATGCTGAGCAAAATTGGTAATGCTCATCCACGGTCCCATTCAAAAATTTGAAGCTCATTTGGTTGAATAGTAAGCTCCATCCTTTGTCCCAATTTCTAGACTTTTGATCCCATCCCACCCATATGATCCAAGTCTTGGGCCTCCCAATTTTTAGATTCTAGATTGTAGGGACTCATTTTGTAGAATAGTAAGCTCCATTTCCGATCATACTTTCTAGATTATAGATTCTACATTATTTTTTTCCTACATCAATCTTTGACGACACAATATTTAAGACCAGAGCTCACTTTATCATTTTGTTACTATTACCATACAAGTCAAACCCATTCTACATTTATCTTTCTAAAATTTGGACCTCAAGATAAAATTTTGAGCGCCATCTATTAATGATGCTCTTAAAGAGAGTTTTCACTCATAGATGAATATTTGCGGGTCCCGCATAAGTTGGGATAACAGTGGGTTGGTTTCAAATAATTTTTTCCCCATAGCGAATTCTTCAACTCGCCTACTCTTTTGACGTTTCATTCTCCTTAATCTAATTTCACCAAACATCTTTCTTTACACGAAAATAATTAAAAATTATTCCCTTCAAATGTTTATGCTTGTGTGTTGCATAGTAGACTTTATAGACACAGTACCGTCTTAGAGCATCATTACTAGTAGAGACTTTCCAATGCAATTTGGGCCCTAAAATTAAAAAAAGGTAAATGTATAATTGGTTGGATTTATATGAGAATGATAGAAAATGATATGAGCTCCAGTCTCAAAAATTGTGTGTTCAAAAGTTGATGTGAGAAAAAAATAATGTAAAATATAGAATCTAGAAAATCAGACTCCAAAATGGGACTTACTATTCTACAAAATGAGTTCATACAATCTATAATCTAGAAATTGGGAGGCCTGTAACTACTTAATTTTGAAATTTTCTAATTTGAAATCAATGTTATAGTTTTGGAAATTTATAAAAATCAATTTTCGAATTATTGAAAAATATTTTTATTTCTGGTATTTATTAATATTTTATTAATTAATTTTTCAGAATTTAGTTATTGTTAATTAATTATGGATTTATTTCTAAATTATTATTATCAAATAGCTGGTTAATTTTAATTGCAGAATTATTGATTATCTATTTATAGCCTGCCATGCCTTGGGCTTGGATTGTGGGCTAGCTATCCTAATTGCCTACTAAGCTTGGGCTTGGATTGTGGGCCTATGGATTTGGGTTTAGAGTAGTTATTTATTAGTTAGCTTAACTGGTTGTTAGTTAGTCCTAATTACTATTAGTTATTAATTAGGAAATTAGTTAGTGTTTAGTTAGTAGTTAGTTAGGTCCGTTAGCAGCCTTTACTAATTATTCCTAGATCCATTACAAATTACATCTATGCCATGTAGGATTGGAGAGCAATCTACCTATTCTCTATTAAAATAATGGATACTCTCTATTATTTTATTATAATCAAATCCTGCACTCTCTTTCTCTCTCCCAACCCTCGCTCCTGCTCAGCCTACCGACCGTCGCCAGTCCGTCGTGTGCCACCGTACCGGCTGAACTTCGGCGACCCAGCCATCGATTCCCCCTGTTCTTTCCACCAGCACCTTCACCCAGCCGCCTACATCCCCACTCCTCCCTATCACCCATGACCACACATCATCCTACGCCTCCACTTCACCACCACCACCACCTAGCCTACACATCTACCGCCACTTCATCTCAACCCACCGACCGACCCCGCCATCGACCTTCATTTCCAGCCACCCACAAACATTTTACCACACACATCAGCCCACCTATACAGCACCACGCCCCCTCCGACCACCACCATTGTCACGCCCCGATCCTGCAGAGTCCTTTCGTCCTCGCTTCGAACTCTATGAGACCGTTCGTCCTCGCTTGGGTATGATGTCGTGCAAGCCTAAGTTGCGCTTGCACAAGGCCAATACCTTTACAATGACAATTTAGACAAGATAGACAATAACGCAGCGGAACATATAACATATATTTGAATTTAGCAACAGATATATTTCAAAATATAATTGAACATAAGGTAGCAGAAACAAGTCTCTTTATTGATTTCATCTGAACAAATTACAAGCTCTAAATTCTCTCTGGTACAATGCTTACATTTTCTCAGAAACATTACAGATTACAATGATCCCATTTCATACATTACATCCCTTTATATACAAAACCAACTCTTTGCAATAGATGTCCATCTCTTGGCATCTCTTTTGATTTCTGGCTCCTAAGGATGAGATTCGGGCTATCGCTTTGGACTATCCTTCTCGATGCGTCTTTCACCTGCGTGCAGACTGTTGATGGGTCAGTATATCAGCATACTGGTGATTGTGTTAGCAATCTCAATGGTTACCATCTTGTTATTAACAATAACATTCAATTAAAAACCTAGATTCTTATATTAGGCGTAAGCGAATCATAAAATAAGTCTTTGTCCACTCACCCAGATCAATCGTCTTCTGTTGCAGAGCCAGCAATCCGATCTCTCTATTTATCTAGTACCTTCGCAAAGTGGGGCACTACATAATTACCCACCGAGAAGACATTTCGTCCTCGAAACTTAAGGAGAAACTTAAGATATCCATAGCAGCGATAGTCCTCATCCTTCGCCATCATAAATCCATAAAATCACGGTCTAGATCATATCAAAACTCTTGTTCAATAAAACATCTCAATCTCAATCAATAAAATATATGTCGACATCATAAAAATATTTACGAACTTATTGTATGGAACGTTCATCTCATCGATGATATCAAGCAGGCAAGAAAATTTCTAATCAGGAGGACATCTTCGAATTCAATCGAATCAATTGGCCAGAGGATCATGTTGCTCTGATACCATTCTGTCATGCCCCGATCCCATGCAGTCCTTTCGTCCTTGCTTTGGACTCTTGAAGACCATTTGTCCTCGCTTGGGCGTGATGCCGTGCAAGCCTAAGTTACGCTTGCATAAGGCCAAGACCTGTACAATGACAATTTAGACAAGATAGACAATAACGCAGTGGAACATATAGCAGATATTTGAATTTAGCAGTGTAGAAACAAGAGAAATACAAGCCTATGTACCCCACATGAAGAAGAGTACTATGCGCCCATATAACTAGAGGGGGCTATGCGCCCACATAACCAAATGGAGGCTATGCGCCCACATGATCGAAGAGGGGCTATGCGTCCACATTGTTTTCATGCAGATCAAACATGCACCCAAGTGTGGGCATATAAACTTACTCCCATACTATGCGCCCAAGATAGCAGATCCCTATGACTCAGTCAACATCCACGATCAGTCGTGCACTGAAGCATGCGGCCACGTTAGTCTCCACGAGCAATCGTGCACCGAAGCATGCGGCCACGTCAACCCCACGATCAATCCACGATCATGCAGCCTTCATGTGCCTACACCTTATGCACCCAAAGGAAGTCTATGCACCCACATGGAAAATTAGTGTATTTTCCCCTATGGGCGCATAATAGCCATTTCAGTGCAAAATGACTATAAATAGGGATCTCATACAACTTCAAAAATACACAGAACGAAGAATATTTCAAGAGCCAAATTGTTGTCCTTTTTGCCAGTGAGCCGAGAGTTAGCAATTTTCTTAAGTTTTCTCCCACTTTTGTAAATCAGAGTGTTAACGGAGTAAAGGAGCAACTGCCGCTCGATCTTCATCGTCCTATTCTCCAGAATTCTTTTTGTACTCGAGGATCCTCAGTGCAGGATCTCTCAGGCGTATTCGATTTGTAGTGCCTTGCGCCAATTAGAAAAGATAACGTTTCTTTTTCTTTTTTGTGTGTATCTACCAAAATGGTGACTCTGCTGGGGACTACCTTTTCCTCTGACGAGAAGGTGGTGACGCAATCCGATACCGATAAAGTAGGGAGCACTCAGAAGATGTTGATCATAAAGTTTGATCAGCAGGCGTTCGACGAGATACTTTCGAGGGATGGCTCTACTTCTTCAAAATTAGTGAAGTGAAACAAGTCTCGCAAGACTTGGCTTTCGAAGGCTCGTGCTGCATATCCTGCCAGTGTCGTAGAAGATATGCAACCGAAGGGGAACTCTGTCATGGGGGTGCATAATCCTTCTACATGTTCTCCCAACGCAAAGAGGGCGCATACCGTTCCATGCTCTACTAGCCTAGCGACTTTCCTCTTGTGCAAACAACAACAGAGTGTTCAACACTCGAGACTTGGCAAAGAAAAGTACTACGATGCCAAGAATCGAAGTGTTCGATGCACTGGACAAACTCAGCGAGGCTCGTAAACGAAAAAGACAAAACTGAAAGAAAACAACACTGTTTTCCAAAGCATGCGCCCAGAGCTATGCGCCCAGGACAGCATGTGGACGCATAACTCCGTCCAGAGGACTTATGTCTTCGACAGGTTAGACGCCCACGGCCATCCGCCTAGAGCTATGCGCCCAGGCTCTGATGACCTGTTTTATGCGCCCACATTCAGGAGGGCCAGGCATGCTGCCAGGACTTCAGGAAAGCATGCGCCCAAGGGCATGCTCTAGGGTCTATGTGCCGACAGTAAAAAGATAGACCCCACCGCATATAGCACGGGGCTGCCTTCAATGTCATCACGGAACTTAGGTGTGGGGGTTGCCCCTGCACATGAACTAAGTTCGGATGTGCCAACTCCCCTTACAAACCCATATGCAAAGCTCGACGATGCATGTGACATGGGTTTTAAGGCAAAACTCCCTTCCGTCGATTTACGTGACATGATAAATCATAAGCGTAAAGCGAGGAAGGATACTGCAATTCATGGCGTACATCCGTGCACCAGTATTGTCATCAACTGTTGCTATTCAAAAACAACGAAGGTGCCTCCGAGGCAGTTCATGTTTCGACGACTGCAGCACTCTAATGATGAAAAGTCGTTATGTGTTTCAGCCAACAAGGCTTCATGGGGTCCTCCTTACGAGAGCCCCAATCAAAGAAAGTGGACCACTAACCCAACTTTTTCTCTCAGTTCTGCGAACAGAAGAAGAAGTCTGCCAATAAACAGCCAGCAAGCTATTACATCTGAAGGAGTCTATATGGGTACTCGGTCAAGGACGAGATTCCTTATAGATTTCAAGCCGGGGGGTGATGATCCTTCAGCTGGGGATAGTATTCCCTCAGAATCTGAAGCAGATGACCTTCACACCGGGGGTAGCCTTCTAGATGACGATGATCTCTTCGAGTCCGACGGTGACTATCAACCTCCCCTGCATGAAGATAAGGGCCTTTTCAACTCAGTGACAGACAGTATCAACACCAATTATATTGTCTCCTCTATTCATCCTCGCATGCTATCTGCGTACATGACGGATGGAGAGACCTGAAGAAGCCAGTGATCAGACCAACAAGCGGCTAGAGAGTCTTGAAACGGTATTTGCCAAGATAACTGATATGCTTACCAGTATCATGGCAGTCCAAACTGCTAGGGGTGTTCCTCCACCTCAACCGAACGTCTCAGCACACCCTAGTCCGGCTCATAGCAACAACCCTCCTAACTACAAGGCCAGATATCATGGAGGCCATCGAGAGTGAAGTCAAGAAGCTTATTTCAAGTGGGTTCATTCGCAAAGAACAACACCCTGACTGGGTCGCAAATATTGTTCCAGTCATAAAAAAGAACGGTAAAGTTCGAGTCTGCATCGATTACCATGATTTGAACTCTGCATGCCCGAAAGATGAGTTCCCTCTACCGATCACCGACGTAATGATCGACAATACTTGCGGCTTCGAACGGATGTCCTTTATGGATGGGTTCTCAGGCTACAACTAGATCAAGATGTTCCCCGATGATGAGAAACACACATCATTTCGAACACCGTTGGGGGTATACTGCTATACAATGATGCCCTTCGGATTGAAAAATACAGGGACGATATACCAGCGAGCTATGAACACAATTTTTTGTGATCATTTGCACAAAATAGTGGAATGCTATGTAGACGATATCACAGTTAAAAGTCGTCTCAAGGGCAACCACCTCCATGATTTGAGAACGGTGTTCGAACTAATGCGTGTACACCAACTCAAGATGAATTCGACCAAGTCTTTTCTGGGAGTCTCCAGCGGCAAGTTCTTTGGTTTTGTTATCACTTCAAAGGGTATACATCTTGACCTGAAGAAAGTGAAAGCTATCCTCGATATGCATCCTCCAAGAAATCGTAAAGAGCTACACGGACTTCAAAGAAGGCTAGACTACATCAGACGATTCATTTTAAATCTTTTCGGAAGGTGTCAACCGTTTACTCAGCTCATGAAGAAAGGAGTATCTTTCGTCTGGACTGAACAATGTCAATGCGCATTAGACGACATCAAGAAGTATCTCACAAGCCCTCCAATATTGGTAGCTCCGATAATTGGAAAGCCTTTCTTGTTATATGTCCGCGCTATGGATCATTCCCTTGGTGCCCTATTAGCTCCGAAGAATGAAGGTGACCATGAATAGGCAATCTACTACCTCAGCCGTACGATGGTGGGTGCCGAGCACAGATACACACCTATGGAAAAGGAATATCTTGTACTGGTATTTGCTATCTAGAAGACACGTCACTATGTGTCTAGGCAGACTATCCACATCATATCTAAAGTCAATCCTCTCAGAATACTCATGACTAAACCGGGTTTTCTTCTTAGCAGCTCATCCGGTGCCAGAATCTTCCAAACTCTACGATGAAATCCCATATGAAGTAGTGGAGTCTAATACCGCAACTGAGAAAATCCCTATTTGGCGAATGTTCTTGGACGGTGCATCAAGAACATGGCTGAATATAACACCCTACTGATCGGCCTTCAATTGGCAAAACAACTGGGAGTTGACTATCTAGAAGCTTATGGCAACTCTAAGCTAACAGTTAGTCAGGTCCGAGGAGATTATGAAGTTCGTCACGAAGATCTCATCATATATAAAAAAGCGACAATCGAATTAGCTTCTACCTTTGTTGGATTCTTCATCGAGCATGTGCCTCAATTACAGAATATAGAAGCAGATGCTTTAGCCGGTCTTGCTGCTTCCTTGGCCGTCCCTACCAATACTCAGTATTTGATCACAGTGTCTGGTCGAGAGTTATTCTGCATGAAAGATGCCTTGTATATTCATCACAGTTACGCAACAGAAACAAACGTTAATGTTAAAGACTGGAGATTTTCTTTCATAGACTATGCTGTCTACGAAATCCTCTCTGAGGACCCAAAGGAAGCAGTGTCTGTCCAAAGGCGATCCCTCAGATTTTACTATGATACAGCTACCAAAATGCTATACCGACGCTCTTACGACGGGCTTTTGTTATGATGTTTATCAGACACAGAAGCCAAACATGCACTCCGTGAGACTCACGACAAAATTTATGGTACACATCAACCAGGACCCAAATTACAAGATTGCCTCAAACGAATGGGTTATTATTGGCCCACGATGATAGCAGATGCTGTTGAATATGCAAAGAAGTGTAGGGCTTGTCAATTCTACGCCAATTTTATTTATTAACCTTTAGAGTTTCTACACCCGACGGCGACATCTTGACCTTTTGAAGCCTGGGATATGGACGTCATCGGCCCAATCCGCCCGCCATCCTCCAGAGGACATCGGTTTATCCTAGTTATAACCGATTACTTCTCCAAATGGGCAGAAGCTATACCGTTCATCGAAGTAAAGACGTCAAACGTGATCAGTTTCATTAAACATCACGTTATCTATCGCTTCAGCCTACCTCGCAGGATCATCCATGATAATGGCCCACAATTCGCGAGCCATGCATTCTATCAGTTCTGTGATAAGAATCAAATTCAAAATGTAGCCTCTACTGCTTACAATCCAGCGGCTAATGGGTTAGCAGATGCCTTCAATAAGACTATCATCAAACTTCTCAAGAAGTTCGTGTCTTCAAACAAGCGCGATTGGAATGAGAAGCTCGGCAAATGTCTCTGGGCCTATCGTACAATGATCCAGACTGCAACATGCAGTACGTCATTCTCTCTGGTTTATGGGAGTAAAGCAGTTCTTCCCCTAGAAATCCAGATTCTCTCTCTTCGAGTAGCCTTAGCCAGTGAGTTGACTGCCAAAAAAAGTTACCGTCTGCGACTATAAGAGCTGGAAGCGCTAGACGAAAAATGCTTATTAGCGCAACAGCGTATTGAGCTATACCAAGCACGCCTTACAGAGCCTTTAATAAAAAGGTGACGGAAAGAATCTTTCAAGTTGATGATCTGGTCTTAGCAGTGAGAGACCAATGGTCATAACGCATAAGACAAAAAGAAAATTCTAGCCTAAATGGGAAGGTCCTTTCGTTGTAGAATCAGTGTATTCTAACGATGCGTATCGACTAATCAAACCTGAAGATGACTTGCTCATGATGCCAATCAACAACAAGTTTTTGAAGAAATATTATGTGTAACCTTCATGTACAGCGTTCACATATACCTTGTTTCAGTCATGTAAATGTACAGTACAATGTTTATATGATTCGAAAAATCATCTAACTATTATCCATATTTCAAGAGTCTTGAATACGACATGGATAATAGGTCCTCTAAAAAGATTCTCCAGTAGAATTATCTTCGTTTTGGACTCTGCCCAAACTTGGTCTTACGAAAATAGTCACGTCCATATTACCTTTGAATTATTTTCCGATAATTATTTCCCCACTGGGATAATTAAGAAATGTTTTGCCACGTCCATATAACCTCTGAGCAAAACATTCGTCAAAGATAATCACGTCCATATTATCTCTGAATTATCCACTCCTACCTAATGTTATATATCCGTCCACGTCCATATTACCTCTGGTCAGATATAGAACATTCTCTGCTATTACGTCCATATTACCTCTATTAGCAGCTTCTTTCAACTTATTATCTATATTCAAGAAACTTGAATATAAAACGGATAATAGGTCCACATCAAATTTTCTAGCGAAATACCCACCGAAAATATCCTTACTACGTCCACATTATCTCTAGTTCTGTTATTTCACAAACTTTTTTCATGAATTTTGAAATCCAAAAGATTCTTTATTAAAAACGTCTATCAAAAGATAGAGAAAAAAAAAGATACAAGAGTCTTGACGGCTAATTGAGCCTATTACAAAAGAAGATCTAAGGGATACACAATCGATTGATGCTATCCTTTAGAGCCACAATCTCTGTCTCGGATTTGGCAGTAGCACAACGGCGCGCTTCTTCTTGTCGGGCAGCTTCATCCTGGAAGGGGATCAGTTTCACGTGCTCTCCTTCCAACTTCACCAGCTGTTCTTTTAATTAGTCGAAAGTTGTGGCAGTCACGACAGCCTGAACTGAATAGTCCTCTTATTCAGGCCCAATTGTCATCAAGCTGGCCTCCAGTTGGGCAATCTCATTTTTGATCTGCACGATGTGATTATATTTCTCAGTGATTTGGGCAGCCAGCTTATTCTTCGAAGCAAGGGCATCCTTCCTGGCCTGGAAAGTAGCCTCCTCCTTCGCAAGAGTTGCGACTAAATGTAACTCCACTTCCCGGTTTTGAGAAAAAAATTAATTTTAATAATAGCAATTGAATGGTTTAGGTTTCAAATAAAAAGTTAATTTTTATTTATTTTAAATAATAATATGGTGATTGATATTTTGGAGGGGAATAAATTGGGAGCAATTTTCCAATTTGAAAAGTGGTTACAACCAATTTAGTGGTCCCCTTATATTTTTTTAAATTCTAATTGATTTTCAAACAGTTTTTGTAATTAATAAAAAAGCAGAGGGTTTTTATAAAATAATTTGGGCGGAGGGACTTATTGGAAATATTTCTGGAGTAGAGGGTGTTTCTGCAAATTCACAAATTTTCTTTATAATCCCTCTCTGGAAAGAGACAGAGAGAGAATCATAAGCTTTTTTTATTTCTTTTCTTAAAAGTTCTTCTTCCCCAATTTCTTTTCGTTCCAACCCTAGTTTGGCGACTCCGACGACGATGGCGGCAACTCCGACGAGGATGGCGGCGATCACTCCGGCAACTGAACCATCTGAGGCGGAGCCACCACCCCAGCGGCGAGATCTCGGCGAGAGCTCGGCTATGCGTGGCTTTCCCGGCGACAGCGGCGGCGACCAGGCGCGCACCCTCCGGCGGTACTGTTTCCCGAACGACTCCCCAGGCGGCTGGATGGTGGTTTCCTAGCTCCGGCGAGAAGTTGGCGACAGCGACGAGGATAGATTCTTCAACGACAGTTAGGCGGTCGACGACTTCCTCCTGGCGACGCTCGACCGAGATTCTTCTCTGGTGAAGGCTGCATTCTTCTTCGACAACGACGACCGATCTACGTCATTCCCGACGACCAGGCGGCTCTTTCACGATGGATCGACTCTTGGCGGCGTCCATCGATTCTCCGACAATGGCGTTTCTCCTCTGGTGATCTTTAGTCGTCCGACGACTCCAAGCAGGGGCACTGGATTGGTGACTGCTATTCGATCGCTTCTTTTTTCATTTTCAGTGTCGATTTGGATCCGCTCATTTCTGATTTAATCTCCAGATCGAAGCGCACTTGATCTAGCCGATTGATCAGACGAGAACTCGACTCGGCGAATCTGTTTTCCGCAGGACATCGATTGGACGGTTGGTGATCGATTCGGGATTTCGCTGATAGATCGAGTTTGATTTATTGGACACGAGGAAGAGCTGTGTCCGGAATTTCGAAGTTGCGATTCCACTCCTTGTATACAGGTATTACTCTGTCTTTTTCAAATATTGCTTGTAAATTTCTAGTTAGATTTAATAGAGATTTGGGCAGGATTGTGCTCAAGTTGCAGGGTATGATAGGTCTGTGCCGAAATTTGGGTCGTGTCCAACTTAGTTCGTGATTGATTTTCGGCTGGTGTTTGCATAGTATCCTGGGCAGCATGTCGGATGGTTGGGAAAGAAGAGAACTGGGGTAACAGCTTTCCAGTGCAGCTCGTGTGCGTGCCAGATTCGTGTCGTACATGTGTCCAATTGCTTGTGTCATTCAACTGTGTCCACTGAGGTTGTTGTGTAGAGGGTCATATGTTTGAGTATAGCAGGAACAAGTGCACTTTATTGTTATAGAAGTTAGCTACTGGTGGAGGGGTGTCTGAATCAGATGTTAGAATATTGCTGCGTATATTTCCTATTCTTGAAGATTGGTTGTAATTTCAATTACAGGCCTTTTCACTTCTGTGCATTTCAATAGTGGAGAGAATAAATTTGTTATACTCTTTTGTAGTTGATGGTTGGGTGATTACTTTTGGTTTCATAAAGTTGAATTGTTTTATGAAGTGTGGTGTTGGCAGGAAGTAAAAATTCTGGTATGTTAGAGTTGTAGCTGGGCTTGTTATGGCCAAGCTATAGCCTGGGTTCTAGTATAGGTTATTTGTAGCTAAATTGCGGCCATGTGATCCTCTGTATTGTTCCAGGATTCGAAAACCTAAAATTTGGCTAGAAGACGAGTGGCAGTAGCTGTTATATTCAATTTTAGACTTAGTTTAACCTTGTGTACGTTGGTATTTTCTGGTCCAAGTTCTTCCAGGTACCTGGGTTTAATATGTATTAAGTGAATTGCTAGAATAGGGTTCCGAGTAAGAGGCCATTGGGTTTTGGTGAGGCTTGTGATGTCAACTTCTTGTTGTTGTGGTTAGATAGTTACATGAGAGTACTGGGTTGAGTGTTTCTTGCAGTAGTAAAATTTAGTTGTGTATCTTTTGTATATACAGCTTTTATGTAGCAGGTATAAATGGTTATATTACTAAGATGGGAATTTAGTAGACAGTAGGTTTCAGTGGCTTAGAATCATTCTCTTTATTTAATGCATCAATTTGGATTACAAGTAGGTTTGATTTCAGCTAAGACTATGGTGAAGGAAATACTGGAAGCAAGTCATGATTTAGGAATGGAGTATACCAGTGAGAATTAGGACTGGATTTTGTCAATTGGAACAGGGCTGATTTATATCAACAGCTGAACCACTTCAGTTGAGACTGAATTATGTCAGCCTAGACAGGTATATGTCAACCCTGTTCAGGATTGACATTTTGAGGATCTACCATCCAGTTGGGTATTTCAGGGAGAGTTGGTTCATTTGATAGATTGTTGATTAGCAACTTATGGTAAGTTTCAGTTAAGTGATTCTGAATTAGATTATGGAACATATGGATCACTCCTATGTGATTCAAATGTTGTGTAAATCTTGTTCAGGTTCATGTTTAACATATTGAAACTTAGAATTAATAACTTTTTCTAGAACAAGGTTCTCATAGATTTAAAGGGTTATATGGGGCCACATACTACTTGAAGTATTACACTGTAACCTGTATATAATATTTTATGATAGTTTGTGTTTAGATAATTATGTGGTTATTTGAATTATAATATAGATTAAGGTAGAGGACTAAATTAATGTACTTTAATCATGATTAGAGTTGTTAGATAAACCAAATTAGATTTAGCCAGTTATTAATTACTTGTAAATTATTATTAAATACAGGAGGACATCTAGCCCGATCTTCACCCGTACCTTCCTGGAGCAAGGCAAGTACATTCTATGGTCGTGTGTATTTCATTATATCTTGTGCTTTCTTGATTGACACACTGCAACACGACATGTATTTTTGGTGCTCATGTTCCTTGTTCTTATTACTTGTACCTAGGGTGGGAAAATATACTATTTATGTGACCAAACCCAAGAAACAACTCAGGTGTGTTTAGCTTAGACCCCGCATCGTGCACGCGGGTCCTAAGCCGTACCATTCATGTGCTTTCATGTACTTTCATGTGCTTTCATGTGCTTACCCCTAGCCGGTTACATATTTAGTTATATTTCAAATATTGTGCACACATGTTCACGAGATATATCATGTACTTAGTTCCTATGATTTCTGAGATACCATGTTCTTTCATGTTCTTACACACCATGTTCTTTCATGTTCTTACATACCATGTTCTTTTATGTACTTATACACTATGTTCTTTCTTGTACTTTATATACCACGTTTTCTTGTACTTTCATATCATGATGTCTTGTTCATTACCTAGAACTGTACTTTGCTTCGCTTCTGACTGGATAAGTTGCAGGTATACTTGCAGGATATCATTCCACCTTATGGGCCAGAGCCCGGGATCTTAGCTGAGCAGGATGGCTCACGACTTAGCTTGAGGTTTCAGGTTTAGACTGTTAGCTTTACTCTTAGATATTGTTTTAGAATTCACAGTACATTTTACTCTTGATGACTCGTACATTTATATACATAGAATTGTGGATTATGGTGATCATTCTGGGATACGTTTTTAGATTCTGTGATTATATACATTTAGGATTATCTGGTTAGATTTCCCTAGTTTGGTACAGCTTACTTCGTCGTGTCTAACGACGAAGGCTGGGCGTGTCCGACTCTTGTCCGATTATTCGGGAGCGGGTCGTGACACTAAAGCCTCGTCTTCTTCACGAAACAGCTACGTCGGGCTTCGTTGTTTGGCTTCCCTGAGTTTAGCCACGCAGTCCTCCAAGTCATTCAGAATCTTCCTCAGACCATTAGCCCGCTCCTCGTAGCCGACGATGCTCTCAAGCGCCGCCACTTGACATTCAGCAATGGCCTTCACAGGGCCAAAAGCGACGTCCCGGTTCAGAACTCCAGGAAGCTTTACTTTCAGGATAGAATATAAAGCTTTGACGACTTCCTGGGCCATCTCGTCGTCTTCGGAGGAGGTCGTCGGAGAGGAAGCTTGATGAGGATCTTCTGTCCCAGGAAGAGCTACTTGGGAGGAAGACGAACCTGACAAATAAAGTAATATACATATCAGTGACAAAAAAAACTTAAAGAGTATGAAGGAGTTGTAATTTCATACCTCCTGCCGGCTCAGTATCAACTGGAGCTAGGGAAATAAGAGCAGACCCAGGTCGCACACTGTCAACATCAGCCAAAGCAGCATCAGGCTGCTTGCCTTTCACGGTCCCAGTTGGACCCAAAGCAGATCCAATAATGGCCGTCTCGACGGGCCGATCAAAGACTTCTTCAGTAACCGATGCCGGTTTACTGGAAGAACCAAGGGCAGCTTCTTGTCTAGCCCTGGTATCTGGGGCAACCTCCATGCTTTGTTCCCTCTTCTTGTCTACAAGGAAATATACGACATAATTCAGCCTCACAAGTTGTACGCAAAATTGAAGTCGAAAAATCTTATCCAAAGAAAAGTGCAAAAATGACATACCCAAAGGAGGGTGAGCTGATTGGACTTGATTTTCATCCAAATCTTTCATCATAGCTCCTATCTCAGACATATCCCCCAAAGAGATGTCATAGGAGGGACTAGCTTTCTGATCGCCATCATGGTCTGGGCCTTCGCCCTGATCACCCCTTTACTGAAACCTTACAACTGAAGAAGACCCACCTTCATCCATCAGTTGAGGACGAGCAGGGGACACCATTGTTATGTCCATTATTATGTCCACCTCTTTAAACGAAGAAGCACCTGTCGCGGCCGTGACTTCAACGTCCTGTGCAAAGGACAAACGCAGGGGTGAGAGAGCGTTATTTGTAGATAGCACGGATACTGGTTCTGCCAAAATGGCTATGGAATCCATAAAGGGGTCTACCTCCGAGATAATAACAGCCTGTGACACCGTTTCACTCCTCTGAATCTGACGAGAAGATCTTCTGGGAGGAGGCGAGCCGGCACTCACATCCGTGACCTTCTTTCTCCCTTTGGAGACAACAATCTTCTTCCTTTTGGACCGTTGAACCAGCTCAGTGGAAGCTTTCCTCTTGTGAGGAGTATCAGAAAGAGGATCTTCAGTATCCTCTCTCTGAGGTATTGTAACAACCGGCTCCTCAAGAACGACTCTCTGCCGTGGTACTGCAGCCTGCTCAGCTGAGGGTGCGGCACCTTCCCTTCTGTGACCCCCATTGTGCGCACTCGTCCTATATCGACAAGAGTGGAGGCAAGCCTAGTTCCCGAAATTAAACTCTGCTCACGGTCATACCGAGGATGAGGGGTATTGACCTGAATATAGAACTTGGCAGCAGCAAAGAGCATATGGGTTTCAGGCTTTTCTTCTGGCAAGGTAAAAATTGCCCCTGTACATCCGGCGTTGTAGTAACCCCATGCACGTTCCCCTACGATTAGGCTTCCTATCGACTGTAGATGAGGGCTGGGGTTGCCCAAAAAAAGTTGGTTGTAGCCGAACTGCCGTACAAAGTAACTCTGCAGATAAGGTTCCAGGAAAGTGTGGTTCCTATTTCTGAGCACCAGATGGGAAGGCCTGATGTACTGGAGCCAACGGAACGCCCCAGTAGGAAGGCTAGTAGTGAGTGCTCCCTCATATACTAAAGTGTCTCCTGCACAGCCACTACCAAACGGAAGAGACACTCTAAAGGACTTATAATTCTGCAGGAAACTCAAAGCCCTCCTACAAATAGGCACCCCTATGACGGTCCAGTCTGCATCTTTGAATCTCCGAAGAAAGGCATCTCCCGCCAAAGAGTCTGCCATCAGCCCGGCATTCATTAATCTAGAACAGTGCAGTACCAGCCATCCCATCAGGTAATGAAAGGGAAGTTCAGTCCAGACAAAGTCCTTTCTACCATCAGGCGTCACCGTGTTAACAACAAAGTGTCGTAAGCCTCGTTGGATGGTGCAGACCATCGCAGGAAGCAGGGCAAGCTGATATCCAAACGTCAGCTTTACAGCCGAAAGTATCATACCTCGGCTTATCCTTTCAATAGACCCTGAACCACCAGGGACTACACAATCGCGGAGCCATGTCATTAGAAAGACGACTGGCACAGCCTTTTCCGACAACTTAAACTCAGCATGCCTGAAGAAATGATAAATCGGAAAGTTTTCCTCGGAATCATCAGTATCTTCAGTGCCTACTGCCCTGTGATCGGTCATCAGTTTTCCTATCTCAGATTTCGTCAAGGGTTTGCGAGTTGAAATAAAGACTAGGTCGTTTCCTTCTTCTCTAATGAAGATGTAGTTGGTCCAAGCTCTCGTATGGGGAAGGGACCCCTCAGTCTTAACCTTCTTGGTGAAAAATGAAGAGGTGACAGAGTAACTCTTTGTACACCTCCATCATCTCGGAGTTCTTTCTCTCCAAATCAAAGAGCTCCTCATCACAGGGGACGTATTCTTCGTATAGCTCGGTCCCCCAGGGAAGTTTTGATATTGCCTGCATCTTATGAAGAGCTAGACCCATCTCCCCACCCGGAGTGAAGAAGGTACATGTGTGATAGTTGTACAACTCCATCAACGAGATAAACATAGGCCAATTAACCTTTATGCCATATTGGGTGGCTCTAATGGCATAAAAAAGGCCGGTAGCTTTTAGGGTGGCCTCGTAAGTCGAGAGCACCCATTCAGAAAGGTCGATCCAGAATGGGACAGAGTATCTCTAACCTTGCATCCGTAACTTCCCTTCCAGATACGACTCCTTCTTTGACAGCATCAGGTTGGAGAGAGTCTCAGCAGCATAAGGGTGAAGATCAGTCGGGATATCGTTTATTATGGCCCTAGGATGCAGCCCCCTCGTAGAGTAGGACGTGGAGCCCTTGACACACTTAAAAGTGTCCTTCTTCCGGTCACCGGAGTTAAATTGTATCTTTCCAAAGATGACCCCATACAGTTCAGGGGTCAGGTCCCATTTTATTTGCCTCCATACAGCTAGATCAGTAAACATTGATAAAGGGTATTGGCGCTTCATCGATGGTAACCATATCCTTTGGTTATTTAACCTGACTACCAGAGGGTCTTCTAGACATATTTTCTTTTCGTCCTCAAAATCCCAGGCTGTCACCAAACAAGAAGTACGATCTCTTGAAGCTCCGTGCCGCTCCGAGCGTGAACTTCTCATCGTTCATCATCTGCTTCAAGAACATTTTGTCCTGTTCAAGCATAGCGATCATCCGCACTGAAGGTTGGTCATGGCTGATCTTTACCTGGGTATTTTTGACCATTGCGGTGATGAGGCTTGAATCCAGAGCATGGTGGACAGAGCCAAGAGGAATCCCACCAAGAGCCGGGACAACCATGTTAACTGCAAAGACAGAAGAAAAAGTCAGACTTAGAATCTACAGAAAAAAGAGCTAAGTACTGGTGAAATTCTATGCGCTCTAATGTTATGCGCCCAAAGGGCCTGTGGGCGCATAAGCATCTTTAAAGCACGTGTTCTATGTGGGCGTATGTCACGACCCGCACCTGTTTTTTGGACGCGAGAGCGTGAGCAAGACAGCTACGTATCGAGCGAACTCCAGCCCGACTCGAATACATAAACGCTGTCAAGAGCATGGTAAACTGCCAAATCATGGCAAAACAAATCTATATCTCAAATCCACAATAAGTGTACGAACATGAATGAACAACTATGGGTCGTGGTCTGCAGCCCACTAGCATATATGTCTGATAAGACTCCAAGGAATATAACTAGAGTCTTTAAAGTGAATCAATAAGCATGATATCTCATGATAAGGAATATAAAGTACGAAAGGATAATAAACATAATAAAGATACCTGAATCCTACAAAGGTATCATCACATCCGCCATCCAGAACTACTAGCTAACTCCATGCAATCACTAAACCTGAAGAGATCATTAGGTCCTCATGGGACATAACAAGATACATAAAAACATGTCTATCTAGCAGTTTATCATGCAATAAAGAAAATACTGGAAATAAATGGGAAAATACCAATCAACACGGAAATACGACTATACACGACTGGAAGAACCACTACGCATAAACGAAATGTTAGAGAAGAATAAGAGAACACGATATCACGATGTCAACAGATAACCAATCGAATACTCAAACCCTCGTCCCTAGTGTGGACTCGCAGGTTTGAACTACTAACCCTCGCCCCTAGTGTGGACTCGTAGGTTAGCTTCAAAAAATTACCCTCGTCCCTAGTGTGGACTCGCAGGTGCGGACAGATAACTACTAACCCTCGCCTCTAGTGTGGACTCGCAGGTTAGCTTCAGGACTCAAGATACAGATAACTACTAACCATCGCCCCTGGTGTGGACTCGCAGGTTAGCTTCAAGAATTCAAGGTGCAGCAGTTCTGTTATGCCTTATTCATCCTATGACACGATACGACTCAGTCCAAGTACAGGTGATGGCACGACACGACCCAATCAAGATACACGAGAGAACCAATCCAATATGAACTACAAAGCTAACTATAAACACGGACTATATATATACTAGCATGCACGATGTACAAATCACATGTCAATAATCAACTAGTAAAACTATATAATAATAGAAATATGCATGTAAATAAACTGCTAAGCCATAAAATCCAAATCATCACCACTGTCTTCGAAAGCTAAAACAGACAATGCCAACATTCTCAGAATAGCCAAATTAGCTGGGATTGCCTATCCTTAAGTCCAATTCTGGACACAGGGACAAAACAGTAATTTTGGGTCAAAACGGTGTCCGCCGTTGGACCCGCTTTGCACCGAAAAGTGTGCCAGAGTCAATGGTCAATAAAGTCGTCAAACTACATGTCTACAGATTTATTTTGATGATATAAACCCAACGGTATGTCCAATTTTGGATAACGATGGGCCATGCACAAAATCGCCCGTTGAATCTGATCGTGGGGCCCGCAAAACGGCGATCCGATCAACTGTCTCAGAATTGGACCAAACTTGGCATAAAGGACCAAAAAAACGATATGGTCCAGTTGGCACAAGTTTCGTCTCGATCTGACGAACGTGCACAAAGTAATTAGGAAATTTGCACAGAGGCTGATACGGTAAATTTTGACGGATACGCATCAAATTCGTCGCACACACGTGACCAATTTGAATTCCGTTAAAGCCCACACGTCTATGAAACCATTACACACTTTTTGATGCTTTTGGTTCGCGAACACATCGCCCGAATTGGCGGGATGTACGTCGTATCGAAGAGTTTTTCATAATTTTTAGTTTTTCGAAAACAAGTTTTTCATGATTTTCAATCCGATTTCTACTACTGTCTACTCTACGATCTATAAAACTAATAATGAGGTTTTCTTCGCGATTAGGTTGTCTAAACATCTGTTTATTTAGTTTTGTGAATAGATCATTGGATTGGCAATGGTTTGCCATCCAAATCGGTGTCTGGAACTGTCGTATATGTCCTATTTTGACAGTTTTTGATCATCTTCGCGTCGAGTTCTTGGTCGATCGAAGGGTTTATGACGAATTTCCTTTGAAGGGTTTCGAAGAGGATCAATTAGACTACACGTATAAATTCACAGATTGAAATTCTATTGATAGATGAGAAAGAAATTGTATATAGAAGTCGCTGTCTCAACGGCTACTGTTGCATTGCTTCTTCTGTGCGCTGATGTGCATGCGCGCTTGACCACGCTTCTGCCGGCGGCCGGCGGCGGTCCAGGCGGCACGCGCAGGGGTTAGGACGCCCAAGGTCGGGGGAAACTCGGGATCGTGGGGTTTAGGTTAGGGTTTCGGGATGTTCGTCTCCCTCCCTCTGCTCTCTCTCGTGTTCTCTGATATATGCAAGTCGGTTGTGGGTTTGGATCGGCTTGTGTGTTGGGGATGGGCTCAGCTGAGCTTGGGCTCGGTTCGACTGGGCTTGGGCCCGAGCTCAGTGGGCTGGGCAAATTATTTTTCCTTTTTATTTCTTTCACCAAATACTTTGTCTATATATATATATATATATATATATATATATATATATATATATATATATATATTTTATATATATATATATATAAATATATATATATATATATATATATATATATATATATATATATATATATATATATATAATCACTTAATTATAGCCAAAGGATTTAAATATATCCATGGCAATTATTTCATAACAAATAAAGCACTACTAATAATATCAATAAAATAATATATATATTACTATACATAATACATATATGAGATAAATATATTTTACTAACTTTTCTAATAATAATGAAAACATATATACAATTATTAAATAGGCACCATACCCTAAAATGCACAAGGATAATGTAAAGGAAACAGTTATCATATTTTCAAGAATAAATATTCAATCAAAATAACTGAATATTGATATTATATATATATAACAATTATTCTAGGAAAATATTTATTAGATGCTTAAAACAAGGCAGAAGTGTACACTCAAAGTATATCGTCATGGACGTCTTAGGACTCACTATAAGCCCACACGGGCTTGGGCTCGGTTCGGTCCCAGGCCGGACTAGTTTGTTATAACCAAATTTCCTAAAAATCCAAATATTAATAAATAACTAATTAAACCATTTATAGGGATTAACTCGCAACTTGGACTGGTTTTCTTAGCTAGAACACACCTATGGCTTGGCACACCCTACTATGGCTAAACACTAGTCAAAGCACGCTACTTTACTATCCGTGCCATGATTCCTAGTTGTCTTGTACTTCAAAACTCAACCATGGCTAAAATTATCTACCGTAATAATTAACTAAATAATTATTTACAAAATCTAAAAATTACCATTCAAATAAAATAATTAATAAAAAATATTTCAAAATTTTTTGGAAAGGGGAGCTACAGCGCATGACACAACAAAGTGTGTGGGCGCATGACTCAACATCATGATCAGTTGTGCACCAAAGCATGCGGCCATGTCAGTCTCCACGAGCAATCGTGCACCGAAGCATACGTCTACGTCAACCCCACGATCAACCCACGATCATGCAACCTTCATACGCCTACACCTTATGCTCGCAAAGGAAGTCTATGCGCCCACATGGAAAATTAGTATATTTTCTCCTGTAGGCGCATAATAGTCGTTTCAGTGCAAAACGACTATAAATAGGGGTCTCATACCTCTTCAAAAACATACAGAATGGAGAGCATTTCAAGAGCCAAATTGCTGCCCTTCTTGCCAGTGAGCCGAGAGTTAGCAATTTTTTTAGGTTTTCTCTCACTTTTGTAAATCGGAGTATCAACGGAGTAAAGGAGCAACTGCCATTCGATCTCCATCGTCCCATTCCCCAGAATTCTTTTTGTACTCGGGGATCCTCAGTGTAGGATCTCTCAGACATACTCGATTTGTGGTGCCTTGTGCCAATAAGAAAAGAAAGCGTTTCTTCTTTTTTTTGTGTCCCCACAAATAGCGGACAGATTTCAAAATATAATTGAACATAAGGTAGCAGAAACAAGTCTATTTATTGATTTTATATGAACAAATTACAAGCTCTCAATTCTTTCCGATACAATGCTTACATTTTTTTAAAAATATTACAGATTACAATGACCCCGTTCCATACATTACATCTCTTTATATAAAAAAACAACTCTTTGCAATTGATGTCTATCTCTCGGCATCTCTTTTGATTTCTGGCTCCTGAGGATGAGGTTCGGGCTATCGCTTTGGACTATCCTTCTTGATGCGTCTTGCACCTGTGTGCAGACTGTTGATGGATCAGTATATCAGCATACTGGTGATTGTGTTAGCAATCTCAATGGTTACCATCTTGTTATTAATAATAACATTCAATCAAAAACTCATATTCTTATTAGGCGTAAGCGAATCATAAAATGTGTCTTTGTCCACTCATCCAGATCAATTATCTTTTGTTGCAGAGCCAGCAATCTGATTTCTCTGTTTATCTAGTGCCTTCGTGGAGCAGGGCACTACAACCATAGTCCACCCTAGCAAAATTTTAGCCATCACCACCTCTGTTTCCACAACCTTACCACTGATCGCTACCCTCATTTCACACCACACACTCCACCTCCCTCACCAACCTAGTTCCCGACCACCCGACCGACCTTCCACCAAATCCTAAGCCTGACCCAAACCATCACACCACCTATACCCCACACAACCATCACCTATAGAGGCCACCGCCGTCCTAGAGTTTGGATCCGCTCACCTCAAGTATCACAGAGCCACCAACCTTGTCGTCGCTTGTCGAATTTGTGCTGCACCGTCGTGTGACATCAGATCGATGTCACGTCCGGTCAGAGCATCCTCGTCGTCAGTGCCACGCTCTCTCCGTTCGACTCCTGCTATACCAGATCTGGTGAGTAGACCCGACGCCGTGCTTGTCGTCCGGTGTCGCATGACTTCTTCGTGCCGACGAGCTGATCTCTCCTTCGATAAGAGTTTCTACCATCCTTCCTTCTATTCCTCCTTTCCCTCTCTCTTTCTTACATCTTGGGAGTGAGCAGCCAACTACTGTCTCTCTCCTATGAGAGAGACCATGGAGGGAGTTAAACCCTAGGTGAGTTTGGGCTGGCTTCAAAGCCCAGCAGTATAGAATTATAAATTATTGGCTAAATAGTTTAATGAATTTATGGGTTGGACTTTCAGCCCGATAGCTTAAAAATTAGGTTAGTATACTTCTGTAGACTTGGGATTCCCATTTGGTTTTGAGTGTTTATTTGGGATTAATTCTTTGGACTTGGGTTTCAGCCCGATACAAAGGTTTGAGATTACTTTGAGTTACTAGTCACTAGTTGTTGTTGGTTATGTGCTGCTGGGCTAGGCTAGTGGGCCAGTCCAGTAGCAGTGGCTTTGTGAATATAAGGTATATACTATAAATGTATTTTAATGTATTTATATTGTAGGAATAAATGTATATATTGTTTTGTATAATATTACTAGTATAAAATAATGTATACATATATAATATATTAATGGTAATAATATTTGGGTGGTTATATTAGTTTAATTAACAAAAAATTATCCAAAATAATTTTTACCAAATAAGTTTATAGTATTTTCAAAATATTAATCATAAATATTTTGACTAAATAGAAAACCTAGTTTCCAAATAATATAACGTTTTCTTTGTATAGATTATATATATTAGGGTATGACTGTCTCTTCTATTATCATGTTAATCATAAACTAATCGTGCTTTTCTATGTTGTGACGTTGTGTTCGACCTCTTGAATCAATCTACGGAATTATGGACTGCTATGGATTATTTTGGTATACTATTGGATATTTGGATACCTATTAGACATTATGATCTACGACGACTTATTAGGAATTTTATTCTGCTATGGACTGTGATCATTTCTGTGTCGACATGTTCGTGTCGTACACGTCGACGTTAGATACCCGAGGCAAGTACTCATAATGATCGCTTTTATTTTCTGATAGTTACTTTATTTCATGTTTTTAGATGTACATTCCTGATTATCGACACGACTCTTACACGAGATTAGTATTGTGGATTCTATATCATAATTTTTGTGTTTTCCATGCTTCCATGTTTTACCTTGTTCACATTTTGATTTAAATCCATAATATTTAGTCGAACATAAAAACCTTAGTATATATGTGATCAAAACCCGGTACTCCATGAATACCGTGCATAATAGTTAATCACGTATGATTGAGTTGTACCATATAGATTTCTCAACCCGATTACATATAGAACGTGGTATTTCAAACACACTTAGTGTAGTGATGACATATGCACTCATATTGTTTACGTCACATGTTTGATTTCATGCCATGATTAGTCTTACTTCTACTTCCATATTTGTCAAATCATGATTACCATTATTTTAGTTTTGTTCTCTACTCTATTACATGTCTTATAGGTTCTATCATGTTATAAATAGTGGATCATGGATTGTACTTGTTCCAATCCTGACTAGATAATAATATTTTTAGGCGAGTATTTATAGAACTGGCGTACCACCTATTATGACACACCTGAGGTAGATCATGGTTTAGCTGAGGATGCATGAGATGACATAGCCGACGTGCCACTAGAGGATGCTTAGCTTAGCTTTTATGTTATGTCATTTAGATTTCTATTATCAGAACTTTTAGCTGAGTTGTAATAATTCTGAGGATGACTGTACCTGACTATCAGATTTATACTCTGTGGATTTATTGTTCCATTTCTTATCTACCTCCTAGAATTTTTTATTGAGTTAGATTCTGGTTTATGTTATTGTTGGATTGAGACTTAGATATATTTGAGGATTGACAGTTTACTACCGTCGACTCTCCGTCGTAGGCTGGACGTACTTCCACGCACTTATGTCCGAACTTCTGGGTGCGGATCGTGACATATTTTTATGGTAGCCCATGCAGGTCCGTCATCACAATTAGTGCGATGTCATAGTGGTACTTAGGATTAGAGTATCACTATGATCCAACAACAGAATTGATAGGAAAAAATATATTGAAAAACCCAATCACAAAATATGAATTATGTTCTGATTTAAATTCAATTATCTGATCTATTCTGACTAGTTTCTATCACGAATTACTATCCTTCTTGAATAATCTTGTCTAGGATTTCAGTTAATTTTGTCATATCTTAATTTTTCCAGAATGCCATCAAAGATCCAAAGATCTCATGGCTTGGGAGCACTTGTAGCTTCTGAGTGATTGGGATGGTCGTCCTCTCGATCTTCTAAAAAGAGAGCGACTAAGACTCTCCCTCCACCTCATGTTATTTCTATAGTTCAGGAGGTGACGTCAGCTACATCGTAGAGTCTTCCTCCTTCTCCATCTCAGTAAGGGACACGTCTATTCTTATCATCTGAGAGTATGGCTGTTGACGGTGCATAGATATTCGGCTTCCTCAATGAGATGATGGAGTCTGAGCGCATTCTGGCTGAGTCCCAGCGGCTGAGGCTCAGAGGTAGCAGAATGCTGCTATGCGGGAGAGTGTTGAGAAGGCCCATGAGCTAGCCCTAGCTACTATTGAGATATCTGCTCCTACACCCCAGTCTCAGCAGACTTAGCAGCAGCAATTCTCTACCCGAAGAGAGAGATATTATGGACTTCAAGAAGATGGCTCCTTGGACCTTCAAGGGCACTAAGGGGATATTGTATGCTGATGAGTGGCTTGAGGACATCGAACGTATCATGAGACTTGCTACGATCTCCAAGGATCTACAAATTTAGGCTGTCGGTCTACAGCTTCAAGACATTACCCGTACTTGATTCCAGAATGAGCCTCAACTAGCAGTCCCAGATCTGACTTAGAACCAGTTCGATAACCTCTTTAAGAAGAAGTTCTATTCGAATATTGTAGAAGGAGCTCTGGAGGTGCAGTTCTAGAATCTGGTATAAGACCGACTTTTGGTTGACGAGTATGTTGTAGAATTCGGCAGGTTGAGCCAAATTGTAGATTATATGGTCCAGGATTCGAAGATCAAGGCACGCAGATTTCATCGCAGTTTGGCCAGAGAGATTCGAGTTCACATCTCCTCAAGCAAAACTACTTATGCTGGGATATTAGCAGAGGCCCAGAGGATTGGGGAGGATCTTGATCTTACGACCAAGAGGGACCTTGATACTTTTTTGGGTAATCATAACCCTAAACTGGCGAAGCATCCTCAGTTTCAGCCGAAGACTTTCCATTCGCAGCAGCCGACTAGAGTTCATGGTCAGCAGCAACCACAGAGGCAGATGCATCCATCTCAGATCTACAATTACTGCAAGAAGCCGGGACACACTTGGAAGAACTGTACGAAGATGTTGGGGGTGTGCTTGTATTGTGGCTATGATGCACATCAGCTGAGGGAGTGTCCCCAAGCTCATCCTCTTCCAAGGACGACTCCTACCCAGCCAGCTAGGCCACCTATGGCACAACAGCAGAGAGGACCACTTCCCACTCTAAAACAGTGTTTTGCCCTACATCAGCAGAAAGGAGCGCCTCAAAAGGGTAAGGCCTTCACCATGACTATTGTCGAGGAGGTTGAGGCATCTGGAGATGTGATTGTAGGTTCTATTCTCCTTAATTCATATCCAGCTATTGCACTATTTGATTCTTGAGCTACTCATAGTTTCATATCTTTAGCATTTGTGTTCAAACACGGTATTGTAGTATCACCTTTAGGTAGAAACTACAAGATCATGACCGCGGAGAAATTCTTTTAGTAAAATATCTCTACATCCAGTGTCGCATAACCCTGGGTGGAAGGGAATTGCGTGTTGATCTACTCGTAATGCCACTTTCGAGTTTCGATATCGTACTCGAGATTGAGTAGTTGAGTAGCAACTATGCTTCTATTGATTGCCATCGAGGACGTATTGTATTCAATCCTCCGAGAGAGTCTATGTTTGAATTTGCTAGAGCAGCTGTAGAGCAGAAGCATGATATTCTGTGTGGAGCTATATTAGAAGACAAGGGGTTACCTCACCCACGCATTGCAGAATTTTTTGATGTTCTTCTAAAAGAATTACCAGGATTGCCGCCTGATAGAGATGTTGAATTCTATATAGACTTGGTTCCTGGAGCTGAACGGGTAGCTAGAAATGTCTACAGAGTTCATAATCTTGAGTCGGTGGAGCTGAAGAAGCAATTGGATGAATTTCTTGAGAAGGGATTCATCAGATCGAATTCATAACCCTGGGGTGCTCTGGTATTATTCGTACCGAAGAAGGATGGGTCAGTGCGTATGTGCATTGACTACAGGGTTTTGAATAGCCTCACTATCAATGATAAATACCCACTATCGAGGATCGATAATTTATTTGATCAGCTGGCGCCAGTATTTTCAAAGATAGATTTTAGGTCTGGCTATCATCAGGTGAGAGTGAAGAAGGAAGATATCCAGAAGACTGTATTTCGAACGAAGTATGGCAATTATGAGTTCTTGGTGATGCCTTTTGGGTTGACTAATGCACCTACTATTTTTATGAACTTGATGAATAAGGTATTCCACCAATACCTCGACAAGTTTGTAGTGGTGTTCATCGATGCCATCCTGATATACTCAAAGGCCCCTGAGAAGCATGAAGAGCATTTGAGGATCATGTTAGAGACTCTCCGGAAGGAAGAACTTTATGGAAAACTCTCCAAATGTTAGTTTTCTTGGACAAAGTGGAGTTTTTCGGACACGTGGTAACCGGTGAGGGCATTTCAGTAGATTCGAAGAAGATTGCTGATGTTGAGTCTTGGACCACTCCGAGTTCAGTAGCAGAGATTCGGAGCTTGCACCTGAACTCGAAACTCCTCAAGCCTACATCCTGGCACCGAGCCTCTCTGATTCTGTCCATCACCCCAGATTGGATCTGCATGCCCATCATCTGTATCTTGATTCTAGGAATTACAATCTCAATACCCAAACTCTCCAGATCTTCTAACAGATGTCGATCGTTAGTCAGGAACATAGCTACGAGATAACGGCTAAGTGCATCCGCTACCACATTAGCTTTCCCATGATGGTACTGTAATGAGATATCAAATTCTTTCATCAGCTCCAGCCATCTATGCTGTCTCATATTCAATTCTTTCTAGGTGAAGACATACTTCAGACTTTTGTGATCTGTGAATATTTCTACCCGTTCACCATAGAGGTAGTTTAGCCACCTAATTTAGGGAGATGGATATTTTTGACATTTTAATATTAATATTCATATAATTTTTAATTATATTGTTGTTAATTAGTATTTTAGCTAATTTAATCAAACTGAGTATTAGTTACTATAGATGAGTGCATTCGAGGATTTGCTAATCCGCTTTTCATAAATTTTTTGTTTCAAAGTAGAGAACTAAATTTAGCTAAAATAATTGTTTGATAAATTTTTTACCATGTTGTATATATATGTGAGTATAAATATAGTTACTATACAAATTATATGCACTAGAAGGCACATATATTTCAGCCAACAATTAAATGACTAGTCACTAGTTTAGACTCGTTTAAATCCATCAAATAAAATCCAATCGGAACCAAACTTGACCAAACTCTTCATGACTCATATTACGGTCAAACCAAGTCCTATTTAGACCCAAACCATGTATACATGAGTGTGTGGACAACCCACAACCTTAGGCTACTTGTATTTTTGGAATTATGTTGTGGCCACCATTTTTGGTTGTCAAAACCACCTCCCCACTCCTCCTACACACCTAAAATTAAGGCCACATCTTCTCGTAACCCTTGGTAGCAGTCCCATACATTTTTATCCATCCATTTCATTCAATTTTCACCCTAAAACAGTCCACGCAAAGCAATTAATTTAGCAACATTCAGCCATAGGTTCAGCGGGATAGGGTGACTTCAACAACGTTTTGTACCACAAAAATAATAGGTACGAGCCTCGAGCCCTTTACAAAAAATCTTTCTCTATCTTTTAGCTTTCATTTCCATATTTTTACATAATTTTTTTATGGAGTTTTGACCCCTCAAACCTCTGTCACACGACGATGTGTCCAGAATATATTGATGTCCACGAATGTTATGCAAAGAATTGAGTGTGCACACCAAACAATTTGGTAAAACTCTACAAATTTTTTTCCATTGTGAAGCTCTGTTCATTCCCGTCTTTTTGATATATAATAGTCTATATGTTATGTCCATATTTCCCTCCATACCGATGAGGTACTCGGACTGAATTTTGCAACACAAGTGGTCCACGTTCCGTACATAGGTAAGTACCTTTATTTTTCGTCGTATTTTTTTATATGACGTAGGTAATAACTAGATACAACATCCCCCTAGGTAAAAAACTATAAATAATAGTATCTAAGGTTTGGATTCATGATAAAACTTTATCCTAAAATTAGTTTCCTAAAAATTATATTTTTGTCTACTTTGTGGTAGTGTAACTTTTTGTGTAGACCTTATTTTACGATTCTAGAAGTTTGTATACAATTCTGAGTTTTTCGTCTACAAATTTATGTTGGAGTATGCCCTAAATGTTTTGTTTGATTAGTACAAATTAGGCTCAAATTTGGTCTCGTAAACTCTGAATGCAGAAACTGTAGTTTTCTTCCAACTTTGAACATGCATAACTTTCTGTGTAATAATTATTTTTTTGAGCCACTTGTTGGAATGTAAAGTAAGTTATTTTGTCTATCAATCATGTATTTAAGTCATGTCCAGAGTAGTTAGTTTTACTAGTTTAAAATACGACCAAAGTAGGCATCATGAGCAGTTATTCTGCATACTAAAATATTTCTGTCTGGAATTATTTTTACCAACTTTGGACATGCGTTATTTTCGGTGTATACAATATTCTTATATTTTAGTTCTATATATGCATTCTTGGTTAAGTTTTGAATCATTTTTACATAGGTTTCATGATTTAACTACTTATTATGGGTTATGTAAATTGAGGGCAAAGTGAGCTCCATTAACAACATTTCAGCATTTAAGTCTAAAACTGTTTTTGGAGGTCACTTTAAGCTCAATTTTTCGAAAATTAAACCTTTGGATTTCTTTGTAGTTTTTCCATAGTAAACTCTAGTTAACTCTATATTAGATCCTGAAATTAGAGCCACCAATAACATTGTTTGTTTACTCAAATGTTGCTTCCAAAACTGAAAAAAATTATAATTTTTTGCAGTCAAATTATTTCTAAGTCTAAAATCAGTTTTTCTTGCAACTTTGTGCTTCGATTCTGGAAAATTCAACCATTGGATTGGTTTGGCATTTTCTTCTACTGTTAGACAAAATTTTATTCTTTTGATTCCTTAACTTAGAACCGTTCATCGTTATTTATGACCACTCGTTCGCTAGCCTAAATTCAGGATAAAGTAAACTTTTGAAAAATTCTCTTTGAATAAATATGAATTAGAAATTGTAGGAAGATGTACTCTCTATGCGTATTAACTTTATATTAGTGTTATATAGGTTAGATAGAATTATTTTATAGGCTAGCTTGTATAGTTTGATGATATGCATTCATAATATAGGTCTTGGACATCGATACGGACTTTATTATTACTTTCTACTCAGGAGCGCAGGCGAGTACATTCTCTGATAGTTTTTGTTGGTTTGATATTTTCTATACCTATTCAGTTGTAGTATTTTACTTGATTCTCGACACGAGGATACACGGACTAGTATACGTTGGATCCCGTCATACGGTGTTATTTCTGGTTAACCAGGTATACTGGTACTTGTTTGATATTGTTTCTTGTACTTGTATAGACACCGATTTGGTAGTAGGCGGACCCCCTGCTTTTTAAATCCCATGTCATAACGTGACATGGTTGGATCTATTATATTATTCAAGGGATTGTAGAGTTATTAGAGTTTATGGGCATGCAGATCTAGTTTGGGACGATGGACAGAATCAGAGAGGCTCAGTGCCAGGATGTAGGTTTGAGGAGTTTCGAGTTTAGGTGCAGGCTGGATTGATTGATGATTTCTCTATTGCTGAAGATGGTTCTTTGAGGTATGGCAGTAGGCTTTGTGTACCTAGTGGTGATCTGTAGGAAGAAGTGATGCAGGAGGCTCATCGCTCTCAGTATTCTATACATCCTAGAGCTACCAAGATGTATAAGGATTTGAGATACCATGTCTGGTGGTATGGAATGAAGTGGAAAGCGACATGCTTCTTTCTAGATGCTTAGTATGCTAGCAGGTCAAAGCCGAAAGGCAGAGACTATGTGGTTTACTTCAACCATTACCAATCTCGGAGTGGAAGTGGAAACATATCACTATGGATTTCATTTTCGGACTTTCGCGTACTCCTGGAGGAAAGAATGCGATTTGGGTCATTTTTGATTGATTGACCAAATTGGCATACTTCATACCATTCAAAGTGGGACTGTCTACAGAGGGGCTTGCAGAGCTATATGTGAGTTAGATTGTTCAATTGCATGGGTACCTATGAGCATTATATCTGAATGAAATAGCAGATTTACTTCTCATTTTTGGAGGAGCTTACAGGCTAGTTTAGGCAAATTCAGTACCGCTTATCATCCTCAGACTGATGGACAGTCGGAAATGACTATTCAGACTCTAGAGGACATGCTTCGAACTTGTATGCTAGATTTCGGACGCTCTTGGGAGGATTATCTACACATGGTAGAGTTTTTATACAATAACAGCCACCAAGCCAATATTGGGATGACTCCATTCGAAGCCTTATATGGACGAAGGTGTCGCACTCCATTGTCTTAGGATGACGTAGGAGAGCATGCCTTATTGGGGCTCGAGATGGTTATTGATACTGCATAAAAAGTGAAGCAGATCAGATAGAGACTTTGTGTGGCTCAGGACAAGTAGAGACACTAGGCTGATAGCCACCGAAGATCGTTAGAGTTTGAGGTAATAAGCTTAGATTATAATTTTCTTCTAGAAATTGATTAAGGGTTATATACTAAATTTTGTTTTAATTTTTATGAGGGAGATAGTTTTCTTGAGGATTTTTTCGACATGTGGTACTATCCGCTTTGGTCGAGGCGAGAAGCTTAGTCCTTAGATTCATTGGGCCTTTCTTGTTTGGATCGGAACTGTCGCCTACCGACTTAACCTATCAGCTACTTTGGAGGGTGTGCACAACGTATTTCACGTGTCGCAGCTGAGGCGCTACATTTTAGACCCAACTCATGTGATTGACCATTCAGAGGTCAGAGTGGGTCATAGCCTCTCATATCAGGAGGAGCCCATTGGGATTATTGATCGTCGAGAGGAGGTGCTACGCAACTAGATGGTCAACACGAAGATGTTTGTATGAGAGTCCATTGGGATTCGTCTGAGTGGCGTGGAGTCATCGCCCTCCGGGCGAGTCGACTTGGGAACACGAAGATGAGATGAGAGAGAATTTTTCTAGTCTTTTTGTTGAGTGATTGTATGCATGTTGTTTTGGAATAAATATTTTAAATTTTGAGGACGAAATTTCTTTTAAGGTGTGTAGACTTGTACTAATTTTGAAATCTCCTAATTTGAAATCAATTTTAAAATTTTGAGAATTTATAAAAATCATTTTTCAAATTATAAAGAATTATTTTTAATTCTGGTATTTATTAATATTTAATTAATTAATTTTTTAGAATTTAGTTATTGTTAATTAATTATGGATTTATTTCTAAATTATTTTTATCAAATAGTTGGTTAATTTTAATTGCAGAATTATTGATTATCTATTTATTGTGAGCCTACCAAGCCTGGGCTTAGATTGTGGGCTAGCTATCCTAATTGCTTACCAAGCATGGGCTTGGATTGTGGGCCTATGGATTTGGGTTAGAGAGTAGTTATTTACTAGTTAGCTTAACTAGCTGTTAGTTAGTCCTAATTACTATTAGTTATTAATTACGAAATTATTAAGTGTTAGTTAGGTCTGTTAGCAGCCTTTACTAATTATCATTAGATCTATTAAAATTACATCTATGCCATTTAGGACTGGAGAGCAATCTACCTATTCTCTATTAAAATAATAGAGACTCTCCATTATTTTATTTCAATCAAATCATGCACTTTCTTTCTCTCTCCTGCTCTGCCTATCGACCGCCGCCCGTCTGTCGTGTCCCTCCGTGCCGGCTAAACTCTGGCGACCAGCCATCGATTTTCCCCTGTTCTTTCCACCAGCACCTTCACCTATCCGCCTACATCCCCACTCCTCCCTGTCACCCACGACCACACATCATCCTACGCCTCTACTTCACCACCACCGCCACATAGCCTACATATCCACCGCCACTTCATCTCAACCCACCGACCGACCCCGCCATCGACCCCCATTTTCGGCCACCCACAGACATTTTACCATACACATCAGCCTACCACTACAGCACCATGCCACCTGACCACCACCACAGTCCACCCTAGCCAAATTTCGGCCATCACCACCTCTGTCTCCACAACCCCACTACTAACCGCCACCCTCATTTTACACCACACACTCCACCGCCCTCACCAACCTAGATCCCGACCACCCGACCGACCTTCTACCAAACCCTTACAATGACACAAACCATCACACCACCTGTCCCCCACACAACCATCACCTACAGAGGCCACCGTCGTCCCAAAGTTCAAATCCGCTCACCTCAAGTGTTACAGAGCCATCGACTTCGCCACCGCTTGTCAGATCTATGTTGCACCGCCATGTGACATCAGATCATTGTCGCATCCAGTCAGATAATCCTTGTTGTCAACGCCAATGCTCTCGTCGCTCGACTCCTGTTGTACCAGATCTGGCGAGTAGACCCGACGCCGTGCTTGCCGCCCAGTGCCGTATGACTTCTCCACGACGACGAGCTGATCTCTCCTTCGATAAGACTTTCTTCCATCCTTCCTTCTATTCCTCCTCTCCATCTCTCTTTCTTTCGGCTTGGGAGTGAGCAACTAACTACTGTCTCTCTCCTGTGAGAGAGAGACCGTGGGGGGGAGTTAAACCCTATATGAGTTTGAGTTGGGCGTCAAAGCCCAGCAGTATAGAATTATAAATTATTGGGTAAATAGTTTAACGAGTTTATGGGTTATACTCTCAGCCCGATAGCTTAAAAATTAGGTTAGTATACTTCTGTAGACTTGGGCTTTCCATGTGGTTTTGAGTGTTTATTTGGGATTAATTCTTTGGACTTAGGTTTCAACCCGATATATAGGTTTGAGATTACTTTGAGTTACTAGTGTGAGACTCGTCTCACAGTATTTGTACTTGTATACAGATACGTATTTTATACTTATTCTGCATTTTCTTGGATTCCGGAGAACCAGAAGAAAACTTGATTTTTGAGACTTTACTGGAAAACTGGCATACCGCCGACATACCGGTCTGTACCGACGGCATACCGCCCGGACATATTTTTCCACATTTTAGATATTTTTGATTTCAGATGTTTCCGTGAATAGTGTTTCCAATATTATCGTGAATAGTGTTTAGATATTTTGGTGAATAGTGTAGATGCACCCTATTACCCATTGGATATTTTATTTTGTTTGGATGGCCACGATTGACTTAGATTTTGACATAGATCACCATCCAACGGTTAAGATTAATTTTTCCTTCTATATATACCCTTCTACTTTCTCTCTCCTTCCTCTTTTCACTCTTTCTTCCTTCACTCTTCACTTTCATTCCTCTTCCTCAAGAGCATAGGAAAGCTTGGCCTTGAGGCCTAGAGTGTGGTTTTCGTGCCCCTCTTGGTGGTGGAGTAGAAGATTAGGCTTGTAATTTAACCTAGGCAAGTACATCTTGCCAAAATCTTGAATCATATTATTTTGTTGTCTTTTTTATTTTTCTTGGTATTAAATGCTTAGAATTGTCCTAAACTCATTTTGTTAAAAATGTTTTCCTTGTGATTCTCATCTATATGCATGTTTCTAAATTTGGTTAGAACTAGGTCTTGATTTTCTGTTAAAATCTAACATCGACTTAGTAGAAAACTCAGTATCGAGAGTGATACTAGGGTTACTATCATGGATCTTGGTCACATATGCATATATGAGTCCTTCACTTAGCTTGTATACATAGATTTTAAGTTTGGTGGAAATCGGAACCCGTTTCGGTATCCCGAGAACCTATTTTTGGAGTATTTTGAGGTATTGATCTATCAAATATTTTAATTTATGAAAAAAATACTTCCATGTTGTAGAAAATTCAATTCTATGCGAATTTCGATTTAAAATAAAGTTTTTATGGCCGAAACAAGTTTTGGCAAATTTTGGAATTTTAGTGCTGCATAGATAATCAAAATTTCGACAGAATTCCGAAGTATACCAATGGTATACTAATTTTCTTTCCAAAAACTTTCTATCTTTGGTCGGAATACCGCCGGTATACCGCAGTATACTGCCGGTATACCAAATTTGGATGTTTTGGGCTATTTTTTACTGTTTTTTTTCCGTTTATGTCCGTTTTTGAGATTTTTTTCGAGTGTAATGAATTCTTAATATGATTAGATGATCTCGTATACTTAAAGAATGATTGTACACCCTATATACCCTTGGTACTAGCTTATGTTCACATGTTTTTCTATACTCACTATGTATTGTTATCCCTTCTAGATTTATTATACTTTACACTCTATGCCATGTTCAATACATACTTGATAGTGACCTGTCGTAGGGCACTCTTGTACATGTCCTTTCCTAGCTCACTAGATAGTGGCCTGTCATGGTGCACTCTTGATTCCAGTACATGTCCAGTTACCTTAGTGGCTCGTCGTAGCGCACACCAGTCTTGATGCTTGTCTTGATATTGTCATGTCTTGTTGTGGCTTGTTATCGTGCACGTTCTTGCTTTTCTTATCTAGTCTCGCATGTATCATATCTAGGATGGATTCTGCGGAATGCCACACCCGGAATCCTGAATAAAAATGTTAGGAATTATACAACTTGCTTGATTATCTAGATTATTGGGAGGTAGATTTTCCTGGTTAACTGCACCCCTTGTTTCATAGTCTTATATATATACTAGGGATTTGGGGCTATCTGTCATAATGAGCACACTTCCAGCACACCGTCGAGTGGGGAACCTCCTTAGGACACACGTATATTACTACGGTGTGTCTGCTAAACTTGTTTTTCTTTTGGCTTGGATCATTCGGGTAGTCTACAGGGCAGGTAACTGGATCAGATTTCTCAAACTTGCATATGTTAGTAATTAGGATTGTGACAACCCTAGTTAGCTAAAGTATCAAGTCGTACTCATTGTTTGGCCATGATTGATGGATGAAGTACATTTCTGTTTAGTCTAGTCTTGTTCTAGTTTATCTTATTTGCAGTACTTAGCTTTCCATCATTCCTTACATGATATTCTTCCTACTACATGCTCGGCTTCACCATGTGCTCACATGTCCTATTTATTCTACATATCCGCTTCCTATTTCCTTACATGTTTCCAGTTTTCCCTTCATATACACTGTGGTACCATATTATTATTCTAGTCTCTTTTACTGCTTTATCTTGGAGATATTATGAATTGCATGCTAGTTTTAGTTCATAGTTTGGCTTCCTTTGTGGTATTTGCTATTGGGGGTCTGACCACACTTGTTTTGTTTGGCCAGATATGGTAGAGAGGCCCGAGGATCTTCAATACCTTCCATTCGTTGGTGATTACCCAGAGCACCAGAGTACCTGAGTGGGTTCCTTCTTTTTGCATACTAGTTATGTACATAATTCTTTTGAGGCTTTCCGCCACCGAGCACTTGTTTAGCTCGTATTTAGACTTGACATTTAACCTACGGGTTTAGACATGATGTGCGTATTCTAGACTATAGCTAGAGCTTATCATGTATGACTATTACTCTTGCTAGTTCTTCATTCTGTATTACTACCTTCACGGTCATTGATATACGATGGTTTGGGACGTTTTATTATTTTATATTCCAGATGATCATACTTCTTGTACATTATTTACTGCCTATGATTGAGATATCTAGGATTCTTGACCTAGGAATTCATGTTGGATTGTATTAGCGACCCCCATCTATATAGCTTATACGTTATTTCGGAGTCTCGAGTACTTTTCTATACGTAGCTGGCCTGGTCCGTCCCTACTTGCCAGAATTCTGGTTCTGGGGCATGACAACTAGTCACTAGTTGTTGTTGGCTGCTGGGCCAGGCCAGTGGGCCAGCCCAGTAGCAGTTGCTTTGTAAATATAAGGTATATACTATAAATGTATTTTATTGTATTTACACTATAGGAATAAATGTATATATTGTTTTGTATAATATTACTAGTATAAAGTAATATATACATATATAATATATTAATAGTAATAATATTTGGGTAGTTATATTAGTTTAATTAATAAATTTTTATCTAAAATAGTTTTTACCAAATAAGTTTATAGTATTTTCAAAATATTAATCATAAATATTTTGACTATATAGAAAACCTAGTTTCCAAATAGTATAATATTTTCTTTGTATAGATTATATATATTAGGGTATGACTTTCTCTTCTATTATCATGTTAATCATAAACTAATCGTGCTTTTCTATGTTGTGATGTTGTGATTATGGACTGTAATGGATTATTTTTGTATACTATTGGATATTTGGACACCTATTGGACATTATGGTCTGCGACGACTTATTGGGATTATTATTCTGGTTTAGACTGTGATCATTTCTGTGTCGACACGTTCGTGTCGCACACGTCGACTTCAGAAACCCGACGCAAGTACTCATAATGGTCGCTTTCATTTCCTGATAGTTACTCTATTTTACGCTTTTAGATGTACATTCCTGATTATCGACACGACTCTTACATGAGATTAGTATTATGGATTCTATATCATAATTTTTTTGTTTTCCATGCTTCCGTGTTTTACCTTGTTAAAATTATGATTTAAATCCATGATATTTAGTCGGACATGAAATACCTTACTATATATGTGATCAAAATCCCATACTCTGTGAATACTGTGCATAATTGTTAATAATACACTCACGTATGATTGAGCCATACCATGTAGATCCCTCAACCCGATCACATATAGAACGTGGTATTTCAAACACACTTAGTGTAGTGATGACTTATGCATTTATATTGTTTACATCACATGTTTGATCTCATGCAATGATTACTCTTACTTTTATTTCCATATTCGCCAGATCATGATTACCATTATTTCAGTTTTGTTCTCTACTCTATTACATGTCTTATAGTTTCTATCACATTATGAATAGTGGATCATGAATTGTACTTGTTCCAATCTTGACTGGATAACAACATTTTTAGGCAAGAATTTAGAGAACTGGTGTACTACCTATTATGACACACCTGAGACAGATCATGGTTTAGCTGAGGAAGCAGGAGATGACATAGCCGACGTGCCATTGGAGGATGCTTAGCTTAGCTTAGCTTTTACTTTTTGTCGTTTAGATTTTTATTATCAGAACTTTTCGCTGAGTTGTAATAATTTTGAGGATTACTGTACCTGACTATCAGATTTGTACTCTATGGATTTATCGTTCCATTTCTTATCTACTTGCTAGTATTTGTGATTGAGTTAGATTCTGGTTTATGTTATTGTTAGATTGAGACTGTAGTGCCCCACTTTCGATAGGCGGCAGACTTCGTAATATGCTGGCGTTGAGTCAGATCGGTCGGGAACTTAAATAGCCATCTACCTGATCGCTGAGCTTGGTATTCGATAACGCCTTACGGCATCAAACAAATCGATTTGGACGAATGTTACAAGAATCGATCCAACTAATGGAACGACTTTCTGTTAGAATAAATCCTAGATGTAGCTGGCTGCGTCTCGGCGAGTGAGCTCTATATAAGAGTCCCTTCGACGGGACCGAACTATTGTATGGTTTTCTTGGAGTTTTTGTTGCTTGGTTTTGATGAATGTGTTTTTGCGTCATTTTTTCAATGTGTTCTACGAATTTCGAAACGAAGGATTAAAGAAGGAATTCTGACTAAGTGTTGGTGCCATTGTAGGATCTCGCATAATTGAAGATTAAATATTGTGAAGTGCTTCGACCCTCGGCACGATCAAATACTCGGTGGGTGGTTCGGCCCCTTCTTTTCTACTATGTCCCGTAAACGAAATTTTTTGCCTCGAACTTATTCAAATCGACGATGCCAAGTTAAATGCATGCCAATCCACCAAGATCAACAACTCAGAAAAATATATCGATTTAGAGTAATTTACTCTGAATATATAAGTTTTGCACCAAAACGAGAAAATATAAGGTCCTAGAAAAGAGATGGACTATTCCATGATCTGTAAAATAAAATGATGAAACGTTGGTTGTGGCATACGGTGCCTCGGGGAATTTGGTGCCTACGGGACGCTAACTAGGAAGTACGGCTTTGGAGAAAATTACTTAGTTGTATGAGTTAGAAAAAAATGATAATGTTGCTTAATACTGTCCACGCTATGCAATCGGTTTCATATGTTAAACTGTTCTGGTATTTGCATGGTCATGGATAACTTGTGCACAAGAGTTTTTTCAAAATAGTAACCGGGGCATCAGAATCGAATCGACCTTGTAACACCCCAGTCCCAAAATACGTAGGACTAGGAACGTAGACATGCCAGTTGTATACATATGAAGTACACTCCAATATATGGAAACCTCGTATGAATACATAAGCTGTAAAATGCAGTAGAACCATAACTAATCTCATCCACACAAAATAAATGAAAAAGAGATCATATAATCAACTATGAATTGTCATTGGTACATGTAGTTGAACGGAGACAAATCCACTACCAACTATGAAAAGAAATACATGATATAAAAAAGAATGATTTTAGCGAGCGAAGCGAAGACGATCTAAGTGCAATCATCCTCGAAGAAATAGTGACAATCATGGCCACGGTTAGAACACCTGCGAAAGACAAGAGCACACACCTGGCGAGATAACCAGGTCCTCAGAGGGACGTAACATGACACATAATATCATGCCATATAAACTGAATAAATATTGCTCGAATAAATAAGTCAATTGAATTATAACATGGTCCAATACACACCTATTGAACTAGCTTACCATCCCCCCAACCAAACAAGGACAGGAGATGGTAAACTAATTCACGATGACGTATCTTTCCATGCTATGAATCCAATATGGTATCCAGACCCCAACAAGGTTCAATACATTCTCATCGAAGTAGTAAGTCACACCTACAACCAAACAAGGACAAGATGTGACGAACTAATCTGCGATAAGTTATTATTCCAAGCCACGGTCAGATACAAGTACTCAAACCAAAATTACTCGTACCTAACGGATAAAGGTGCCTAACCGTTCTAAGTGAAATATAGTTTAAGAACAATCCTTCTTACGCATGGGCCCTGGCTAAATAGGATCGGCGTAGTCCCCTCTTGGGACACCAGAGGCCCAATCAATAAGAGCATAACGTTTCGCAGAACGTCAGTGGCCGTCAGTAATCATGGGTAATCTGACCCGCGTCTTCGGCGGAGCTCACGGGTTATAAAAGGGAAAGTGCATCGAAGCCCATATGCAAAGGAATTATCCTCCCAGCCTAATGCCTACTATTTTGTATCCACAACAGTAAACCTCTATAACCGCTAAGTCAAACTAGCATGCAATTCTATTAGCGGTTATTCCTATCGCACGGCTTATACGCACCGGTGGCCAGCCAGTCACGTATGTCCGTGTTCTACATGCGACACACAACTTCGTGGTACAACGTGTCAAGGCCAATGAATGCAACACACAAGGTGGTCCTTTAAATCTAGGTTTAAGGTGTAAGAAAACTATACATAGCAGGAAATATAAACGAACAGTAAGTTCTAACAAGTTATGCCATGTATCACAGTTTATTTTGCATAAAGAAAATAATATAATGCATGAAATATGAGCTAAATAAATAAACAGCAAATGGCAAGGTATCTTGCCTGATAGTACGTCTGGTGTGCTGCGATGATCAGTGTGGCACAAACTACGACTTCGGGTAACAACTACACAAGGTGACCTCCGATGGTGGCACGGACAGTTCCATTGGGTCCAGAAGGGTCAAATTAGTTAGGTTCGACATAAGGTAGTCTAGAATTGGCGATCGAATAGGAAGGAGGGGGCTGAGTCACGGTCGAAAGAATAAAGAAAAAATTGACGGATACTAATTATATGTTTTTAGAAAACTAATTTATAATACTTGAAATATAATTTATTAGTCACAATATGCTTTCAATTAAATATTCGAAAAATCAAAAGTCGTTTTAAGGCAAAACTGTAAGTTTTGTCAAATAATATTTTAGGCTAAACATTCTCCAAGTTTCTCATTCCAATCACGTTTATTAGAAGAGACAAACTTTTTGAGAAGTTTAATAATTATCTTGTTGAAAACTTCGGCCAAACCATTAGCAGTTGGATTGTAAGCTGTAGAAGCTAAGTTCTGAATCCGATTCTTGTCACAGAATCGATAAAATGCCTGACTGGCAAATTGGGGTCCATTATCATGAATTATCCTTCGGGGAATCCTAAAATAATAAATGACATGGTGTTTGATGAAGCTAACCACATTAGATGTTTTCACTTCAACAAGGGGAACCGCTTTCGCCTATTTAGAGAAATAATTCATTACGGCCAGGATAAACCGATGTCCTTTAATAGAAAGAGGATTAATCGGACCAATAATATCCATGCCCCAAGCTTCGAAAGGCCAAGAAGCTGCCGTAGGATGTAAGAATTCAGTTGGTTGATGAATAAAATTGGCATAAATCTGACATGCTTTACACCGTCTGGCATAATGCACAGCATCTGCTATCAGGGAAGGCCAGTAATACCCCATTCTTCGAATACGATCCTACAATTTCGGACCCGTTTGATGAGCACCGCAGACACCATCATGAGCTTCACGGAGTGTTTGCTTAGCTTCACTTTCAGAGAGACAACGCAGTAAAATTCTGTCATAAGAATGATGATATAACATATGCAAAGAAGAATCATAGTAGAATCGAAATGATCGTCTTTTGATTGATGCAGCTTCCTTTGGATCTTCAGGTAAAATCCCATGGACCACATAATCAATAAATGGACTTCTCCAATCCCTTTGCTGAGAATTTGATTATGTAGTATAACTTTGTTCAATATGCAAATTATTCTTGACACAGAATAGATCTCTATCCAATAAAGTAATGGTGTTTTGTCTTCTGATTGGAACAGCTAAGTCTGCAGCTAAACTAGCAAGAGCATCGGCTTCCAAATTTTGAGAACGTGGTACGAATTCAATGAAGAATCCTTTGAATGAAAGGACCAATTCGATTACCACTTGATGATAGGGAATGAGGTTAGGATTTCTGACTTCATATGTCCCTCTGACCTGATTAACAATCAGTTGAGAATCTCCATAAGCTTCCAGGAACTCAATGTCCAATTATTTTGCTACTTAAAGACCAATTAGCAGAGCATTATATTCTGCCACATTATTGGAACATGGTTCATTAAGAGAATAAGCACGGTATATGATCATTTTATCAGGAGAGACCAAGACGATGCCTACTCCGGAGACAATATTGCCTTTAGGTCCAACCCGCGATGCTCCATCAAAGTATAGTTGCCAAATATCATCCTTCAAAGTCATGTTGCAATCCACGACTTCATCTGGAATGTCCTCATATAGCTTAGAGGTTTCAGGTATAGGATGAGCTGCTAAGAAATCAGCTAATGCTTGACCCTTCAATGATTTTTGAGGTACATAGACCATATCATAAGGAGTAAGCAATATTGCCCAGGTGGCTAACCTGGAGTTAAGAATACTCGACTTTCTCATCAATACCCGAATAGGATTTATTCTGGATATGACATGAATAGTTTGTCCTGACACATAATGTCGTGTCTTTTAAACAGCAAAAACCAAGGCGAGACATTCTTTCTCCACAGGAGTATACCTGTGTTCAGCTCTAACCATCATTCGGCTAAGATAATAAATTGCCTGTTCATGACCCTTATCACTTTTCTGTGCAAGAAGAGCACCAAGAGAATGATCTAAGGCTCAAACATATAGTAAAAATGGTCTTCCTACTACTGGAGGTACTAGAACAGGTAGATTTGTAAGGTATCGTTTGATGTCATTGAAGGCTTTTTGACATGCTTCATCCCAAACAAATGATACACCTTTCTTTAATAAACGAGAGAAAGGTTGACATCTCCCAGAAAGATTGGATATAAATCTCCTGATATAAGCAATGCGACCTTGGAAGCCACGGAGTTCTTTCAGATTACGTGGAGGACGCATTTCGAGAATTGCTTTGATTTTATCAGGATCAACATGGATACCTTGAGAAGTGATAACAAATCCCAAAAATTTGCCACTGGAAACCTCTAAGAAAGACTTAATGGGATTCATCTTCAGTTGATGTTGACGCATCAACTCAAATACTGTCTTCAAGTCTTGAATGTGATCATCTTTTAATTGACTTTTGACAGCAATATCATCCACATAATATTCAACTGTTTTTCGTAGATGTTCTTGCAAGATATTGCTTATGGCCCGTTGATACCTAGCACCGACATTTTTCAGACCAAACGGCATAACCGTATAGCAGTAAACTCCAACGGGTGTACGAAAAGCGGTATGCTTTTCATCTTCTGGATGCATCTTAATTTAGTTGTATCCTGAAAATCCGTCCATGAAAGACATGCGTTCAAAACCACATGTATTGTCTATCATGTCATCGGTAATCGGAAGTAGAAATTCGTCTTTTGGACAAGCTGTATTAAGATCTCAAAAAACTATGCAAACTCGGACTTTTCCATTCTTCTTCATGACAGGTACAATATTGGCAACCCAGTCTGGATGTTGTTCTTCATGAACAAAGCCACATGTTATCAGCTTTTTTACTTCTGCTTTAATTGTATCCATCATATCTAGTCAAAAATGCCGCTGTTGTTGTTTTACAGGTTTGGCATTAGGAAGAATATTGAGTTTATGAGTAGTTACTTTAGGATCTAGACCCGGCATATCCCCATAACTCTATGCAAAGATATCAATATATTCTTTAATCAGCTTTATCAACTCTTCTTTTTCATCTTCAGAAAGGTTTTTACCTGATGAATATCGGCTTAGACGTAGTTCCATCTCCAACGTCAATCTGGACAATTTTATCTTCTATAGGTGGCTGTTGCTGTTCAAAACGAAGCTCCTATTTAGTGTCTATTTGTTGTGCCCAAGGGTCATTTTCAAATGGCTCAGATTTACCATCAGTTTGAACCATGTTGACTGAAAAGACGCACTCAGATTCAACATACTGGTTTCCTCCAGAATCTGAGGATTGTAAAAAACTGGAAGAAAATTCTTCATCCATATATTCTTTATACATGTGGGATGTATCAGATTCAATGAACTAGATTTCTTCAGAATCTGAGAATTGTGAAGAACTGGAAGAAAATTCTTCTTGTATATCTTTATTAAACATGTGGGATGGATCGTATCCCAACCCATGATAAGTTTTTTGGTAAAACGGATCACCATATAATGGTAACCGTCTACCTTTGCCTTGATTGCGACCTAGCATAGTTTTCAAATCATATCCCATATTCTGGATAATCTTAAGAGATTGTTGACTATATTTGTCAATTCTGATCTTTTATTTATCTTTCTCTATGAGATCATCTATCTGAGTAACAGAGATATTTCTAGCCAAGCCAAACATAATTTGGCGCTTGTTTTTTTATTAGACGGGATCACGAAATAAGATTCTTCGTGACGTCTATAAGTTACACAAGCTTGTGATGATGAGGCTACAAGTAGAAGATAAGGAGAAGATGTTAGGAACCTTTGAGCATAGGGTCCAACATCGATATGAGGAGGAAAAGAATTTTCCTGATGATTAATATATAAGGTTTTCTCTGTATTTATGTCATTTTTATGTTGATGACTTTGATTTTCAGCAGATAAAGTCATTCTTGCAATAAATTTGACAGCCATATACTCCAAAAGGAAATCTTCATTAATATGAGAAAGTACAGAATGATCAATATTTATATTATTTACAAACTGACTGCTACTCTTTGGATTGATCATTAACGGACCGTCATCCGTCTTTAGCGTAGACTTGCCAAGGTTGATAATCAGTGGTTCTGGATCATTTGTACGAGAAGTACGACCCTTGACCTTGATCATGAGAGGTTGAACTTAGCTCTTGACTGGAATTCTCACAGATTCCTCAGACGAAGCTCGAGTTCTTCCTTTAACCTTAATCATCAAAGGTTCATCATTGACAGGTTGGGGTTGAATTGGACCTTTAACTTTAATCATCAAAGGTTGATCTTCTGGAGGATCTTCTAAGACAGATTGATCTTCTGCAGGCGATCGATCTTCAGCCATATCAGATATTTCTTTTACATGCTCCTGCTTGTAGAGTATTGAATCAGAGAAATAGGCTTCAATACCCTTAAAAGGATTGATATCTGCAAATTTAGTCTTCACAGTCCCTTGAGAATCTACATACTTGAAGCATTGGTGGAGAGTTGAAGGCACAATGTTATGCGAATGTATCCACGGTCTTCCAAGAAGGATGTTGTAAGATACATCTGAGTTGATAACATAAAAGGTTGCCATAGTTCGAAGATCACCTATTTAAATCTTCAGACGAATCTTCCCCAATGGTTTACTCTTTCCAGAGTTGAAACCAACTATTGTTGTACTAGTGTAAGTCAAATCACTAGTAGGAATCCTTAAGGGTCGTAGCATACTCTAAAGAATAATGCTAATAGATGCCCCGGGATCAATGTAAATCCGGTCAATTTCAGTAGAGTCAATATACCCCGTATAACACAGAGGCCTGTCGTGTCTATTATGCTTCAACAGCATATCTTCTTGTGTGAAGGTAATGTTAGAAATTGATTCCATCACACTATGACATTGGGGACACAAGACCGGTATATTGTCAGAATTTTTGATTTGAGCTAAGCATGAATCTGCTTGTAGCAAAGCTTCGCTCAAAGTTTCTCGACTTTCTTTAGAAAGACGAAGCAACTCAAAGATAGTGAGTCTAGCCGGAGTATTAGCTAATTGGGCTAGAATATCGAACTTGTAGGGCTGCATCACCACCCCTTGATTTGAAGCAAACTTCAGCGGGATGTCAAAGCGTACTGCTTTCTGTTTCCCTTTCTCAACCACAGATGGTTTAGAAGGTCTTGCCTCAGCAGGAACAGGAGATGGTTGAACTGGTAGTGTTTCAGCAACGTCCTCCGCTTCTTTGGAAGTTTTCTCATAATCTTTGTGGTATTCTTTACCAGATCTCGTACCAGCAAAGGTTTCTTCTTCAGGCTCGGGAGAATGAAGTACCATATTACAGGTTTTAGTCTTCTTTCCCTTAGTCTTCTTCTTACGAGGACTTTTATGAGGGACCTCAAATCCCAATCCAACAGTGGATTTTTGACCTTGAATTTGTAAAGGAAGTCGTATTCCTTCATCATAGTTCAAGCCTTCCACCTTTTAAAAGTCATAGCCCATCTTTTTTATGAGATGGACTGATTATTGACTGTACATGTGAGTGGGTAGCGGACTTTCAATAGATGGTTCAACAGAGGAAGGAGGAACAGAGACCCCTTTAGTCACAGGAGTAGGGGTATTCGGGATGGGAGGAAAAATCCTACATGAGCTTTCTCATAAGCAGCAAAGACTTGTTGTGTCATGTATAAGGGGACACTATTCATTGCTAACTATTGCCGATGGGTGAGTTTGAGTTTGGTAGGAGGAGCCAAACTTGGAGGGCATATATTCAAACCCCTCAGCCTATCCTCCACCCACTCTTCCCATTCCCCTTCTCTCTCCCTACTTCCCTCCTTAAAATCAACCCCAGCTCTCTCTCCCTTTCATTCCCATCTCATTTTTCTCAAACTCACTCAAACCCTTTTTCCTTCAAACTCCACCCCCGTGCCCTAGCCGTCCGGCCAGCTCCGGCCAACCCGGCGCTGCACTCCCCGACCAACTCCAGCGCCCGGCTGACCGCCCAAGCCGCGCCCGCCTTCGTCGAGCTCCGCCAGAGCCGACCACCTCCGCCCGTGGCCGCCCTCTCCCGGCCAACGTCGAGCCTCGCCGAGCCTAGCGGCCGCACGTCGGTCGCCCGACCCTGGCACCGCCCCTCCAGCGTGCCCCGACTGTCGGCGTCCGCTTTCCCGCAGCCGCGAGCTCTGCCCCAAGCCCCGGCCCCTTCGCCGGCACCCGACAACCCAACCGGATCCCGACCCCCCAGCCGGCCGGCCCTTTCCGGCCAGCAGCCCCGCACCAGCGCCGCTCCTCGAGCACTCCAGCGTGCCCCGCGGGTTTCCTGACCCGCTGTCCGTGCTTTTCCGTGCCCCGATCTCCGGATCCCGCTGTCCAGCGCAGCCGTACCCCGGCGAGGCGCTGTCCCGAGCCGATCCACTGTCCGCGTGTTCCTTTTCTTCCTTTCTATCATCTGAGAGCTCTAGCCGAGCAACCCAAGGTATAATTTCGTATTTCCGTTCCCGTTTCCGTAGTTGATGATGAGATTGGTCCCCGATTCCTTCCCGGGAATTCGGTTTTGTGGACGTAATGGTTTCTGAGTTTCTGAAATTGTTTCTGTGATGTTCTGTGGTTATTTCGGATTGTTCCGAAATGTGGTATTCTGGATTTTGAGTGCTGTGGTGTTCCGACTTTATTTCGGGATTTCCGATTCTATTTCGGGTTTCCGATTTAGCTTCGAAAATGGTTCTGTGAATTTAATTTTTATGTAAAAATGGTTTTGGAAGTTAATTTTTGGGTTTTTTCCCTAGTTTGGGATAATTGTTGGAGTTGTCAGCGTATTTTTCCAGTTTTGGGTTGTCCCAGATATAGAGGAGATGCTGCCCAATTTTTCGGAAATATTTTTTAAAATGGATTTTCGTATAAAAATTAGGGACTTGAAAATCGGACTTTTGCAAAACGTTTATATATTGGATTTGCCGGCTTTCGAATTTATGGATTTCTGTACCACCATTTAGGCGACGACCTTATAGGTCGAATGAGCCTGGCGAAGCGCAAACGCTACAGGGTTCCTGTACGTTGAGGCGCTAGCCAATAATATGACATTTGGACCAAGTCTGAGACTCATATAATTATTATCTTTAATTTATAATTATTATTTTAGTACGGGTACTGTTGTTAGTATTTTTGATGCAGGGCTTCGGCCTGCTGAATGGACCGCTTTCCGGCGTTCAGGATTCACCCAAGTTTTATTATTATTCCTAAAATTCATTTATGTAAATAAATGTAAGGGCATAAGCCCAGTTTTCTATTTTCTTTGCTGCGACCCTGTATTGTGTAGCGTAGCTTTTCTTAATTTTCTGAGTTATTGTTTTGGCTTTAAATGCGTAGATTATTAAAATGAGTATTTATTTTAATATAGAAAATTAATAAGATTTTCTCACAGTAAATAAATTAGTAAAAATTATAAGTTTGATTATTTAAACAAATTCACGTTCTTTTCATCTAAAGAAAAGTATTAGTTTTATATATGATATTACGAAATACTTAGTTTTGCCAAATTAACCGGTAAATTGCCATTTTTTCCAATTAGTCAATAAACGGCTTGTTTTAAATAAATAATAACGAACGTCGAATTGCGACGTTAGACGTCTTCCGGTAGAATAATTAAGAACTTAAAACTGAATTAGGACCAAATCTAGAGATTGTAACTAGCACACCTAGAATGGTTTCATATTGGTTCTAAGTCAAGGTTCTCAACTGTAGGATTTCGGAGACGAACCAGACTTCCTCCCCGGAACCGTCATCCTACTCCAGTCATACAAATCGAGGCAAGTTACGGTTATGTTTTTTTTGTATTTTATTTAGTAATTGTCTAGCTGCATGTTTAAACCACATTGCTACACGGATTCAGATATTCATTGATTGATTGTGGGGATTGGGGGAATAGTGTAACGTTTATGGCCAATACCCCTCATATTGCATATTGTGCGAGCTTACCCCTCTTATACACGGGGATAAGTCGTATCGCGTCGCTAGGACGCTATTGTATAACCCAAGCCGGTCATAGATGATTACACATTCAAATCACATTATTTTCAATTGTAGAATGCTGGAAAATATTGTTTAAAATTGTTTAGCTTGCACTTTTCTATTATTACTTGAAATATGAGTTACATATTCGTACTTGCTTCCTCCTGACTGGAGACAACATTTTTAGGTGACATTAAGGATGCTGAGCTATTATACAATAGCTATTATGACCCGGTTCTGTACCCTGTGGTGTTACCAGAGTCCCTATTGGAGGACGCATGACCTGAGGCCGACGAGCCGAACGCTTAGATAGTTATTTTCCGTTTCCAGTTCATTGTTTTTGGAATTTTTGTTAATTTGAATTCAGCATTTTATTTCAGTTCTTTTACTTCCAGTTGTACCTTTCAAATGTTGAATAAAGTTTTAAAATTTTCGTATATTGAGTTGTGACAAATGTATAGATGTTGTTGTGAATACCTGCTAATAGAGCAGCTTACTGCCGCCGTCTCACAACGGTGCAGGTTGGGCATGATCCGGGTCGACCAATTATTTGGGGATCGGGTCGTGACATATTTTTAGTGGTGGCCCATGCAGGTCAGATCAACAACTTAGGAGAGCATATCTAGAAACAACTAGAACACTAGAACAATGATTTGTCACAACATAGGACCAAGATATATTATAAATAAATATTTTTGTTTGTTATAGACTGGTAGGCTACTTTGCTTATGTTTTGCATCCTAAACCTTAGGCCGATTGTATGGTGGTCTATTTTACTATCTACTTTAGTTTCTAGACTTTATATATCTGTTAGTGTCCCTTGGCTTTCAAAGGTTATTTTCCTCCATATCCTTATCATACCCCAGCACTCCTTAGCATCCATACCCTTTTGTTATTTATAGATTAGGGTTAGAATTTTTTTTCCAATCTCCTTCTTCGACAAACCTATTTCAAAACTTTCATTAGTTGATCAAATCACACTTCTCTATCTTTATTTAGAATCTAGATCTATTTCACTATTTAGAGTTTCAAATTCTCCTTTAACAAACTTGGTAAACTTTTACCTATCCAGAGTATTTTTACGACTAGTGAATCTAACCATTTATCTTGACATTATTTTCAATTGACTTTCTTAGGACCAATCCCGAACCAAATTCTACTGGAACCATAAATCCCCAAGGTTATTTATTACCAGAAGAATTGGTTCAACTTAGCTTGTTCACGAATCTTCCAAGGGGATTATTTACCAAAAATAATTCCAATATTGATTGATATTTCCTAAGTTATTCTAAGACCAAGAATATCTTCATTTGTTGACTTCCTCCATTCAACCTGAAACCTTACTCTCTCTAAGAACTTCTTGATCAGTTCAAGGCCTAGAAAGCTTCCAAAACTCAATTTTTGTTGATTATTACTAGATGATACCCTGTGGAGTTGTAATAAGATATCTTTTGAATTCATAAGAATTTGCTAAATCTTCCCGATATGAATCGATCCTTGATTACACACTTTTTTTGGCAGTGTCTTTCACAAAGTCATGTTTCCCTTACAATACGATTTCTGAAAACTTAGAAGATTCTAATCTTAATGAGAATATATGGCAGTACTTATCAAAGAAATATTGGTGTTAAGATTTGAGAAGAATGAAATTTTGGTAAATCCTTAGATACGTGTTAGTGCTCGAGGTGATAATGACATGAGAAGTGAAATTCTAATCTGAATGAGTTACAGTGATAGGACAAGCGACTTATCGAGAAAATATATATTACGGAGTGTAAGGCTGAAAAGATATATGGATATTTAGGGATCGAAATCATTTATGGAGGGATGCAGTAACGATCAATTAATTATGTGACTTAGAGGTTGAAAAAAAAAATACAGAGGTGTACTTTAAAGGAATGACATATGGAATATATAAAAAAATCTACACATGGTGGGCGGAGCAAGAAAACTCGAGGTACAATTTAATTGAAGACAACGATTGATGATGAGGAGATGAATCATGGTGTGTTTGAGTTTTATAAAATAGATTATAAGTATCATAAGAGAAAAAAAATGTGTATGCTAAATTGAAACGTACCATCAATGGGTGAAACAAAATATTTGAAACTTGAGGACTACTCAATTAGGGATTGAAAATACAAATCGAAAGACCCAGATGTTATAAATAAGAGATCAAAGGATTAAGGGATGCAATAAACTACTCCTGAGAAAAAAATTATTGGCTAAGTGATAACAACAAATTAGAAGCTCAAATCGAACTTCCTTTTGGTCAAGGATTTTGAATCAAACGTTTAAATCAGGAGATGTCAAAATGTATATGTGGTGAAAAATAGAAGTCTAAAGGAATACAAGATTGATGATGGATTAGATAGTTGCATAAGAATATCTTTCACGACCAGTTTAATTTTGGAAGGATATTGGGTGGATTTTTCTAGAACATTATTTTCTTTCAGATATCCAATTTTCAGTAACACTATTTCGTATGTATTCATGACTATACATGACTTTGCTTGACATGACAATTTAACCATTCCTTAGTGTGTCTTTTGCAGTTCTTAGACTTTGCAGCACTGTTAGGATCGTAGAGATGGAATATTGATAAAGATAGGAAGACAGGATGTGTAGGATCATGAATAAGTGAGTTGGTGACCATAGAGTAGTTTGGATAACGAAGTTAAATTATGATGTTTTGAGAATTACCACTTGAGAGAGAAGTGGTACAAGAATCAGAAATTGATGATGAAAAAAAGGGGCTAATGATTATAAAATTGATGACTGAGAAAATGTTTCATAACTGAGGTACCATTTTTGAGATATAACCAACAGTTGATGATGTCTTTCGTCCCATGACTTTCTGTTAGAATAAGACCCTGTTTTATTACCATTACAGGTGTAGCTAGTAGTATTTAAATAGTCTATAGAATTTCATTACGGGATCAGTATTTATGAGAAGTTGGATTACAATTAATATTTGGGTAAAATACGAATATTGGAAGAAATCTTGATTAATGAATGTAAGTTCGGACATGATTGGAGGGACTTATATATTAATCTTTGTTGTTGGATGACAAATTTGGTTTGACAACAAGTTGGAGGGAGATCGCAATTATACGACTCTAAACGGTGTCATAACGGAAAAGTTTTAAGTGACATATTTTGTAACCCAGTTATTGAAAGAGTTGTTGCAACAAATTGATTATTAAAGATAAAATATGGGACTATGAATTCATCAATATGCGATAAAGGGTTACTAATGCTTGATATTGAGTTAAAGGCATGACACCAGGTGAAGTGTATCAAGATTATTTTGGAGCGTATATAGCGACGCAATACGAAACTGGATCCTTGGTAAATATTAAATTGATCGGTAAGGTGATAAGAGAGTACAAATTATTGAAGAATAATTATGTGGGTTTAAGTGACTTATTTTTGCACAAGTAATTTCGCCGATTTATGATTTGGAAATAAGAGCATGCTAAAAGTGATTTTGCACGATTATTTCGGTGATTAACAAATCAAAAATGGAAGAAAACATTAAATTGTGGACAATGGCCATATTTCTAAGGAGGGAAGAATGTTGTTGCATGAATTGACTAAGATAGTTCTTTTGTAGCTGACCTAGGGATTGCCAACATTATTAAGATATAATCAAGGTAGTAATTGTAAAGGTTTGATCATCCCCTAACAGTACCCTTAAATTTCGAGGATGAAATTTTCTAAGGATGGAAGGTTGTAAAACCCGCAACCTGATTTTCTGGAATTTTTGGATAAATTGGAATTATTGCATTTTTGATAATTGTCCGATTTTTGTTTTGTCAGCTTAGTCCTGGATTCCCAGTTAGAGTTTTAGTATTATTATTATTATTATTATTATTATTGTTGTTGTTATTATTATTATTATTTATTAGTCAAAATTAGGAAAAAATATTATTTTTAAAATTATCCTTGGGTTTTTGATTGTGGCCTAGTCCCGATTTCGTGTCTGGAGTCCGATCCCGAGTTCGATCCCGTTTTCCGAATCCATCTTTGGATTTTTTTTTTAAAACCTAAAATTATGTAAAATGCATTATTATAACTATATATATATTTATACATATATAAAGTTGGTTTAATAAAGAAGAAAAAAAAACACTAAAACCTATTCTCCCTAGTCAGCCGCTAGACCAAGCCTTACGACCCTCTCCTTCTTCTCCTCCATTCCCTCTCACTTAACCCACTCTCCCCATTCCCCTTCTTTCTCTCCCTACTTCCCTCCTTAAAATCAACCCCGTCTCTCTCTCCCTTTCATTCCCATTTCATTTTTCTCAAACTCACTCAAACCCTTTTTCCTCCAAACTCCATCCCCGTGCCCTAGCCGTCCGGCCAGCTCCGGCCAACCCGGCGCCGCCCTTCCCGGCCATCTCCAGCGCCCGGCTGACCGCCCAAGCCGCGCCCGCCTTCGTCGAGCTCCGCCAGAGCCGACCACCTCCGCCCGCGGCCGCCCTCTCCCGGCCAACGTCGAGCCTCGCCGAGCCCAGCGGCCGCCCGCCGGTCGCCCGACCCCAACGTCGCCCCTCCAGCGTGCCCCGACCGTCGGCGTCCGCTTTCCCGCAGCCGCGAGCTCCGTCCAAGCCCCGGCCCCTTCGCCGGCACCCGACAACCCCTCGCCCGCGCGTCCCGGGGCCGCCCACGCCAGCCGGATCCCGACCCCCTAGCCGGCCGGCCCTTTCCGGCCAGCAGCACCGCGCCAGCGCCGCTCCTCGAGCACTCCAGCGTGTCCCGCGGGTTTCTCGACCCGCTGTCCGTGCTTTTACGTGCCCCGATCTCCGGATCCCGCTGTCCAGTGCAGCCGTACCCCGGCGAGGCGCTATCCCGAGCCGATCCACTGTCCGCGTGTTCCTTTTCTTCCTTTATATCATCTGAGAGCTCTAGCCGAACAACCCAAGGTATAATTTCGTATTCTCGTTCCCGTTTCCGTAGTCGATGATGAGATTGGTCTCCGATTCCTTACCGGGAATTCGATTTTGTGGGCGTAATGGTTTCGGAGTTTCCAAAATTGTTTCTGTGATGTTCTGTGGTTATTTCGAATTTTTCTGAAATGTGGTATTCTGGATTTTGAGTGTTGTGGTGTTCCGACTTTATTTCGGGATTTCCGATTCTATTTCGGGTTTCCGATTTAGCTTCGGAAATGGTTCTGTGAATTTAATTTTTATGTAAAAATGGTTTTGGAAGTTAATTTTTGGGTTTTCCCTAGTTTGGGATAATTGTTGGAGTTGTCAGCACATTTTCCCAGTTTTGGGTTGTCCCAGATATAGAGGAGATGCTGCCCAATTTTTTGGAAATATTTTTTAAAATGGATTTTCGTAGAAAAATTAGGGACTTGAAAATCGAACTTTTGCAAAACGTTTATATATTGGATTTGCCGGCTTTCGGATTTATGGATTTCTGTACCACCATTTAGGCGACGACCTTATAGGTCGAATGAGCCTGGCGAAGCGCAAACGCTACAGGGTTCCTGTACGTTGAGGTGCTAGCCAATAATATGACATTTGGACCAAGTCTAACTCTCATATAATTATTATCTTTAATTTATAATTATTATTTTAGTACGGGTACTGCTGTTAGTATTTTTGGTACAGGGCTTCGGCCTGCTGAATGGACCGCTTCCCGGCGTCAGGATTCACCCAAGTTTTATTATTATTCCTAAAATTCATTTATGTAAATAAATGTAAGGGCATAAGCCCAATTTTCTATTTTCTTTGCTGCGATCCTGTATTGTGTAGCGTAGCTTTTTTTTGATTTTCTGAGTTATTGTTTTGGCTTTAAACGCGTACATTATTAAAATAAGTATTTATTTTAATATAGAAAATTAATAAGGTTTTCTCACAGTAAATAAATTAGTAAAAATTACAAGTTTGATTATTTAAACAAATTCACGTTCTTTTCATCTAAAGAAAAGTATTAGTTTTATATATGATATTACAAAATACTTAGTTTTTCCAAATTAACCGGTAAATTGCCATTTTTTTCAATTAATCAATAATCGGCTTATTTTAAATAAATAATAACGAACGTAGAATTGCAACGTTAGACGTCTTCCGGTAGAATAATTAATAACTTAAAACTGAATTAGGACCAAATTTAGAGATTGTAACTAGCACACCTAGAATGGTTTTATATTGGTTCTAAGGCAAGGTTCTCAACTGTAGGATTTCGGAGACGAACCTGACTTCCTCCCCGGAATCGTCATCCTACTCCAGTCATACAAATCAAGGCAAGTTACGATTATGTTTTTCTTGTATTTTATTTAGTAATTGTCTAGCTGCATATTTAAACCACATTGCTACACGGATTCAGATATTGATTGATTGATTATGGGGATTGGGGGAATAGTGTAACGTTTATGGCCAATACCCCTCATATTGCATATTGTGCGAGCTTACCCCTCTTACACACGAGGATAAGCCGTATCGCGTCGCTAGGACGCTATTGTATAACCCAAGCCGGTCATAGATGATTACACATTCAACTCACATTATTTTCAATTGTAGAATGCTGGAAAATATTGTTTAAAACTGTTTAGCCTGCACTTTTCCATTATTACTTGAAATATGAGTTACATATTCGTACTTGCTCCCTCCTGACTGGAGACAACATTTTTAGGTGACATTGAGGATGTTGAGCTATTGTACAATAGCTATTATGACCCGGTTCTGTACCCTGTGGTGTTGCCAGAGTCCCCATTGGAGGATGCAGGACCTGAGGCCGACGAGCCAAACGCTTAGATAGTTATTTCCAGTTCATTATTTTTGGAATTTTTGTTAATTTGAATTCAGCATTTTATTTCAGTTCTTTTACTCCTAGTTGTACCTTTCAAATGTTGAATAAAGTTTTAAAATTTCCGTATATTGAGTTGTGACAAATATATAGATGTTGTTGTGAATACCTGCTAATAGAACAGCTTACTGCCGCCGTCTCACAACGGTGCAGGCAGGGCATGATCCGGGTCGACCCAATTATTTGGGGATCGGGTCATGACATGGTTGTACCATTACGAGCCTGCGCCCAGGAAATGCTCATTCACAATTAGGATTAAAATAATTTAGGAGAATAACTAGGACTATGAGTCCCTTGTTCAAATTGACCGTTGGGTAGTTAAGGTTATTAGATAGGCCATGTAATTTAGATAGCTTGCTAGATCCCTATGGGTACACTATTACTTTTGATATGACAATGTGATTCAATGTAAATATACTATTCGCTTGGTATGTTAGGCTTGCCTAGAATTAAGGCGTTAATTTTGATAAACTGTTTAATTTTCTTTTGTTGTATTAGATATAAATCTTATATCATAAGTTAGAATTGTCTATTTTAAATTCTATTTTGCTGTAAGGAACTGGTTTATAATTTCTGATTCTGCTGTTCATATACAAATCTCGAGGTAGAATTGGTTCAAAGTTTTTCCCTCAACTATTTGGAATATATTTGAGATAAATGTTAGGATGTTATTATTTTCCTTGTCGTCAGTTAATTCCCCCGGTCAACCTTTTACTTTAAGGATTGAGACTTACAGGCAGGCGTTTACGCTTTCTACCATAGTCAACTAAGTCGAATCCCTAGCAGCTCTTTGACGTTCTTAGGAATATAGTTAGAGTAATTAAACGACTGTTATGACTAGACAGCAGCGCACTGTCGCCAATTACCTGAGAGCGGAGAGTGTGGGTTCACTGCAGCCAGCAGCACACTGGCAAGACACAACCCATAGAATTGAAATCATTTCGAGGATCATAGGTTATAGAACATTGCTAAGACTATACCTTCGTCGACCTCTTTAGATCTTAGATACTCTTGTGTCAATAAAAGGTAGAGTACCCGATAGCCTATCACATTTGAATCACGGAACCAAGGGTTTACCCCAGCCAGAGTATATGGGCGAGGCAAAATTCTCGATAAAATGACTTCAGGCGTGATTGTCAGTTTAGGATACTATAGAGGATAGAAAATGCCCTGTATGTCCCTTAAGACCCAATGCCAATACTAGTGGAAACTCTATAAGTGGTAGCATGCCCCTCGACTTAGCATCATGTGGTCCTTGTGATCTATTAACGAGGTAATTGACTGACACTAACAGGTTTACCTAGAATATAGAGTTCAGAAGTCCATAACCCATTAGTCGACTAAAGCCTTATGGATAAGAAGATAATAGGTTGACTGTATAGGCAAGAACACCAGGTAAGGATTTTAATTCTCTCAAAACTTGAACTACTTATTCCTCCTTTCAAAAATCTCGCATACTTATAATTTAACTCTCTTGACCAATGTTGCTATTACAGCCTAGTTTTTGCAAGCTTACTCCTTTATCGAGCTTGATTCAAGACGTGTTTATCGGGGACGCCCGCTAACATATTGTCTAATCAGAATCATTGTATTACGGTCTGATCAACCCTGATGCATTTGGTTCGCTCTTCATTTAATTACACTACGTGGAATGAGATATAGAGGTATAATGGCCATGCAATAGTATTAATGGCCATGCAGAAAATTGTCTATGCGGCCAGGAATTGGTCCATGCGGCCCATGCAATTATTTGCTAATGGTATATACGGCCAAAAATACTAGAGACGGCCATATGCGGCCAGGAATATTAGCCATATGTGGCTAAAGGGATTATTGGCCATATGCGGCTAAGTGAGGTTCTATGCGGCCAGGAATGGCCAATAAATAATAACGGCCTAGCAATTAGCTTGCTGCCAAGCAATGAATTGGCCAAGCATTTAAATGGCCAAGCAAGTAGCATGCATGCGGCCACAATGTATTATGGCCATGCGGCCATGGATAATGTGGCTATGCGGCCAAAATATTAGCCATGCATGCAATTTGCATGCAAAGGCATGCAAAAGAAAATACCAAGCGGCCACACTACAAATACATGCGGCCACCATGGAAGGGGGCATTTATGCGGCCACGTGAGCAGCTGCATACAAAATGCTAGCAAGGACTTAATGCTAATGCTAATGGCAAAGATTTAAAGGCTAATGCTAATACATGCATTAAAATATGCATGCGGCTGATGCTTGCTAATGCATTAAAATATGCATGCAAGCCTATGTTAAATGCATGCAAGACTAATAAATTATTTCTAATGCATGCAAGCCTACGTTAAATGCATGCAAGGCTTTACTCCATGCAAGCAAATGCTAATATTCCAAGCAATATTGTTTGTATGCGGCTACAAATATTCCATGCGGCTAAGTGCAAGTCGTATGTTAATGCTAATGCAATAATTAATTGGCCAACAAATGAGTTGGCCATATGCGGCTAAGTACTGTTCCCATGCGGCCAACTTGATTGGCCAAAGGTAATTAATTAATGCATTTCAATATAAAGGCCATGCGGCCAACTTATTACGGCCAGCAAAGCTAATGGCAATGCATGCCCTTTTCATGCACAAAAGGCCAAGCAATTAATGCCTTATGCGGCCAGCATATAAAATTAAAATGCAAGCACAGTGCATATGCGGCTAAGCACAAAATGTGTATATGTGGCTACAATTATTTAATGGCCATGCAAACAACAATTGCCATGCGGCCAAGCAAGTGATCAGCCATGTGGCCAATTCAATTAAATGGCCATGCGGCTCAGCACAAAATATTACATGCGGCCAAGAGTGCAATTAATGGCTCCCACAGAGAACATGTCCACGGAAAACACCATGGCCTCCATGCTCCACCAAACAACAATAGGAACCCAAATCCAGACTCACGTAGGACAAATTTGGGTAAAATGGAATTCTCTATAACATGGAACCATCAACTAGCAAAAATATGCAAGTTTGATAGATCAAAACTCATGAAAACTAAAAATACCACAAAGCTAGATCTACAAGAAATTAACCACAGAAATAAAAAATGCTAAGTACTAAAGTGGGTTAGAAACACATGAGGAAGACAATGGAACAATAAAAATGGGGTTCCTCCATGAAGCAAGATGCACTTGCCTAAGCTCCCTCTCTCTCAGATTGGTAGAGAAGTAATAGAAGGGAAGAAGAAAAGTTAATGAGGAGAGAGAAATGTTTGGTGGGATATAAATGATGATGGTGGTGGTAGGTGGGATAGGTTCACAACAAAATCGAACCAAGCCAAACAAACCGAACCGAACCAAGATAGACCAATCAATGAAATGCCAAAATAAATCAAACAGGAAGACATGCAATTATGAGTCAAAATACGTACACGTATATCAAATACGTAATACGAACCATGGGCATTACATATATATATATATATATATATATATATATATATATATATATATAGAGAGAGAGAGAGAGAGAGAGAGTATATATATATATATATATATATATATATATATATATATATATATATATATATATATATATATATATAGAGAGAGAGAGAGAGAGAGAGTACATATATATATATATATATATATATATATATATATATATATATATGTACTCTCTCTCTCTCTCTCTCTCTCTCTCTCTATATATATATATATATATATATATATATATATATATATATATATATATATATACTCTCTCTCTCTCTCTCTCTCTCTATATATATATATATATATATATATATATATATATATATATATATATATATATATATATATATATACTCTCTCTCTCTCTCTATATATATATATATATATATATATATATATATATATAATATATATATATATATATACTCTCTCTCTCTCTCTCTCTCTCTACATATATATATATATATATATATATATATATATATATATATATATATATATATATATATATATATATATAGAGAGAGAGAGAGAGTATAGAGAGCATAGGAGTGTATGTGTTCAGTTAGACAGTGAGAATGTATGTGTGTGTACATGTAGACAGTAAAGGGGATGCTCAGCTAATCATGAAAAGGAAACTCAGATTTCAAGTTAACATATAATATCAAGCTCAGTTTCAATCAAAATGCAACCTAGTTTACCAAGGACATCAAGCTCAGTTTTCTCATTTAACTCAAGTTCCAGTTTTTCATATGTTAGACAAAAACCCAAATCAATACATCAATTAAACTCAAAAAATCAGTTTAACCTATGAACACAGTCCACAGTTTTTGAACAGTTATCAGTTTCATATCAAACCACATTTACATACATATATAAATTCATTTTACAATGTAAAACCAAATTTCCAATATCAATTCTCAGTTTTCAATCGAAAACCCAAACTCAGTATACATATTAGTGAATCATGGGGTTCACAATTTTGTAGTATCAGAACATATCAGTCCACAGTTTTTATAAGTTAACATACAATTTCAAACTCAATTTTCATTCTTTGGTTTTTAAACCTCTGTTTCATTCATAGTTTTTCAATTCAAAATCAAACTCGAATTCAATTTAACCAAACCTAAATACAATCTAAAACCAACTCAGTTATATATTAACATTCAAATTCAAATCCCAGTTTTATTTCGAATCCATAACTCAGTTTTACATGAACTTTAAACCACAGTTCGAGTATTAGTAAACTCCTAAATTATTAGGTTTTCAACCTCAGTTTCACATTTACAAAAATCAGTTGACATTCAAATTCACACTCAGGTTTCAACTCAACCTTACTGTATAAAAGTTAACCCACTTTGAATTCCAATTACAGTTCATTCATAATCCTAATTCGAAATCCAAAAGTCGGTTTTGAACTAAAAACCTAAATTCCAGTTTTTCGAAGTATCAGCAAACTGTGACAGTTAGGAATTCGAAACCCATTCGAAACTCAAATTCCAAATAAAAGTCCAAATTAGGGAGTGCAGAGTGTCCCCCACATGTGTACGTGTAAGGGGGGTGACCACGTGTCCAAACAAATGGACACGAAGGTGTCCAAAACAGAGAATACAAAGTACTAGTTTCTGCGTAGCCTAGGCCTCGTGTAGCCATGTCAAGGCGAAAATGACACGACACAAAGAACGTGTCACCTCGTGCTCGTGTCCACACGTAGCCTAGGTATAGGGCTAGGGATTCGAGTCCCTGACACGTCACCACGACGTGTCTAGAAAAGACACAAAGGCCGTATCAGAGTTCGAATTTCGGCTGTGCACACATAGTGTAGATCTAGTGTGGGCTCAATTTCCTCGCGCACACTCGACGAAAACTCGTGAAACTTCATGGCTGTGTTGACAGTGGTTGCCCCCACATTTCCATCAAGTTTCACGTATCCACGTGTCAAAACGAGGAAGAAATCAAGCTCGAACAGCAGGCAGTGCACGGGGTATCGTGATGCGTGTCCAATCCAATTTTGGACACGAAGACGACACGAAAACGTGCTCAGTCATTACAAATATTAGTCCACACATATAGATCTACGAATTCATGTAATTAGTTTTTGCATTTTTATATAATCATTTCTTTGTGACATTTTACCAAACACTTTCAATAGCACATAGATACGTGTCCGATACGCATACCTAATGGGTTCCAAATCCTACCAAACTTGATCTACAGGTCCTTGGTACCTAGATGTATGCATCTATGAAGAGAAAACAGGAATTTGAATGAGTTCGATGGGTTTTACCTATTGAGAGTGAATCTTAATGAAAAGGCCTAAGGAAGAGGGTTCTTCTCCAACTTGCAATGGTCCCAAGCCTTCAAATCCTTGCTAGCTAGTTCCCAACAACCTCTACTAGTGTAGGGGAGTCCAATGTAATTGGTTTGGTCCAATTTGGAGGAGAAATGAGGAATTGGTGATAATTTGGGGAAGAGCAATATTACGGTTTGTGTAGGAATGAAAAAGAGGCAAGAACTTGAGAAGAGATGTTTAAATAGAGGGGGGACACTTGTTGGCAGCCTAGGGATTGATGTTAGGGTTAGGGTTGGTTCAATTGAAGTTTAAGGCATTCTAGCAAGTTCAATTTAAGCCTTAATCAAAGGCCCATTGAAAAATAGGGTTTCCTAATCAAAATATCTAACTTTAACAAATATCTAGATATTCCTAACCTTTTCATGTAATTGAAACTTCTAAACTAATATCTAGGCTCATGGTTAACAATCTAAATTAGGGCAATTCTAGGTATTGGCTTAACTAAAAGATTATCACAATATTTAATTAATAAAAATTTAATTTCACAAAATTGTCAAAATGACCATAATACCCTTAGGCTAAATAGTGATAGTTTACAATTCTAATCACATGACTAGGCTCCCATGGTCATGGTTAGTCTCTAGGCTTAGCAATCCTAGGGTTGCAATAGTTAAATATCAAAATCATAATTCAACAATTTAAATAGTTTTAAATTAATTAAAATTCATCAAAAATTATTAACATGATTTAAATTATATTATTAAATGATTTAATTACAAAAGTTTAAAATTACCCTTATTTTAGAAAAGTGGTGGTTACACCCTAACCATTTAGGCGCCTACTGTCACTAGGTGCTCAACTTTTCTAGGCGCCTACTACCTTAGGCACCTTTCTCAAAGTATTCAGTTCTCTGCTGACGTATTAATCTACCATGCATACTGAACGTGGTGCCCTACTTTGAATTTCCTAAAGAACGTGTCCATCACTTGGCCACGACCATGCGTCTATTCTGCATAGGTGCCACATGTCAAACGTGCCCCTGCTTAAAAATGGCGCCCAATGGCTTAGGCGCCTATCCAGAAAAAGAGTGCCTACTTTGGATAACTGTTAGGTGGTTATTTCTTGGCTCTATAAATAGAGCTCCACTCCTCCAACATACGAACACAGAGATGAGGGGTATAGTTTGAGCACTCATCCCACTTCCATCTTCTGTAAATATCAATTCTCAAGAGCAAGTTCTTCAACCGTTAATCGAAGCCGAAGTTCTGTCGATACTTCTACACGGTCGAGCCATACAGAAGATTCCTCGTCAACAGAAGCTCCAAGACACAGTGACAAGCTTGCTTCCATTCATAATTTCCTCGTCAAAGGGACAAAATGGTCATCAATCAGATCGGACTCCTACAGTTGTACTTCCCTAGAATTCGTTGTACTTATGTATGATTCTTTAAAAGTTTGTAATAAAAACACTTTTTTTTGTTTTTTGCAAACAAAATGGCGACTCTGCTGGAGACGACCATCTCCTCCAACGAGAAGGTGACAACTCAAGGCAATTCATCATCGATTGGCTCTAATTGGTCGTTAAATTTGACCAAACAGCTTTCGAAAAGATGCTAAGTGCTCCTGGTGCTAAGCGCGCCCCTGTTCCTGCAAACAGGGCACATATAGACACTGTGACCAAAGATAGGCGTACTATACAAGTGCAGAACCACTCTCTGAAGAGGCGCCTCGATTGGGTGCCTAAGCCTGCTGGTGCACCACAAGGAGATAGGCGCCCACTTGAGGGCGCCCATTCTCTTAAGACCACTGATCCTACCTCTGCTGTGATGCCCAAATCTTTGGACGCATCATCTGGAGATAGGCGTCCGCTTGAGGGTGCCCATTTTCTTAAATCTGCCTCTATAATGATGCCCAAATCTGTGGGCACATCATCTAGAGATAGGCACCCGCTCGAGGGCGCCAATTCTTTCAAATATATTATCCCTAGTTCTTCTGTGGGAGATGCGCCACAAGGAGATAGACGGCCACTTGAGGGTGCCCATTCTCTTCTATCTATTTTTCCAAACCCTGAATCTTTCAGCAAAGGTACTATAGCTGCTCAAAGGTACTGTATCAGACGCACTGAAAGATTGTGCGCACAACAAAAGGGATACTTCCTACCCCTCACATGCGCATAAGTCGTAATGCACGAGAAAAACTCCAAGTGCAACAGACTGAAATGATGGTTAATACTGACATGCGCACCCATCTTTACAGGCGCAAAGCCCAACTTAACCAGAATGTGCACCCCATTGCTGAACAAGCAATAGCGCCTATAAATTATGGGCGCCCAAAATTCTCCTCTGCCAATGTGAATCATGTTCAAAGGGTGACACCTACTACTTCAAAGCGCCCAAGGATGAGTGCTAAAAATCTTCTCACTTATGCTGCTGAATTAGGTGCTTCCTTATACCTTCAAGGAACCAACAAGGATAGGAACATGCCACATCTTCCTTCTTTTTCTACTAAGAAAATCGACCTCCGTGATCTAATTTCTCAAAAAAGGAAGGCCGTATCCCCATCTCCACCAATAGTGCATCATTGCAGCTCACATGACATTATAATCAGGTGCTGTTGCAAAATAGCCAAACGGTCAATTTTTGATCGTCTTACTTTGACCCATCCTGTTGAGGTACCATCAGAAGATGAGTCAATATATGCTTCTATTAACATGACAACTCATCGCTCTCATGAGACTGGAGGTAGCCCAAGACGTACTTCGTCTCGGACCCGTACTCATAGACCCCCGGTTCGTACTCATCGCACATTTGATGGGGTCTATCGACACACCAGTTCAAGGAGTCGAGCTATAATCGGTCAAAGGAATCTTTCTATTTCTTATCCTGGGGGTAGCTCTTTACATGATTTTGACGCCGCTAGCAAGAGTTCTGAGCAGACTATCTCTTCTTCAATAGCCAGAGAGGTAACTGTGTACGCCATCACATAAGATCAGGATGCTTCCAGTTCTGCTACCCAGGAGCAATGAATTGTCGTACTAGAAGACAAATTGAAAATGATGGCCGAATGGTGGCAAGCATGCACACCATAATTGTGGCTCAACACACGGTTCCACTGGTTATGAATACAACCCAAGAACCTATGTCGGCATCTGCTCCTGTCAATATTAGTTTGGGGGTACAATCTCCTCATATTACCTCCATCCCAGTGCAGGTTACTCCAAGTCAGTCTGGGGCTGGTACTTATCATACAGTCCCTCCTCCTAACACATCCAATCAATCTACTACTTTGCAATTATCGGGAGACACTAACGTGGCTGTGAAACTCTTGTATTCTCAATTCGAAGCCTTCAAGCAAAAAGACGGCCTGTAGAAGCTTGGTATCAAACAACCATACCCTATTGAGTGGAAAGAGGTGCAGTTTTCACCCAAGTATAAGCCTTCTACTATAATTTTGTTTGCTGGCAGTACATCTCTAAATCAATATCTCGATCACTTTGAGATAATGACCAACCAGCTTCAACCTAATGACGCTCTCCTCACAAGAGTCTTTGTTGGGTATTTGAAAGGAGTAGCCTACGACTAGTATCGTAGCCTGCCAGATGGGTGCATTACTTCCTTTGCAGTTATGAAATAGATGTTCTTGGAGCGCTTCTACGAAGGAACAAAGGACATAACTATGTCGGCTTTGATCAAGATCAAGCAAAGGCCCAATGAAACCATGGATCGTTTTATTGAGCGTTACCGTCGCGAAGCACTCAAAATGCCTTCGGGAACTCCGGATGCATTAACTATAGATACATGCAAATCAAACCTGTTACCTGTAGTTAGCATGTGGACGGGTTCCACTCAATTTCAAGATTGTCCTTCCTTCATAATAAGCGCCAGAGCAGCTGAGGAAAGTGCGGATAAATTCAAACAGTTAGGCATCCAGATGCCTAATCTTGATAAAGATGAACAACAAACAACCAGCAGCGGAGGTCGCCAGAACAACCGCAAAGGCAAAGAGACTTTGGCTATCAATCTCAACGGCAAAGAAGCTCTGGTCGTCAACATAGGTCAGCCAACGCCTACCCCAACAATACCACCACCGAGGGCACCATGTCCGAAACAATAATATTCCTTTGACGAGGATGATATTATGAACATCTTCGATTGCCTAATCCAAAGTAATAAACTTCAGTTGTCGGATGCAAAACGGCCAGAAGAAGTCGATAAGACTGACCATCCTAAATATTGTGTCTATCACAGGTTTATTGGACATCCGACTCGAGCATGCTACGTGCTCAAAGGGAAGATCCAAGAGATGGTCAAGTCTGGCATAATTACTCTCCAGTAGGACAAAAAGATTGTGACGACTAACGTCATCTCGCTATAATTTGGCAATTTTCCTGCTCAATTTGTACAGGATGGTGTTGTTCATATTCCGAGAACTACTATGGAGATTGTAAATCTCCCACCTGTACGAACTGATAGTCTAGTTCCTCTTTGTACTGAGAAAAGGAAAATCATGTGGATCCATCCAAACTTGGTGTCGGACTTTGAAGCACCATCTTCCTCCATAAAGTCCAAGAAAGCAACCCAGTACAAAGTCATGTCACATGACTTCATTGGGTGAACACTATCTTCCACTCTTAACTACTACCTTCATCTCGGCGGCAGATTTTTCTTCTCCTTCCTCCCCTTCTGAGATAGCACTGTCAAAGCCAGAAGCCAAATATCAACCAGCTTTCCATCTGTATAGTCTACAGTTCGTGAACTAATGACAAAGATGGGATATAACTTACAAAAGGCCCCCGGCTTGAATAATGGAAAGGGATCTCCAGTACCCCTTTCTCTATGTCTTCCACATAACCAATCTCGTGTCGGCTTAGGTCTTTGGACGAACTCTTCATCCTCCCAGAAGAAACGTTCTAAAACCAAAATTCGTACGAAGAATTGTAACATGGTATCCTTTGAACCTGTCTCCGAAGAAGAAGCTTTAACCGATACCAGGTCTGGGAGAATCTACTTGCGGGATTATTCAGAAGGTCAAGAGAATTCTGCTCCAATTCCAGAGGCAATTCCAATATCATCTTCTTCCCCTGTCGCGAATGTTCTATCTGCTTCATCACCTTCAGTGGAACTGACTCTTCCCAAACCAACAGCAGCAAACAAAGGAAAACAGTCAGTCCGCTTCGATAAGGTATTAAAGAAGACTCCATCCCTTGGGCTGGAGAAGCCATATAACTTTGATATATTGGCTCAACTAGCTAATACTCCAGCAAGGTTGTCAAACCTTGAACTCTTATGTCTCTCAAAGGAAAGTCGAAAAATATTGAGTGAAGCTTTAATACAAGCTGACACTTGTCTGGCACTCCTCAAAAGTTGGAAGAAGAACTTGCCACATGTTTGCATTGTCATAGCATATTAGAACTGATGCCCGACATCACCTTTATGCAGGATGATATGCTGCTAGAAGACAATCGTCATGATCGTCCTCTTTATTTCACAGGATATGTCAATACTATGAAGGTTGATCACATCTTGATCGACCCAGGGTCTGCACTCAGTATCATGCCAAAGACTCTATTGGATGCTCTGAAGATCCATGTGCATAACATGTCCACAACTATCATGATAATCCTGGGATTTAATTCTAGCAGAAGTGAACCCTTGGGAAAGATTCGCCTGAAACTTCAAATAGGTAATATTCGCACAAAGGTGACCTTCTATGTGATTGATAATTATGGCTCCTACAATGCTATGCTCGGAAGACCATTCCTGCACGAACATAACATTGTACCATCCACTCTCCACCAATGCTTTAAGTACGTGGATGTTAATGGTGAAGTCCAGAAGGAAGTGGCAGATCTAAACCCTTTCAGAGGTGTCGAAGCATATTGTAATGATTTTTGGATGTATAAGGAAGAATTTATGAAAGTGGTGCTGGCCATGGACACTGATGAAGATCAGAACGACACCTCAAAAGACGTCCTGGTGATTCTAGTTAAAGGACGTGCTTCTCGTCCGCATTCTTCCCAGACGTTAACCATTCATCTTTTCTCTCATAAAAGCAGCCTCCTGCTGGAAAGATGGAACAAAGGGAGCTCACCTCTTCTGAGCCACTTGTTATTGACCTTCGTCGTAACAAACCTCCTCCTCCACGTTCTGCTTCTCCTTCTCTTGTTATCAATCTGACTAAGCCCTCTAAGGCTAAAAGTCATATTGTAAATGATGATATACAGATCAATAAAGTAGCATCTCCTTTGTAGTATACTGATGTCTATTACTATACTCGATGTTATTTGGATATGCTAGATAATTTTAAACCACTTACAATAGGAGCATTTCTACCTCTTCAAAGTGAAGTATCGCTTGAACCAGTGCAAGATTCCTTCTTCCTAGTTCCTTCCAGAAAGAAGAGGAAAACTCTTATACTTTTTAGTAAAGGAACAGAACAAGAAACCATGCTCGACAGTGAGGATGAAAAAGACAATAATGGACGACTACAACTACGTCGTTATAGTCGACAATCTAAAGAAATCATTCGAAAGATGGGTTATGATTTTAAAACTGGTCTTAATGGCGGTAGAGGAAGACGAACTCCTATTCGTACCCTTATTTCGAAAGGAAAATCATTACCATATTACAGCAGGATAAGCGTAGGTTGGGTCCAATTTGTAACTCCAGAGGCCTCTAAGTCTGACAGTGAAGAACGGTCTAATTCTTCTGACTCCATATCGTGGGACTCTGACACTAGTGTCGGACATGTCCATCGAGTGACACTATCTTCTAATATGGTGTCTGCCAAGTTCTTGAAAGATGACGAGGATGACTTTAAGGAAACTCCTTATGTAGATCCTTAGGCACAAAGGATGGACACTCAGTGGAAACTTAGTTTTGAACAATGAGAACCACCTACTGAAGATCAATTAATTCAGGCCGATGTTGGAGAAGAAGGCTCGCCAAGACCTCTCTTCATCAGCAAGAGTCTTCCAGAAGCGGATAAACAAGAATTAATTCAGCTTATTCGGGAATACATTAACGTTTTCGCCTGGAGTTATGAGGATATGTTGGGACTGGGTCCTCAGATTGCTACCCACAGGCTCAACATCTTGCCCAATGCAAAGCCGGTCAAACAACAACAACATCGATTCTAACCTGACATGAAGGATGCCATAGAAACTGAAGTCAAGAAGCTCATCTCTTGTGGCTTTGTTAGAGAAGAATAACATCCCGACTGGGTCACCAATATTGTCCCAGTTATGAAGAAAACAAGAAAAGTCAGAGTCTGTATTGACTTTAGAGACCTCAACGACGCTTGTCCCAAGGATGATTTTTCTCTTCTGATCACTGATGTCATGATCGACAATACTTGCGGATTCGAACGAATGTCTTTTATGGATGGATTCTCAGGATACAATCAAATCAAGATGTATCTTGAAGATGAAAAACATACATCTTTTCGTACTCTTTTGGGAGTCTATTGCTACACTGTCATGCCATTCGGTCTTAAGAACGCTGGTGCAACTATCAGCGGCTATGAGTACTATCTTCCATGATCATTTACGGAAGATAGTTGAATGCTATGTCGATGATATTGCTGTCAAAAGTCGTCTAAAGGAAGACAACATCCAAGACTTGAGAACTATATTCGATCTAATGCACCAACATCAACTCAAGATGAATCCCACCAAATCATTCCTAGGAGTCGCTAGTGGCAAATTTTTCGGATTCGTTATTACCTCTAAAGGTATACACGTTGACCCTAAGAAAATCAAAGCCATTCAAGAGATGTGTCCTCCACGCAACTTAAAAGAGCTACGAGGATTCCAGGGATGGCTTGCGTACATCAGAAGATTCATCTCAAATCTCTCTGGACGCTGTAGAACGTTCACTCAACTCATGAAGAAAGGTGTGTCTTTCATTTGGACTGAAGAATGCCAACAAACATTTGAAGACATAAAGCAGTACTTAATGAACCCTCCAGTTCTAGTGCCTCCAGTCTCATGAATACCCTTCCTGATGTATGTTCGAGCAATGTATCATTCGTTGGGTGCATTACTAGCCCAGAAGAATAAAGAGGGTCATGAGCAGGCTATCTATTATCTTAGTCGCACGATGATCGGAGCTGAACATCGTTATAGTCCGATAAAAAAGAATATTTAGCCTTGATGTTCGTTGTTCAAAAGACATGACATTATATCACAGGCCAAACCAATCATGTCATCTCCCGAGTCAACCCTCTCCGAGTTTTGATGAGGAAGCCTAGTACTCTCAATTCCAGGCTCGCTACATGGGCCATATTATTAGCACAGTACGATATGGTGTATGTTCCCTAAAAGTCTGTTAAGGGTCAAGCCCTCGCAGACTTCCTAGTGGCTCATCTAATTCCTGAGATGTCTAAACTCTATGATGAAATTTTTGACGAAACCTGGAATCTAACATAATTTCTGAATAATTTCTTACTTGGCGTCTATTCTTTAATGGAGCATCCAGAATCGGACCCAAAGGTACCATCGTCGCTGGAGTCGGAATTGTTCTCGTATCACACGATGGATTGGCTATTCAAAGAGCTTATTCTCTGGACGAATCATGATCCAACAACGTGGCAGAGTACAATGCTTTGCTCATTGGTCTCAAACTAGCTAACCAGATGGATATTGAATATCTTGAGGTTTACGGAGACTCTAAACTAATCGTCAATCAGGTCAGAGGAACGTATGAAGTTCGGTCTCAGGATCTTGTCCCATATCACGAGGCAGTAGTTAGAATGGCTACATCATTCAAAGGCTTCTTCATTGAGCATGTATGACGAGCATGCAATAAAGAAGCTGATGCACTAGCTAATCTTGCTGCAGTATTAGTAATTCCAGTCGGAAGACAACAGATGGTTGTTGTCACTAACAGAGAATTATTTTGTATCGAAAATAATTACACATTGAATTCAGCAATTTAACAAAAATCAATGTCATCAATGAAGACTGGAGAGCTCTTTTCATTGACTTTGTGGTACATGACATCTTACCTGAAGATCCTAAAGAAGCTACAACTATCCGTCGACGATCGCTCCGATTCTATTACAATCATACCACCAAGGACTCTCTATCGGCGAACGTTTGAAGGTGTCATGCCCCAGTCCCAAAATACCAAGGAGCCACGTGGTAATGGCCAACAGTACAACTCTAATGGGCAAACCCAATTTAATGGACCCGTTAGAGTGCACCTAAGCTGTATTAAATATAAGTAATAGTCCAGAACATTTGCCATAGTATGTAATCTAATCTCATCCACAGAGCGCGGTCACAATAAAAGATGATAATACAACCAAGAAAATAAACAGATAATGTCCATCAGCAAGTCCAAATAGGTAGTATCTCGGGGAACAACCCGTCACAATAAAGGAAAGAGAAATAACATCAACTACAATTGTTCAGAAGTCCAAGTCCAAATATAAATAACACGAAGCATATAACTAAATAGATAACTGAATACTCAGAGAAATCCTCTGGCACAACCTCATCTCCTGGTGCAAGTACTGCTCCCACTTCAGCTCATGTCCCGTAAACCTCGGGATAAACCTCATCTGCTATACCTGGGGACATAATCCAGATCCAGGTCCTCAGGGACACAGCAAGGTACAATAAACACTCAAGCCAGAAGTAAACAGTAGTAAGCTATGACAGGGATAAACTACCAACTGTGTAATGCAAGTGAGAGTATGGTATCGTACGTCGGGCTGATACTCGCAGACTCATCCGTATGATAGACAGTACCCTCTAGGCTCCGTGTGGAGGAACCCAAGGATGGTAAATGTATATATATAGTAAATATAGAATGCGCCCAGAGCACGAAAATGACTCTCCCCTCCCAATGTAACCTCACGTCTTATCTCATGACACGCAAGATTATGACCTCTATCTATCAATATAAGTCATAGTAACTATGTGTAACATCACTAAATCATGCAACATGTAGCCTATGCAGAGTCCATGTACCACGAATAAGTCGAGAAAGAACTCTGTAACATGATGGTCGTGTCAAGTGTCCTATGGGCAAATGTGCAAGAATACTTGCACAATCATGGGATCGTAAGTATGACACTCTAGCTACGATACTCGACTCCTCGGAGGACGTCGGTACCCGAATCTGGTTCGGACACAAAGTATCATAATCGACCCTAGTATAAACAGTTATAATATCCAACCACATAAATAGAATATAAATGAAATACACTACACATCTCAGAATTGTAAACAACTTGGCAAGGTACACTTGCCTGGGTCCTGCGCACTGTCAATAGCTCCTGAGAAAGTGGGATCCACTGGTAAGCCTCCGGACTGAAACAAACATCATCATTGGTTTCAGAACAAGAAAATAGCTAGAATTGACTACCCATAAGTCCAATTTGGACACAAGACTAAAATAGTAATTTCGGTCAAAGCAGAGTCTACATGTGGGCCCATTTTGCATCGAAAAATGTGTCGGTGTCATTGTCTCCAAATTTGTCAAACGTAGTGTCTACGAGTCTAGAACGATGATGCGAACTCAACGAAACATCCGAAATTGGATTCCGATGAGCCTATCACAAAATCGCTCGTCATGTGGAACCGTGGGCCCACGAAATGTCGTTTCATCAACGTTCTCTGAATCAAACCAAACTTGGATCACAGGACCAGCATAATGCTGTGAATCCAAAGACACAACTTTCGTTGCGAACCGACAAGTACACACTAAGTTATGGGAGGTGTTGGAATAGGCCTATACGGTGTTTTTAGACGGATACGCGTTGATTTCGACACGCACACACGTCCGAATCATGTTCCGCGAAAGTCCACATGTCCGTGTTGTCGTTACGCACCATGCGGTAAAGTACGCACGCGATGACGTGGCCTCGTTTGGCGGGATGCACCCCGTATCGAAAATTTTGGGTGTTTACGGAACCAATTTTATGGCAGTTTTTATTGACAGATTAATCCCATAATATAGCATTTTAACATAAAGTGTTTGAAAGGTTTCAGTCTTGGTTATGTTGTGGTCAGGTGTGTTAAAGTGTTTTTGAAAAACATCGAATATGTTGGGAGAAAAATGCTCACAAATACGGGCATTCAAGACAATTTTCTACTGGTAAAAGCCGAAAGTTTTTCCTCAACTTTTGATTTGTTTTTCTCTAAAAACACACCATTTTAACCAAACTACTTGGAGGATCTTGAAGGGGGTTATGTTGTGATTCAACAGAAACTAATAGATCGAAAATTGGACAAGCGGAGGAGGAGAATTCATACCTCAAAGTAGAGGGGTAGGGCAGCCTGCTGCTGTGACGTGCGGTCGCACGTCGCCGTACGGCGCCTGGGTAGTCTACTGCGGTGGTCTGCGGCAGTAGGGATCGCCTAAGAAGGTCGCCGGGGTCGTCAAGGTGTTGGGGTTGCTGGACTGGTGGGGAAGGAGGAGAAATGAAGGTGAAGGAAGAGAAGAAAACGAAGAAGTAGGTGAGGAGAAAGTCTGTTGCTCACGGGTTTTAGATCTCCAATTTGTAACATGCATTTGAGGAAGTGGGGACATGCATTAGGTACATGAATGGACTTGGCTATTGAGTTGCTAGCTGGTTAATGTACATAACCAAGCACCATAATAGTTGCTACAACTAGCTACCACATATGCTAGCAAACAAAGGAAAAGATTCCTTTTTGCTTCTGTTGCATGAATGCTCCTTTGCATGTGTGGCTTTGAAATATGATCATACGTGAATAGTAGCATGCACCATCACGGGGTGCACTTGCTTGCTTCAAACTAGCAAATTTGTATTTTGTATAGGTTCTCACAACCTAAAATATAATGACAAAAAAAATAATTCAAGTTGGTTGATGCTAAAATAGTTACAAAATTTTATAAAAATATTAATATTATAATGATTTACATTTAAATATTCATATAATAATTTCAAAATTCTAGTTTTGCAAATATTAGCAAAAGATTTACGACATTAAATTAAATAAATAAATATTAATTACCATAATAACTCTTTAAAAAAGAGTGCTCACAATCTACCCTCCTTAAAAGAATTTCGTCCTCGAAATTAAAAGAAAGCTATTCTACAAAGACATGCTAACTAAAGGCATATTATGGTCATACCTGAACCCTCGAATAAATGAGGATAACGCTCCCGTATGGAATCCTCTCGCTCCATGTAGATTCGTCAGGGGAATGATGTTTCCAAGCTACCCGAACCAGTCTGATCGTCTGGTCTCGCAGTATCTTCTCACTAGTATCCAGTATCCCAACTGGCTGCTCCTCATATCTAGCTCGGGCCTAATGTGATCTCAGAATGATCAACTACATGACTTGGGTCAGTCACATACCTCCTCAATTGTGAGACATGGATATGCACTCCCTCTAGAGATGGGGGTAATGCAAGACGATACGCCACCTCACCGATAAGCTCCAAAATATCAAAAGGTCCAATGTATCTTGGGCTCAACTTGCCTCTGCTTCCGAATCGAATAGTGCCCCGATTAGGTGAGATCTTCAGAAACACATGTTCGCCTTCCTTGAACTCCAAAGGTCGGCGGTGTGTGTCAGCCCACTGCTTCTGTCTGTCCTGAGCTGTACGAAGATGGCTCTGAATTTTTTTACCTTTTCAACTGTCTCCATCACCAACTCTGGACCGAGTATCTGACGCTCACCCACGTCACTCCCACATATAGGAGACCGGCACTTTCTATCGTACAACGCCTCAAAAGGTGCCATCTGGATGCTTGCCTGGAAGCTGTTGTTGTAGGAGAACTCTACTAGATGCAAATGGTCTTCCCAAGACCCTCCAAAATCTAGCATGCATGATCTCTCATATCCTCTAAAATCTGGATCGTGCGTTCCGACTGGCCATCTGTCTGTGGATGATAGGCAGTGCTGAACTTGAGTTGAGTTCCCAAACTCTCTTGTATACTCCGCCAGAAATGGAAGGTAAATCGGGAATCTCGATGTGATACTATGCTAACCGGACACCATGCAGTCTCACAATATGACGCATGTACATGTCAGCTAGTATCTCCGTAGACTGCCCAACTCTGAACGGCAAGAAATGTGCTGACTTAGTGAGTCGATCCACAATAACCCAAACTGCGTCCTTCCCGCTGGGGCTCCTCGGAAATCCTGTGACGAAGTCCATGGTGATATGTTCCCACTTCCATTCAGAAATGGGAAGTGGCTGTAACAAACCCGCGGTCCTTTGATGCTCAGCCTTAACCTGCTGACAGACCAAATATTTTGCCATAAACCATGTAATTTCTCTAATCCTATACCACCAATAGTACTGCCTCAAATCTCGTACATTTTTGTACCTCCCGGATGAATAGAGTAAATAGAGCTATGAGCCTCAGCCCATAAGACAAGCGTTGCTAATCCAACTGCTAGCATCGCCCACCAGCTGCGGGCTAAGTCCAATAATTGCAGGCGTACAACGGCCACCTTCTCTTCCTCAGGAATCCTAGCTGCCTCCAGGATAACTTCTATATCCTGAAGCCACGCATCAGCAGCGATAACATCTTTACTGCCTTCAAAGAAGGGAGGGTTCAGACGCTTGAAGCAGTTGGTCGTGTTGTTCCCTTGGTAACCAACTCTGCCCATGGCATTTTGTACTGTCTGGTACAGGGCATCGCCCCGACGATCTTGTGATGCAAGCAATTCCCTGATGAGATCCACCAGGGTTCCATTGTCAGGCTCTGTAAGCTGGACTGGCTGAACTGGGGGCTCTGGATCCCCAAATCCATGACTCGGGAGGCTGCTCTAAAGTGCTGGGCTTGGTCTCCAGGTTGCTGCTGGTTCACTGGAGGTGCTCCTCCTTGCTGATCGGTAGGACCAGGAGCAATGCCACTGAAGAAATGACATGGGGAACAATAAGGAATGACCAAGATAGATCGAGGACATAAGCATGTGATCAGGTCAAGATTTAAGAAAGATTAGAAGACACGAGTAGAGATCAAGGACGAGTGCTGATTGAGACATCTATCCAGTGAAACCCTCACACATCTTGATTTACAAGACCTGTATGGGCCGCCACTTAAACCGTATCATGCCCCAGAACCAGAATACTGGAGCGCGGGACAGACACAGCCAGCTACGTACAATGAAGTGAATCCTACCTCGTAATACGGTCACGATTGTCTAGATGTATGAGGGTTTATCTACGAGCCAACAGTCTCCTATGGTCAAGTATAAGCCTAGTGTCTCAATCTCAAGCAAGCAAGTAAATGTAACAAAATGGTAGATCATTAAACATACAAAGTAAGGCGTCCCAAATATTACATATTCAGATGATCATAAAGCTAGTCATACAAAATACGAAGACTAGCAAGAGTTAAAGTCATACATGATTAACCCTAGGATTTGTCATCATGTTACAGCCCTTAGGCAGATGGAAATATAAATTCAACACGAACTAACACTTGCTCGACGGCTAAATGCCTCAAAAGAATAATTTACAATAGAGTGGGCAAGGAAAATAAAACCCACTCGTTGTCAGGGTTGCGTCTAGTGTTCACCATCTGGCTGGAAGGCTGAAAGATTCTCGGGTGCTACTCCGAAATTTGGCCATACAAAACTAGCTGGGTCAGAACCCAGAAGCGCAAGTGCCACAAGGGAGACTTCACTTAAGAACTAAAACCAGCATATTAGCACATAAATACATCAATGATAACGAAAGATTGAGTTAGAGAAACAAGGCGATAAACGATAAACTAAAGGACCATTCTTGTAACCAGTTACAACCCATAAACCAAAAAAGGACCGGGGTTGTAACCCTTCACCTGAACAGAACTTAGTCTCTAACCAATTATCGATAAGTAAGCATAAACAGTAACGTACTGAAGTAACCATGTACTAGCCTTGTCTAGCAAGACTAGACGGGACTCCAATCATCAATCACGACCAAACAAGGTGTACGGCTTGATACTTTAACTAACTAGGGTTATCACATGCCTAATTAATACAAGATGCATTGAGATGTCCCAACAGTCACAAGCCCTGCAGCTATCCAGTTATCCTTTCGCAGGTTGAGAGAGTTGATTAGGTGACTTGGGGGTGCAACACATGACAGCGTACTGAAAATGTCCTACTCGACAGCTGGCTACAAGTCCAATAAGAGCGCCCAGATAACGGGATTGCCTGTGACTGGAGAATCTCACTATGAACTACTTGATCAATCTAGTTGTTAACTTAGTCAGATTAAGTATGAATCTCTGACCATGGAAATCAGGAATTCATGTCCTAGACATGATGCAAGACGAGACATAGCTTATACAAGCACAAACACCCACGGTGTCAAGACAAGAGTTACTTAGCAAGTCAAGATAGCCCTCGCAACAGCATATCAGGATTATCATGTTAGGTTACTTATCAAGATTAATTGTCAAGAGTGCGCCTCAGCGGGCCACTATCAAGTCTATTCATGTCATGTTTCTTGTCAAGAGTGCACCACGACGGGTCATTTAGGAGTTATCATGTAAAGTCACATTATCGTGTCGTGTTCATATAGTGCACCACGGCGGGCTACTATCAAGGAGTTGTTAGAGAGTGTACGTGCTATACCAAGATCGTGTTTAATGCTCATAGTACATGTGCAACATAGAAAATAACATTATAGGACTAGTCAAGTAAGAGTACAAACAAAGTCACAATTTATACTAAGGACCATGGGACAAATACGGATATTTGTAAGGGATGGCACAAGGGTCAATGGAGTGCCGTAAAGAGCATGCACCCAAAATACATGTGCTGAGAGTGGCATGTAATAATAATGATAATAATGATAGACATATAATAATGATGATAATGAAAGTAATAAGGATAATATATAAAAATAGGATAATAATAATAATAATAATATTATTAATTAATAATATTAATTAACCAAAAAAAAGTTAAATATAATACAGTGGTTCTCCTCATTTCGAGGAGACCACAGATCAAGTTTAGAAAAAATTAATTTAGAAAGAGAGAAGCAGAGAGGAGAGAGGAGCGGGAAGAGGCGGCGAGCGGAGGCGCGGTGGCCACCGAGCCTAAGGCGGTGGCTTGGCTAGGCGCGTGCGGTGGAAGGGCAGCGGGGCTGCGGCGCACGAAGATGGCCGGTGAGGCTGATCGGGTTGCGGGGCGAAGCTTACCGGAAGAGGGAAGATGGGTCGTCGGGCTCATCGCTCCGACGACGTTCGGGTAGAGACGCGTGGAGGGTGGAGACGATCGGAGGAGCGGAGGACCGGGCGCTGCGTGGGCGCTGCGCCGGAGGAGGATTGAGTTTGGGGGTCCGGTGGCCAAGGTTTTTGCCGCGATCGCGCGGAGGAGGCGGACGCGGCGGCGGTTGGACGAGATGGCCGGTGCTGATCCGCGCGCTGGAGGCGCTGGTGTGAGCGGTGGCGGAGGATTCTCGTCGCTGCGGAGGTGGTTCGCCGGCACGGCGGCCTCGCGTGGTGCCCGCGAGTCCACAGGAAAAGCGGCGGCGGACGGAGGTAAGTGGTGGTGGTCGTTTAATTTATTTGTGGTTTTGGGTTTGGATCTGCCGTGATTGCGGTGGCGACGGTGATGGTGGGGTTTGGGCTGGCTGTGGCGGTTGCGTTTCCGGCCAGTGGCCGTGGCCGTGGTGGTTGTGTGGTTTTGGGGTTTTTGGTGTTGGCAGAGATTGGGTTGGCTGTGTAAGATTGGTTCAATGGGCGCTGCGTGGCTAGCTTGGTGTTACACTGTTGCGGGCTGGAGTTGGCCAGAGTTGGCTAGGGTCGAGGCAAGGTCCGGTGGTGGTGTCGGTTTCTGGCATGGGTGAAGGCTGTGGCGATTTTCAGGGACGCGGGTGGAAGCAGGGTTTGTGGTGGAGATGACGACCAGGACGGGGTCTGCTGGGTTCGGGTGGTGGTTTGTGGCGAGGATGTGGACGTCGTGTAGGGTTGGACAGGGCCGAAGTTAGGTTTAAGGTTTGGGTCGGAGTGTCCGACACAACAGAGGAGGGGCTGAGAAGTGTCCTGCGAGACACGGGATGGATTGGCGTCGGGGTTCGGACGCGGGAAATTTGTATATGTAAAGGAAGATAAGTAGTGATGGGACACGGACACGGTCATGGACCGATGCACTCACTTTGTGAAATTTGGATATGGGAAAATATTGGAGGAGTACCTGGCCTATTTAGAGGATGTGGAGAATTCCAATTGGATAGGATTTGGATTTATTTAAAACCCAAGTAGATAATTTGCTACTAATTTAAAATCAATCAAATCCAAATCCAAATCCAATTCAAATCAAATTTAAATTCGTCTTTTATTTTAAAATCAAATAAGATAACTCATCTTTCAAACATATATATTAATTTAATTATTTAAATAGATCCATAAAATCAAATCAGAATTTAAATTGCCACAATAATTTAAAAATATGTTTTTCCAAAATACTATAATTAATTTCAAAATACATTATATAACTTAATAAATCTTTATGAAATATATATGTATACGGGAATAATATTTTATTATTAATAACTGTTTTCACGAAGACTTTTATAAATAAAATAAAAAATAATTTTGGAAACTTGGGTACGATAAAAAATAATTATTATGTGTATTATTTTGAAACTATAAAAAGATAGAAAATATTTTCTAAAATATGTACGCTCACACATATTCGCACTCGTCGAGCAAATTCGAAAAACGAACTTCGCGTACGAAGTACAATACGACTATGTGACGTACAATACAAAAAAAAAATTTAAACCAGTACCAAATTTAATAAATAAAAAGTAGAAATTAGGGGTTTTACCTCACAACTTAAAAGAATTTCGTCCTCGAAATTAAGAATTAGTAGGGGTGAGAGGCACAAGGGGTATCGATGGGAAATAATCTATAACAAATCATGCCGTAAGAATTCACGATCTAGATCATAGAAAATAATACGGTATGGTCACGGGTATGAATGAGGGTCACGATTAAGAGAACGAAATAGATTCACTTAAATTAAGCGATTAGAGGGTCTTGATAGGGCGAGTTTTGGGATGAAGATAAGCAACATCGAGTGAGATGGTCATAGCCGATGGGAAGGTTAGAGGAAGTTCTAGTATGACGCTTTCGTCCTCCTAAAATAGGTGAGGCGAAGCAATATAGAGTTCGAAGGGGGCGTTAACGAATACGAATACGTGATTCAAAGACGACCGAAAAATTTTCAAAAGGAGTTGCCAAGGCAGTCGCGGATGGGACTCTAGAGGACAGTTTAGCTATGTCCCCATCTCCATAGAACGATAGATAAAAGAACCAAAGTTGCACTTGGTTGATCAGACCATCATGCACCGTTCTGATAGACAATATGTTAGTGGGGTACCTCCATTAACATATATGTCACGAACATGCTTGGTAAAAGGATACTTGCAAAAACTAGGCTACATTAGCATCATGTCTAGATAGTAAAATATAGGCACGATAATATTAAGATTGAAATAAGAACCAATATGATAGTCTAAGTGTCATAAAAATCTAAGTCTTGTTTATTCCTATACAATCATTCTACGGTTTTATTGACCAGGCTTGGTTGACCAAATAGGTTAAATTCTCTAGTCTCTATGGTCTAGATAGTACTATTTATATTCTCCTTAATGGTCAAGAGTATGTCGGGTCGTGGGTGTTCTACCCAACTTAAAAGAATTAAGCTAAGGGTGTTTTGGGACATCCAACTAGTAGGTCAATCTCTAGCAAGCACGAGGGAAGATAAGAATAATGATAGAAGAATCAAGCAAGATGGAATCGATGAGTCGAACGGTAGTACGAATATGGAACTTAAGAGGTCAAGTATGTGGATGAGATCCTAGACTTCTAATCCTATAGCAGCTTGTTGGTACGGTAAAGTAACCAAACAATTTATCTTGACCTGCATGGGCCACCACAAAAATATGTAACGCCCAGTCCCAAAATACGTAGGACTATGAACTAGATATGCCAGCTGTACTCTACGAAGTACACTCCAATATGGAAACCTCGTATGAATACATAAGCTGTAAAATGCAGTAGAACCATAACTAATCTCATCCACCAAAATAAAAGGAATAAAAGATATCATAAAATGAAAATGAATTGTCTTGATACAACATGTTGGGCGGAGACAAATCTACTACCAACAAGTAAGGAAAAAGTACATGAGTAAAGAAATGAATTTGGCGAGCGAAGCGAAGACGATCCAAGTGCAATCATCCTCGAAGAAATAGCAATGATCACGGCTAGAGCTAGAACACCCTGCGAAAGACAATAGCACACACCTGGAGAGATAACCAGTCCTCAGAGGGACGTAACAAGACACATAATATCATGCCATATAACTGAATAAATATTGCTCAAATAAATAAGTCAATTGAATATAACATGGTCCAATACGCACCTATTGAACGAGCGTACCATCCCCCAACCAAACAGGACAAGAGATGGTAAACTAATTCACTGACGTATCTTTCCATGCTATGAATCTAATATGGTATCCGGACCCAACAAGGTTTAATATCTTCTATCGAGTAGTAAGTCACACCTACAACCAAACAAGGACAAGATGTACGAACTAATCCGCAATTTATTGTTCCAAGCCACGGTCAGATACAAGTACCCAAACCAAAAGTACTCGTACCTAACGGATAAAGGTAGCCTACCGTTCTAAGTGATATGTAGTTAAGAACAATCCTTCCTACGCATGGGCCCTGGCTGAATAGGATAGGCATAGTCCCCCCTTGGGGCACTAGAGGCCCAATTAATAGCATGACGTTCTGCAGAATCGTCAGTGGCCGTCAGTACTGGGTCAACAACCCCGTATCTCCAGCGGAGAATCCGGGTCACAAGGAAAGTGCATCGAAGCCCATACGCTAAGGAATTGTCCTTCCCGCCCAATGCCTACTATGTTGTATCCACAACAGAAACTCTATAATCGCTAAGTCAAACTAGGTATGCAACCTCTATTAGCGATTATTCCTATCGCACGGCTTGTACGTACTGGTGGCCAGCCAATCACGCATGTCCGTGTTCTATATGCGACACACAACTTCGTATTTACAACGTGTCAAGGCCAATGAATGCAACACACAAGGTGGTCCCTTAATCTAGGTTTAATATGTAAAAAAATAATACATAGCAGAAAATATAAATGAACAGTAAGTTCTAACAGGTTATGCCATGTATCACAGTTTATTTTGCATAAAAAAATAAATAATGCATGAAATATAAGCTAAAATAAGTAAACAGCAAATGACAAGGTGTCTTGCCTGATAGTACGCCTGGTGTGCTGCAATGATCAATGTGGCACGAACTGTAACTTCGGTGCAACAACTATGCAAGGGGACCTCTGTTGGCGATACGGGTGGTTCCATCGAGTCTAGGACGGTCAATTTGGTTAGGGTCAATAGGTAGAAGGAAAGAATTGGCAAGGGGTAGGAAGATTGGGCTTAGTCTTTGGACATGAGATTGATCGATAGAATTTGGATAAATAATATATATACAATTTTTGAAAACTATATTTTAATATCCCGAAACATTTTATAAATAGTAAAATCAATGTAAGTCAAAAACTATAGTTTACTTAGTAAAAATATTTTATATAAGTACTTGAGAATATATTTTATTAGTCGAAATAGTTTTTGGATAGATAATTGAAAATATGAAAAATCATTTCCTTTAGGCTAGAATACTTTAAGTAAAAATATAATTTTTGGTAGCACTATATATTTATTAGTAAAACATTTTAGATGAATACTAAAATATATAGAAATTATTTTTCAGAAAAAGCTCTATATTTGCAAAATAATACCTATCTTTTTATGCTAGCCATAAATATTTAACAAAATAATAATATTAATAATAATAATAATAATAATAATAATAATAAAGATGATAATAATAATGATGGTAATACTATTGATAATTAATGATGTATATATTCCTACAAGAAAGAAAATAATAGACATATAATAATAATGATGATAATAATAGTAATAAGGATAATAATAATAATAAAACAGGATAATAATAATAATAATAATAATAATAATAATATAATAATAATAATAATAATAATTAACCAAAAAAAATAGTTAAAATATAATACAGTGGTTCTCCTCATTTCGAGGAGACCACAGACCAAGTTTTAGAAAAAATTAATTTAGAGAGAGAGAAGCAGAGAGGGAGAGAGAGGAGCGGGAAGAGGCGGCGAGCGGAGGCGCGGTGGCCACCGGAGCCTAAGGCGGTGGCTTGGCTAGGCACGTGCGGTGGAAGGGCGAGCGGGGCTGCGGCGCACGAAGATGGCCGGGTGAGGCTGATCGGGTTGCGGGGCGGCGAAGCTTGCCGAAAGAGGGAAGATGGGTCGTCGGGGCTCATCGCTCCGGCGACGTTAGGGGTGGAGACGCGTGGAGGGTGGAGACGATCGGAGGAGCGGAGGACCGGGCGCTGCGGTGGGCGCTGCGCCGGAGGAGGATGGAGTTTGGGGGTCCGGTGGCCAAGGGTTTTGCCGGCGATCGCGCGGAGGAGGCGAACGTGGCGGCGGTTGGGCGAGATGGCCGGTGCAGATCCGCACGCTGGAGGCGCTGGTGTGAGCGGTGGCGGAGGATTCTCGTCGCTGCGGAGGTGGTTCGCCGGCACGGCGGCCTCGCGGTGGTGCCCGCGAGTCCACAAGAAGAGCGACGACGGACGGAGGTAAGTGGTGGTGGTCGTTTAATTTATTTGGGGTTTTGGGTTTGGATATGCCGTGATAGAATTGGCGACGGTGATGGTGGGGGTTTGGGCTGGCTGTGGCGGTTGGGTTTCCGGCCAGTGGCCATGGCCGTGGTGGTTGTTGTGGTTTTGGGGTTTTTGGCTGTGTCGTGGCAGAGATTGTTGGTTTAATGGGCGGCTGCGGGTGGCTAGCTTGGTGGTTACACTGGTGGCGGTGGGCTGGGAGTTGGCCAGAGTTGGCTAGGGTCGGAGGCAAGGTCCGGTGGTGGTGTCGGTTTCTGGCATGGGTGAAGGCTGTGGCAATTTTCGGGGACGCGGGGTGGAAGCAGGGTTTGTGGTGGAGATGACGACCAGGACGGGGGTCTGATGGGTTCGGTGGTGGTTTGTGGCGAGGATGTGGACGTCGTGTAGGGTTGTGGACAGGGGCCAAGTTAGGTTTAAGGTTTGGGTCGGAAGTGTCCGACACAACAGAGGAGGGGCTAAGAGAAGTGTCCTGCGAGACACGGGATGGATTGGCGTCCGGGGTTGTCGGACGCGGGAAATTTGTATATGTAAAGGAAGATAAGTAGTAGATGGGACACGGACACGGTCATGGACACGATGCACTCACTTTGTGGAAATTTGGAGAAATATTCTGGAGAAAATATTGGATGAGTACCTGCCTATTTATAGGATGTCGGAATTCTCAATTGGATAGGATTAGGATTTATTTAAAATCCAAAGTAGATAATTTGCTACTAATTTAAAATCAATCAAATCTACATCCAAATCCAATTCAAATCAAATTTAAAATTAGTCTTTTATTTTAAAATCAAATAAGATAACTCATCTTTCAAACATAGATATTAATTTAATTATTTAAATAGATCCATAAAATCAAATCAGAATTTAAATTGCCACAATAATTTAAAAATATGTTTTTCCAAAAATACTATAATAATTAATTTCAAAATACATTATAATATAAACTTAATAAATCTTTATGAAATATATATGTATACGGGAATAATATTATTATTATTAATAACTGTTTTCACGAAGACTTTTTATAAATAATAAATAAAATAATAATTTGGAAACTTGGGTACGATAACAAATAATTATTATGTATATTATTTTGAAACTATAAAAAGATAGAAAATATGTTTCTAAAATATGTACGCTCACACATATTCGCACTCGTCAAGCAAATTCGAAAAAACGAACTTTCGCGTACGAAGTACAATACGACTATGTGACGTACAATACAAAAAAAATTTAAACCAGTACCAAATTTAATAAAATAAAAATAGTAGAAATTTAGGGGTTTTACATTCTACCCAACTTAAAAGAATTTCGTCCTCGAAATTAAGAATTAGTAGGGGGTGAGAGGACACAAGGGGGTATCGATGGGAAACAATCTATAACAAATTATGCCGTAAGAATTCACGATCTAGATCATAGAAAAATAATACGGTATGGTCACGGGTAATGAATGAGGGTCACGATTAAGAGAACGAAATAGATTCACTTAAATTAAGCGATTAGAGGGTCTTGATAGGGTCGAGTAGTTTGGGATGAAGATATAGCAACATCGAGTGAGAATGGTCATAGCCGATGGGAAGGTTAGAGGAAGTTCTAGTATGACGCTTTCGTCCTCCTAAAATAGGTGAGGGCGAAGCAATATAGAGTTCGAAGGGGGCGTTATCGAATACGAATACGTGATTCAAAGACGACCGAAATTTTTTGCAAAAGGAGTTGCCAAGGCAGTCACGGATGGGACTCTAAAGGACAAGTTTAGCTATGTCCCCATCCACGTAGAACGATAGATAAAAGCGAACCAAAGTGCACTTGGTTGATCAGACCATCATGCACCGGTTCTGATAGACAATATGTTAGTGGGGTACCTCCATTAACATATATGTCACGAACAAGCTTGGTAAAAGGCTAAGCTTGCAAAAACTAGGCTACATTAGCATCATTAGTCTAGATAGTAAAATATAGGCACGATAATATTAAGATTGAAATAAAGAACCAATATGAATAGTCTAAGTGTCATAAAAATCTAAGTCTTGTTTATTCCTATACAATCATTCTACGGTTTTATTGACCAAGGCTTGGTTGACCAAATGGGTTAAATTCCTCTAGTCTCTATGGTCTAGATAGTACTATTTATATTCTCCTTAATGGTCAAGAGTGTGTCGGGTCGTGGGGTGTTCTACCCAACTTAAAAGAATTAAGCTAAGGGTGTTTTGGGACATCCAACTAGTAGGGTCAATCTCTAGCAAGCACGAAGGGAAGATAAGAATAATGATAGAAGGAATCAAGCAAGATGGAATCGATGAGTCGAACAGTAGTTCGAATATGGAACTGAAGAGGTCAAGTATGTGGATGAGATCCTAGACTTCTAATCCTATACGCAGGCTTGCTTGGTACGGTAAAGTAACCAAACAATTTATCTTGACCTGCATGGGCCACCACAAAAATATGTAACACCCCAGTCCCAAAATACGTAGGACTATGAACATAGATATGCCAGCTGTACTCATACGAAGTACACTCCAATATATGGAAACCTCGTATGAATACATAAGCTGTAAAATGCAGTAGAACCATAACTAATCTCATCCACACAAAATAAAAGGAATAAAAGATATCATAAAATGAAAATGAATTGTCTTGATACAACATGTTGGGCGGAGACAAATCCACTACCAACAAGTAAAGGAAAAAGTACATGAGTAAATAAATGAATTTGGCGAGCGAAGCGAAGACGATCCAAGTGCAATCATCCTCGAAGAAATAGCAATGATCACGGCTAGAGCTAGAACACCTGCGAAAGACAATAGCACACACCTGGAGAGATAACCAGTTCCTCAGAGGGACGTAACAAGACACATAATATCATGCCATATAAACTGAATAAATATTGCTCAAATAAATAAGTCAATTGAATTATAACATGGTCCAATACGCACCTATTGAACGAGCGTACCATCCCCCCAACCAAACAAGGACAAGAGATGGTAAACTAATTCACGGTGACGTATCTTTCCATGCTATGAATCTAATATGGTATCCGGACCCCAACAAGGTTTAATATCTTCTCATCGAAGTAGTAAGTCACACCTACATCCAAACAAGGACAAGATGTAACGAACTAATCCGCAATAAGTTATTGTTCCAAGCCACGGTCAGATACAAGTACCCAAACCAAAAGTACTCGTACCTAACGGATAAAGGTAGCCTACCGTTCTAAGTGATATGTAGTTAAGAACAATCCTTCCTACGCATGGGCCCTGGCTGAATAGGATCGGCATAGTCCCCCCTTGGGGCACTAGAGGCCCAATCAATAAGAGCATGACGTTCCGTAGAATCGTCAGTGGCCGTCAGTAATCATGGGTCAACAACCCCGTATCTCCAGCGGAGAATCCGGGTCACAAGGGAAAGTGCATCGAAGCCCATACGCTAAGGAATTGTCCTCCCTGCCCAATGCCTACTATGTTGTATCCACAACAGAAACCTTTATAATCGCTAAGTCAAACTAGGTTACAACCTCTATTAGCGGTTATTCCTATCGCACGGCTTGTACGTACTGGTAGCCAGCCAATCACGCATGTCCGTATTCAGTATGCGACACACAACTTCGTGTTTACAACGTGTCAAGGCCAATGAATGCAACACACAAGGTGGTCCCTTAAATCTAGGTTTAATGTGTAAGAAAAATAATACATAGCAGGAAATATAAATGAACAGTAAGTTCTAACAGGTTATGCCATGTATCACAGTTTATTTTGCATAAAGAAAATAAATAATGCATGAAATATGAGCTAAAATAAGTAAACAGCAAATGGTAAGGTGTCTTGCCTGATAGTACGCCTGGTGTGCTACAATGATCAATGTGGCACGAACTGCAACTTCAGTGCAGCAACTATGCAAGGGGACCTCTGCTGGCGATACGGGTGGTTCCATCGAGTCTAGGATGGTCAATTTGGTTAGGGTAAATAGGTGGAAGGAAAGAATTGGCAAGGGGTAGGAAGATTGGGCTTAGTCTTTGGACATGAGATTGATCGATAGAATTTGGATAAATAATATATATACAATTTTTGAAAACTATATTTTAATATCCCGAAATATTTTATAAATAGTAAAATCAATGTAAGTCAAAAACTATAGTTTACTTAGTAAAAATATTTTATATAAGTACTTGAGAATATATTTTATTAGTCGAAATAGTTTTTGGATAAATAATTAAAAATATGAAAAATCATTTCCTTTAGGCTAGAATACTTTAAGTAAAAATATAATTTTTGGTAGCATTATATATTTATTAGTAAAACATTTTAGATGAATACTAAAATATATAGAAATCATTTTTAAGAAAAAGCTCTATATTTGCAAAATAATACCTATCTTTTTATGCTAGCCATAAATATTTAACAAAATAATAATAATAATAATAATAATAATAAAGATGATAATAATAATGATGGTAATACTATTGATAATTAATGATGTATATATTCCTACAAGAAAGAAAATAATAGACATATAATAATAATGATGATAATGATAGTAATAAGGATAATAATAATAATAAAACAGGATAATAATAATGATAATAATAATAATAATAATAATAATAATAATAATTAACCAAAAAAATAGTTAAAATATAATACAGTGGTTCTCCTCATTTCGAGGAGACCACAGACCAAGTTTTAGAAAAAATTAATTTAGAGAGAGAGAAGCAGAGAGGGAGAGAGAGAAGCGGGAAGAGGCGGCGAGCGGAGTCGCGGTGGCCACCGAAGCCTAAGGCAGTGGCTTGGCTAGGCGCGTGCGGTGGAAGGGCGAGCGGGGGCTGCGGCGCACGAAGATGGCCGGGTGAGGCTGATCGGGTTGCGGGGCGGCGAAGCTTGCCGGAAGAGGAGAGATGGGTAGTCGGGGCTCATTGCTCCGACGACGTTCGGGGTGGAGACGCGTGGAGGGTGGAGACGATCAGAGGAGCGGAGGACCGGGCGCTGCGGTGGCCGCTGCGCCAGAGGAGGATGGAGTTTGGGGGTCCGGTGGCCAAGGGTTTTGCCGGCGATCGCGCGGAGGAGGCGGACGCGGCGGCGGTTGGACGAGATGGCCGGTGCTGATCCGCGCGCTGGAGGCGCTGGTATGAGCGGTGGCGGGGGATTCTCGTCACTGCGGAGGTGGTTCGTCGGCACGGCGGCCTCGCGGTGGCACCCGCGAGTCCACAGGAAGAGCGGCGACGGACGGAGGTAAGTGGTGGTGGTCGTTTAATTTATTTGGGGTTTTGGGTTTGGATCTGCCGTGATTGCGGTGGCGACGGTGATGGTGGGGGTTTGGGCTGGCTGTGGCGGTTGCGTTTCCGGCCAGTGGCCGTGGCCGTGGTGGTTGTTGTGGTTTTGGGGTTTTTGGCTGTGTCGTGGCAGAGATTGTTGGTTTAATGGGCGGCTGCGGGTGGCTGGCTTGGTGGTTACACTGGTGGCGGTGGGCTGGGAGTTGGCCGAAGTTGGCCAGGGTCGGAGGCAAGGTCCGGTGGTGGTGTCGGTTTCTGGCATGGGTGAAGGCTGTGGCGATTTTCAGGGACGCGGGGTGGAAGCAGGGTTTGTGGTGGAGATGACGACCAGGACGGGGGTCTGCTGGGTTCGGGTGGTGGTTTGTGGCGAGGATGTGGACGTCGTGTAGGGTAGTGGACAGGGGCCGAGTTAGGTTTAAGGTTTGGGTCGGGAGTGTCCGACACAACAGAGGAGGGGCTGGGAGAAGTGTCCTGCGAGACACGGGATGGATTGGCGTCCGGGGTTGTCGGACGCGGGAAATTTGTATATGTAAAGGAAGATAAGTAGTGGATGGGACACGGACACGGTCATGGACACGATGCACTCACTTTGTGGAAATTTGGAGAAATATTGTGGAGAAAATATTGGAGGAGTACCTGCCTATTTATAGGATATGGGAATTCCCAATTGGATAGGATTATGATTTATTTAAAACCCAAAGTAGATAATTTGCTACTAATTTAAAATCAATCAAATCTAAATCCAAATCCAATTCAAATCAAATTTAAATTCGTCTTTTATTTTAAAATCAAATAAGATAACTCATCTTTCAAACATAGATATTAATTTAATTATTTAAATAGATCCATAAAATCAAATCAGAATTTAAATTGCCACAATAATTTAAAAATATGTTTTTCCAAAAATACTATAATAATTAATTTCGAAAATACATTATAATATAAACTTAATAAATTTTTATGAAATATATATGTATACGGGAATAATATTATTTATTATTAATAACTGTTTTCACGAAGACTTTTTATAAATAATAAATAAAATAATAATTTGGAAACTTGGGTACGATAACAAAATAATTATTATGTATATTATTTTGAAACTATAAAAAGATAGAAAATATTTTTCTAAATATGTACGCTCACACATATTCGCACTCGTCGAGCAAATTCGAAAAACGAACTTTCGCGTACGAAGTACAATACGACTATGTGACGTACAATACAAAAAAAAAATTTAAACCAGTACCAAATTTAATAAAATAAAAATAGTAGAAATTTAGGGGTTTTACATCCTACCCAACTTAAAAGAATTTCGTCATCGAAATTAAGAATTAGTAGGGGGTGAGAGGACACAAGGGGGTATCGATGGGAAACAATCTATAACAAATCATGCCGTAAGAATTCACGATCTAGATCATAGAAAAATAATATGGTATGGTCACGGGTAATGAATGAGGGTCACGATTAAGAGAACGAAATAGATTCACTTAAATTAAGCGATTAGAGGGTCTTGATAGGGCCGAGTAGTTTGGGATGAAGATATAGCAACATCGAGTGAGAATGGTCATAGCCGATGGGAAGGTTAGAGGAAGTTCTAGTATGACGCTTTCGTCCTCCTAAAATAGGTGAGGGCGAAGCAATATAGAGTTCGAAGGGGGCGTTATCGAATACGAATACGTGATTCAAAGACGACCGAAAAATTTTGCAAAAGGAGTTGCCAAGGCAGTCGCGGATGGGACTCTAGAGGACAAGTTTAGCTATGTCCCCATCCACGTAGAACGATAGATAAAAGCGAACCAAAGTACACTTGGTTGATCTGACCATCATGCACCGGTTCTGATAGACAATATGTTAGTGGGGTACCTCCATTAACATATATGTCACGAACAAGCTTGGTAAAAGGCTAAGCTTGCAAAAACTAGGCTACATTAACATCATTAGTCTAGATAGTAAAATATAGGCACGATAATATTAAGATTGAAATAAAGAACCAATATGAATAGTCTAAGTGTCATAAAAATCTAAGTCTTGTTTATTCCTATACAATCATTCTACGGTTTTATTGACCAAGGCTTGGTTGACCAAATGGGTTAAATTCCTCTAGTCTCTATGGTCTAGATAGTACTATTTATATTCTCCTTAATGGTCAAGAGTGTGTCGGGTCGTGGGGTGTTCTACCCAACTTAAAAGAATTAAGCTAAGGGTGTTTTGGGACATCCAACTAGTAGGGTCAATCTCTAGCAAGCACGAAGGAAAGATAAGAATAATGATAGAAGGAATCAAGCAAGATGGAATCGATGAGTCGAACGGTAGTTCGAATATGGAACTGAAGAGGTCAAGTATGTGGATGAGATCCTAGACTTCTAATCCTATACGCAGGCTTGCTTGGTACGGTAAAGTAACCAAACAATTTATCTTGACCTGCATGGGCCACCACAAAAATATGTAACACCCCAGTCCCAAAATACGTAGGACTATGAACGTAGATATGCCAGCTGTACTCATACGAAGTACACTCCAATATATGGAAACCTCGTATGAATACATAAGCTGTAAAATGCAGTAGAACCATAACTAATCTCATCCACACAAAATAAAAGGAATAAAAGATATCATAAAATGAAAATGAATTGTCTTGATACAACATGTTGGGCGGAGACAAATCCACTACCAACAAGTAAAGGAAAAAGTACATGAGTAAAGAAATGAATTTGGCGAGCGAAGCGAAGACGATCCAAGTGCAATCATCCTCGAAGAAATAGCAATGATCACGGCTAGAGCTAGAACACCTGCGAAAGACAATAGCACACACCTGGAGAGATAACCAGTTCCTCAGAGGGACGTAACAAGACACATAATATCATGCCATATAAACTGAATAAATATTGCTCAAATAAATAAGTCAATTGAATTATAACATGGTCCAATACGCACCTATTGAACGAGCGTACCATCCCCCCAACCAAACAAGGACAAGAGATGGTAAACTAATTCACGGTGACGTATCTTTCCATGCTATGAATCTAATATGGTATCCGGACCCCAACAAGGTTTAATATCTTCTCATCGAAGTAGTAAGTCATACCTACAACCAAACAAGGACAAGATGTGACGAACTAATCCGCAATAAGTTATTGTTCCAAGCCACGGTCAGATACAAGTACCCAAACCAAAAGTACTCGTACCTAACGGATAAAGGTAGCCTACCGTTCTAAGTGATATGTAGTTAAGAACAATCCTTCCTACGCATGGGCCCTGGCTGAATAGGATCGGCATAGTCCCCCCTTGGGGCACTAGAGGCCCAATCAATAAGAGCATGACGTTCCGCAGAATCGTCAGTGGCCGTCAGTAATCATGGGTCAACAATCCCGTATCTCCAGCGGAGAATCTGGGTCACAAGGAAAAGTGCATCGAAGCCCATACGCTAAGGAATTGTCCTCCCCGCCCAATGCCTACTATGTTGTATCCACAACAGAAACCTTTATAATCGCTAAGTCAAACTAGGTTGCAACCTCTATTAGCGGTTATTCCTATCGCACGGCTTGTACGTACTGGTGGCCAGCCAATCACGCATATCCGTGTTCTATATGCGACCCACAACTTCGTGTTTACAACGTGTCAAGGCCAATGAATGCAACACACAAGGTGGTCCCTTAAATCTAGGTTTAATGTGTAAGAAAAATAATACATAGCAGGAAATATAAATGAACAGTAAGTTCTAACAGGTTATGCCATGTATCACAGTTTATTTTGCATAAAGAAAATAAATAATGCATAAAATATGAGCTAAAATAAGTAAACAGTAAATGGTAAGGTGTCTTGCCTGATAGTACGCCTGGTGTGCTACAATGATCAATGTGGCACGAACTGCAACTTCAGTGCAACAACTATGCAAGGGGACCTCTGCTAGCGATACGGGTGGTTCCATCGAGTCTAGGACGGTCAATTTGGTTAGGGTCAATAGGTGGAAGGAAAGAATTGGCAAGGGGTAGGAAGATTGGGCTTAGTCTTTAGACATGAGATTGATCGATAGAATTTGGATAAATAATATATATACAATTTTTGAAAACTATATTTTAATATCCCGAAATATTTTATAAATAGTAAAATCAATGTAAGTCAAAAACTATAGTTTACTTAGTAAAAATATTTTATATAAGTACTTGAGAATATATTTTATTAGTCGAAATAGTTTTTGGATAAATAATTGAAAATATGAAAAATCATTTCCTTTAGGCTAGAATACTTTAAGTAAAAATATAATTTTTGGTAGCATTATATATTTATTAGTAAAACATTTTAGATGAATACTAAAATATATAGAAATCATTTTTAAGAAAAAGCTCTATATTTGCAAAATAATACCTATCTTTTTATGCTAGCCATAAATATTTAACAAAATAATAATAATAATAATAATAATAATAATAATAATAATAATAATAATAATAATAATAATAAAGATGATAATAATAATGATGGTAATACTATTGATAATTAATGATGTATATATTCCTACAAGAAAGAAAATAATAGACATATAATAATAATGATGATAATGATAGTAATAAGGATAATAATAATAATAAAACAGGATAATAATAATGATAATAATAATAATAATAATAATAATAATTAACCAAAAAAAATAGTTAAAATATAATACAGTGGTTCTCCTCATTTCGAGGAGACCACAGACCAAGTTTTAGAAAAAATTAATTTAGAGAGAGAGAAGTAGAGAGGGAGAGAGAGGAGCGGGAAGAGGCGGCGAGCGGAGGCGCGGTGGCCACCGGAGCCTAAGGCGGTGGCTTGGCTAGGCGCGTGCGATGGAAGGGCGAGCGGGGGCTGCGGCGCACGAAGATGGCCGGGTGAGGCTGATCGGGTTGCGGGGCGGCGAAGCTTGTCGGAAGAGGGGAGATGGGTAGTCGGGGCTCATCGCTCCGGCGACGTTCGGGGTGGAGACGCGTGGAGGGTGGAGACGATCGGAGGAGCGGAGGACCGGGCGCTGCGGTGGCCGATGCGCCGGAGGAGGATGAAGTTTGGGGGTCTGGTGGCCAAGGGTTTTGCCGGCGATCGCGCGGAGGAGGCGGACGCGGCGGCGGTTGGGCGAGATGGCCGGTGCTGATCCACGCGCTGGAGGCGCTGGTGTGAGCGGTGGCGGGGGATTCTCGTCGCTGCGGAGGTGGTTCGTCGGCACGGCGGCCTCGCGGTGGCGCCCGCGAGTCCACAGGAAGAGCGGCGACGGACGGAGGTAAGTGGTGGTGGTTGTTTAATTTATTTGGGGTTTTGGGTTTGGATCTGCCGTGATTGCGGTGGCGACGGTGATGGTGGGGGTTTGGGCTGGCTGTGGCGGTTGGGTTTTCGGCCAGTGGCAGTGGCCGTGGTGGTTGTTGTGGTTTTGGGGTTTTTGGCTGTGTCGTGGAGTAGATTGTTGGTTTAATGGGCGGCTGCGGGTGGCTGGCTTGGTGGTTACACTGGTGGCGGTGGGCTGGGAGTTGGCCGGAGTTGGCCAGGGTCGGAGGCAAGGTCCGGTGGTGGTGTCGGTTTCTGGCATGGGTGAAGGCTGTGGCGATTTTCGGGGACGCGGGGTGGAAGCAGGGTTTGTGGTGGAGATGACGACCAGGACGGGGGTCTGCTGGGTTCGGGTGGTGGTTTGTGGCGAGGATGTGGACGTCGTGTAGGGTAGTGGACAGGGGCCGAGTTAGGTTTAAGGTTTGGGTCGGGAGTGTCCGACACAACAGAGGAGGGGCTGGAAGAAGTGTCCTGCGAGACACGGGATGGATTGGCGTCCGGGGTTGTCGGTCGCGGGAAATTTGTATATGTAAAGGAAGATAAGTAGTGGATGGGACACGGACACGGTCATGGACACGATGCACTCACTTTGTGGAAATTTGGAGAAATATTGTGGAAAAAATATTGGAGGAGTACCTGCCTATTTATAGGATGTGGGAATTCCCAATTGGATAGGATTATGATTTATTTAAAACCCAAAGTAGATAATTTGCTACTAATTTAAAATCAATCAAATCTAAATCCAAATCCAATTCAAATCAAATTTAAATTCGTCTTTTATTTTAAAATCAAATAAGATAACTCATCTTTCAAACATAGATATTAATTTAATTATTTAAATAGATCCATAAAATCAAATCAGAATTTAAATTGCCACAATAATTTAAAAATATGTTTTTCCAAAAATACTATAATAATTAATTTCGAAAATACATTATAATATAAACTTAATAAATCTTTATGAAATATATATGTATACGGGAATAATATTATTTATTATTAATAACTGTTTTCACGAAGACTTTTTATAAATAATAAATAAAATAATAATTTAGAAACTTGGGTACGATAACAAAATAATTATTATGTATATTATTTTGAAACTATAAAAAGATAGAAAATATTTTTCTAAAATATGTACGCTCACACATATTCGCACTCGTCGAGCAAATTCGAAAAACGAACTTTCGCGTACGAAGTACAATACGACTATGTGACGTACAATACAAAAAGAAAATTAAACCAGTACCAAATTTAATAAAATAAAAATAGTAGAAATTTAGGGGTTTTACAAATCTCAGTCTCCAAGATGACGTCAGTCTCCTTGGGTACATCTTCAGAAGCCATTTGTACTAAAGGAGAAAGTGTTGGCAGCATCTGCAAAAGTTATATATTATTTATAGGCAGAAAGATCAAATAGTCTGTCTTGAGAACCGAAACGATTTCTCCTTGAAAAGATGTGATCGTTTAATCATCCATCGAATTTATTCATGAATCGAGACCCCGGTTAACAAATGTCTCTCAATAAATTCTCCAGTGGAATACAATTCAAACTCTCTTGTGAAAAGTTACTACATAAATATTCTATCATCAAACATCGTCCCCTTAAAAAAAAGCCCAGTTGCTTTGAAAAGGATCTTATGACCGATTGCCATGATAAAGTTCATGTCCATCATACCTCTGAAATTTTATCTTTGGAAACATTTTCTTGATTATGTGTTCTCGCGAGAATGAATCGTTTATACAAGTTCTTATCACGTCCATAAACACCTCTGATAAGCACACTTAAACAAACGATACTCTTTCCTCATTTGGTTCGTATATCAAATAAATTCTATTTCGATGATAAATTCAGACATATATTAAAAGTTCTACTCACTGTTCAAGTTATGAATATCCATGTGGGTACGAAAATACAAAATCCCAGTGACACATCTCCACAAAACCACAAATATTCCTTTCAAAAATCATCCTTTATTTCGCTCTTTCTCTACAAAAGGATGTTTACATTTTAATGGAAATCTATTACATCTTGGATTTTTATTCTAATGTAACAACAAAGACCTAATGGAAATCTATTACTTCTTTGAATTTTCGTCATCTGGTCGTGTTGTTGGTAGCTGTCACGCCCCAGAACCAGAAAACTGGCAAGTAGGGACGAACCAGGCCAGCTACGTATACCAAAGTACTCCAGTACTCCGAAATAACGTATAAGCTTTATAGATGGGGGTTACTACTACAAGCCAACAGTCGATCCTAGGTCAAGCAATCCTAGGTATCTCAATCACAGGCAGTAAACAATGTACAAGAAGTAAGATCAACTGGAATATAAAATAGTAAAGCGTCCCAAACTATCATATATCAATGATCATGAAGCTAGTAATATAGAGTGAAGACTAGCAAGAGTAATAGTCATACATGATAAGCTCTAGCTATAGTCTAGAATACGTAAATCATGTTCTGGCCCGTAGGCTAAATGTCAAGTCCAAAACACGAGCTAAACACGTGCTCGGAGGCTAAACGCCACAAAAGAATAATGTACATAACTAGTGGGAGAATGAAATAGAAAACCCACTAAGGTACTCTGGTGCTCTGGGAAATCACCAACGAGTGAAAGGTACGGAAGATCCTCCGGGCTTCTTTATCAGATCTGGCCAAACAAAACCAGTGGGGTCAGACCCCCAATAGCAAGTACCACAAAGGAAGCCAAATTATGAACTAAAACTAGCATGCAATTCATAGCAACGGATAGAGACAGAAATAAATAAAAGCAAATCGAGACTCGTGCGCTACCAATGCACTTATCCCGAGAATAGAAAAAACAATAAGTAAAGCAACATGTAGCATAAGGTAAAGGACATGTGACGTAATATAAACTGTGTACATGTAAGGAAAAGGAAGCATGTGAACATGAAAGATAAACTAGACATGTGAGCATGTTAAGTAACTGGAACATGTGAGCATGTTATGTAACTGGAGCATGTAAGGTAACTGGAACATGTGAGCATGTAGGGTAGCTGAGGCATGTGAGCATGTTAGATAACTGGAACATGTGAGCATATGGTGAAGCCGAGCATGTAGTAGGAAGAATAACATGTAAGGAATGACAGGAAGCTAAGTACTACAATAAGATAAACTGGAGCAAGACTAGACTTAGACAAGAATGGACTCCATCCATCAATCACGGCCAAGCAATGATTACGGCTTGATACTTTAGCTAACTAGGGTTGTCACAATCCTAATTACTAACAAATGCAAGTCTGAGAATTCCAAGTCCAGCACCTGCCTGCTACTACCTGAATGGTCCAAGCCAAAAAGAAAATAAGTATAGCAGACACACTGTAGTAAGATACATGTGTCCTAAAGAGGTGCCCCACTCGACGGTGTGCTGGAAGAGTGCTCATCATGACAGATAGCTCCAAATCCCAAGGATATATATATATATAATGCCAAGACCAAAGGGGCAACAGATAACTGGGAAATTCTCAATGATCTAGGTAATCAAGCTAGTTGTTTAGTCCTTAAAATTTTCTTGTTGGATTCTGGGTGTGGCATTCCGCAGAATCCATCCTAGACATAAGACATGCAAGACTGGACAAGACAAGCAAGATTGTGCACTACAACAAGCCACAACAAGACATGACAATATCAAGACAAGAGTGCGCTACGACGAGCCATTATCAAGGAGTAAGACATGTACTGGAATCAAGAGTGCGCCATGACAGACCACTATCATGTAAGCAAAGAAAGACATGTACAAGAGTGCACCACGACGGGTCACTATCTAGCAAGCAAAGAAGACATGTAAGAAGAGTGCGCCACGACGGGCCACTATCATGTAAGCAAGGAAGACATGTAACAATTATCATAGCTTGTAAGAAAGAATCTATCAAAAGACATATCATGGCATGTGGGAAACAATAATTAAAGCTAAGTACATTTCATAGAAAAATGATTGAACATGTGCTAGTGTCAAGTGTATATAGGATATATAATCATTCTCTAACTATGCAAGATTATCTAATCATGTTAAGAAATCATTACAATCGAAGAAAATATAAAAAACGGACAAAAACGGACAGAAACGGGCAAAAAAGACTAAAACAGCATAAAACGGATTATCCGGCGAATTACTGCGGATTACCGGCAGATTTTCCGAAGTGTAACAGCAAGTTTTGTGGTGCAAGTTCGGATTTTCCGAACCGTCACAGAAAGTTGATTTTTGAAAACTCAAAACTTGTTTCGGCCATAAAAACTTCGTTTTAAATCGAAATTCGGATTTTCAAAAGTCAGAATTGCATAGAATTGAATTTCCTACAACATAGAAGTATTAGTTTTCAAAAATTTAAAGATTTGATAGATCAATATCTCAAAATACTCCAAAACATAGGTTCTCGAAACACCGAAACGAGTTCCGATTGCCACCAAACTCAAAATCTATGATATACAAACTAGGTGAGGGCCTCATATATGTATATGTGACCAAGATACATAATGGCAACACTAGTATCACTCTTGATACCAAGTTTTCTACTAAGTCCATATTGGGTTTTAACAGAAAATCAAAACCTTGCTTAAACAAATTTTGGAAACATGCATATATACGAGAATCATAAGGAAAACATATTTAGCAAAATGAGTTTAGAACAATTCTAAGCATTTAATACCAAGGAAAACAAAATGACAACAAAATAATATGGTTCATGGATTTGGCAAGATGTACTTGCCTAGGTTCTCTAGCAACCAAGCCTAATCTTCTACTCCTCCTCCTAGGGGGTTAGACACCACACCCAAGGTCTCAAGGCCAAGCTCTTGGCAAGCTCCAAGGGAGAGAGAATGGAAGAAGAAATGAAGAGAGAGTGAAGAGAATGAAAAGAGAGAGGAGAGAGAAAGTGAAATGGTATATATAGAAGGGGGAATTAATCTTAGCCGTCGGATGGTGATCCATGTGAAGATCTAAGTCAATCCTAACCATCCAAACAAAACCAAATATCCAATGGGTAATAGGGTGCATCTACACTATTCACGAAAATATCTAAATACTATTCATCAAAATATCCAAAACACTATTTATGAAAATATCAAAAATACTATTCATGAAAATATCTAAAATCGAAAATATCTAAAATGTGGAAAATCTGTCTGGATGGTATGCCGTCGGTATACTCCGGTATACTGGCGGTATGCCGGCCAAGGAGAAAATCTATAAGTTGGAAATTTTTTAAAGCATTCTGAAAACCAAGAAAATACGAAATATACAACAAAATACGTATCCGTATATAAATACCGATACTGTGAGACGAGTCTCACAGTAGCAATTCCTTGTTGTCCCGACCCTTAGTGGTAGGCAGGGCAACGGAATCACTCCTGGTCTTCTCTCTCAAAAAGGCGAGAGAGAAAATGGAGACAGAATGACGGCCTTCCACCGAAGGTAAGAATACGTTCACTCTTGTGATACGATTCCTAATTTTGCCGTCAAAGGAACTCTTCTACCCAAATACTCGGGTTAGAGTTCACTCCACCATCCAACTCTCTATGTATAAAGGTCCTTCCTACCATCTGAGGGAGGTCCTTCTGAAACATAGGGAGTTCTGAGCTGTCTGATGTGTGTGTCAGATCAATTCATCTTTATGACATCCAAAATCGTCGATACCGGTTCTGGGGAAACTTGCCAACTGGTTCCTTGCAAGTATTAAAAGGAAGGAAGTTAGCAAAATTAATCAGATGAATATATTCAACAGGCGCCTTCTTCTCAAAAATTAGGCGTCCATCTTCAACTGGCGCCCCTTCTTGAAGTCAGGCGCTTGCCTTCAAAAAGCGGCCCCTTCTCAAAATAAGGCGCTTATCTTCAACAGGTGCCCCTTCTCGAAGTCGGGCGCTTACCTTTAGCAGGCACCCCTTTCTCGAAGTAAGACTACTGTCTTCAACATGTGCCATCTTTCTCAAACAAGATGATCAAAAGCTCCTTTGTCCGTTCCAGAGTCTGTAAGCGTCTAGGAGATCATGTACGCACTTTGGTAAAGATGACAAACTAACTTGGTATAAAATTCAAATTAAGCCAATATGAAGAACCGGATAATCCGTCGATTTTTTGCAGAAATTCAACGGATCATCCGATCGAAAACAGCAAGTTAGTGAGCAAAAGTTCGGATAATCCGTCGGACTTTCGCAGAAATCCGATGGATAATCCGATCAGTCAAAGCAGCTTTTGTGAGCAAAAGTTCGAATAATCCGTCGGACTTCCGCAGAAATCCGATGGATAATCCGATCAACCACAGTAGCCTATGTGAGCAAAAGTTCGGATAATCCGCCGGACTTCCGCAGAAATCCGACGGATAATCTGCTTGTCCTTGCTGGCCTTATTTAAATTTCAAATCAAACGAAAACTTTCAACTGCATTAAATGCATCCAACGACTCTATTTCTAGCCTTTGTTGTACAACGGATAATCCGGAGGACTTTCGCAGAAATCCGTCGGATAATCCGATTGTCGGTTGATATTTCCTTTTGTCTTGAAGTTTGTATAAATAGGTTTCCTCTCTCTTCACAAAGACTTATCCATTTGAGGTTTAAATTTCCAACTACGAAGAGAGCATTACCATTACTCTAAAAAGCTTCCATTTGTCATCAAACCTAAAGTACTAGAGTATTCAAGTGGTGAAGATTTTCAAGTGTTTAAGAAGATCAAAAGCCTTTTTCATTTTCTCTCAAAAAGTTGAAGTTGACGAGCCTTCGGAAGAAAACTCGTGTGTAAGAAGTTGGCGAGCTCTTCGGATCCGCTCGTATTGAAGTTGACGAGTTCTTCGAATCCAAACTCGTGTGTAACTATTTACTCAAATAGTGTATTAAAGCCGGAGAGAGTTCCGGGACTGGAGTGCCCCTTGGGAGGATACCAGGATACATCGTGTGTTTGATTCTCTTTCTCACTTCTATTATCCTCTAAATATCGTTTAATTGTTGGTATTATTTTATTAGCCTATTCACCCCCCCCCCTCTAGGGTTCTACACTATCTTCCTATACTACGTGTTCAATTACTCTGATATTTATGAAGTTTCAACTTGATGCTTCAAATAAGAATGATCAAATGTAATGTTCTTGCCTTATACGAGTACAATTTTCGACTCGTACGGCATCACGCTTTAGCGAGGATGATCGATTCGACATAATGGGAATGAGGACGAACGGTTCGTCGAATCAGGGCGTGACAGAGACTTGGATATATTTGAGGATTGACAACTTACTATCGTTGACTCTGCGACGTAGGATGTACGTGCTTCCACGTACTCGTGTCCGAACTTACGATTGCGTATCGTGATAAGGCCCAACCCTTAACACCTATGGGTGGGATGTGATCGAAATCGTAGAAATTGGGACTAGGGTTGAGACTTACTATTCTACAAAATAAGCTTCAAAATTATGAATGTAGAAATTGGGTTTGAGGATAAGCCTTACAAAGGATGCTGAGCATCATTAGTAATGCTCATCCCCGGTCCCATTTTCTAGATTCAGAAATTTGAATCTCATTTGGTTGAATAGTAAGTTCCACCCTTGTCCCAATTTCTAGATTTTCGATCCCATCCACCCATATGATCCAAGGCTTGGGCCTCCCAATTTCTAGATTCTAGATTGTAGGAACTTATTTTGTAGAATAGTAAGCTCCATTTTCGGCCTCACTTTCTAGGTTCTAGATTCTACATTATTTTTTTTTCTACATCAATTTTTGACCACACAATCTTTACGACCAGAGCTCACTTTATCATTTGCTAGTATTCTCATATAAGCCCAATCAATTATACATTTACCTTTTTTAACATTTGGACCTCAAGGTAAAATTTTGAGCACTTCTACTAATGATGCTCTTAAAGAGAGTTTTCACTTAGGCCACGTTTGGTTCGCGCAATTGGAGCCTTGGGAAAGAAAAATGATTCATTTCCTTTGTTTGGATGTCAAAGTAAATGAGGAGGAAAGGAATTTGATTCCCAAGAGTAGGAAAAATACGAGGGAAAATGGTTCCTCCCATCAACCCAATGATTCATTTTTTCCTCTAAGGATTCACTTTCTCTCTCAATTTTCTTGGTTTTTTCAAACACCAAAAATAAAATTGAATGGAATTATAAATTTCTAATGGGAAGAAAATATCATGGAATCAATTTCCTTTGGAATTTGATTCCCAAGAGTAGAAAAAATATGAGGAAAAGTGATTCCTTCAACCAACCCAATAATTCATTTTCTTCCTGAATTCACTTTTTCTCTCAATTTTTTTTAGTTTTTTAAAATACCTAAAATAAAATTGATTATAATTATAATTTTCTAATGGTAAGAGAATATCATTGAATTAATTTTCTTTCCCTTCTTTCCTTTTCTTTCCGGGAACCAGACGAGGCCTCATAGATGAAATTTTGTGGGTCCCGCATAAGTTAGGATAAGAGTGGGTTGGTTTCAAATAATATTTTTTTCCCCAAAAGAACAGTAGTCTCAACAACCAAATCAAAAGGTCAGACTTTCAGAATCTGCTTCTGACCCGACCTACCAGCTTCCGGAATCCTCGAATAAAACAAAAGGAATCCCACCCGTCCGCATCCGCTGCTCGGTGCTCCCGCTCCACCGAGTCAAAAAAGAAGCAGAAGAAGAAGGTGGAGAGCAATGGCGATCGGGAAGGAAGGAGTGAAGGAGGAGAAGAAGAGGGGCCGGAAGAGGAAGTACTGGAAATTTGCGTCGAGCCCCCCGGACTGGCTCCCCGACGGCTGGATCATGGAGGTCGGTGTCACCCAGGCCGGTGACACGTTCAAGGTCAGCGATCTCCTCCTCTTCTCTCCGATTTCGATTTGCGAGATTGTGGTGGAGTTGATCCACATTTGGTTCTTATTTGGCCAAAGCGGAGGAAAAAAATGTTTTCTTAATGTTGCTAATTAATGGCGTCGGAGTTGGTAAGAAAGAAGAAGAAGAAAAAGGCTGAAGTTGGAAGGGAAGATTGTGGACGAGGGAGTAATGTGTCTCGACGCTAAAGGGTGGTGGGGTTGTGTCCAATGCGTGTCCGATATGTATATGAATGGATACGACCCCCGTTTTTTGGAGTGTCCGTGCTTCCTAGTAAACAATTAAGAGCATCCACACTGGAGAGGTTTCAATGCTACATTTTGACTTTAGACAAATTTTGTAGCACTTAGAAGGCTGCGGTGGACACTTGTCCATAATTGGAAAGGGCGCGCCTATCCGCACCCCATGCATTACTTAGCGCACCCCATGTGCTAAATACACCACATTTTAAATTAATAAAATTAATATAAATGCTAAGTACACCCCACCAAATGACCAAAATATCATTTTCTATTCTAACCTAAAACCTATCATCATTTCTAAGCACACCCCATACATCATTTCTAAACTCTCTACTCTCCTCTCTCCAACCGGCCCCCACTCTTCTCCAAACCCAACGTCTTCTCTGGTCCCCTCTCTTCTCCGTTCGTTACACCATTGCCGAGGAGCTTTCAGATGGTTAGAACGAAATAAATTTTGATCTTTTTTGGGTGTATTCATAGTTCTGTTCGAGCCTGGTCTGTCGAGCGCACAGACTGGTGTTCGACCCATGACAGTCGAACATTGTTGTGCATGTTCGACCAAAGTGGGTCAAACAGAAGATCACCTGTTCGACCTGTTTTGGTCGAACAATGAGGAGGCTGGTGGGGTGTGCTAGGAAGGTCATGTGCGTATATGGGTCTTTTAACATTAATATATTTTTTAACTTAAATTATATGGGGTGTGCTAAGTAATGCATGGGGTGCGGATAGCCGCGCCTAATTGAAAATTGCTAGAAAGTTAAGAGACATTCCAGATTTGGAGAGTGCCCTAACTCCTCTACATTAATTTCTGGGCCCACTAAAATGAACCTTTCTAACTAAACCCGGTGGAAAATAAAGAGGGAAAAGAGGGAGTGAAAATCTTACCAAATAGGAAAAAAAAAGTAAAGAGGGAAAATAGGAGGTTAATTTGGATTATTTGTTTGGAATGGACCATTGTGTGCAAATATCAAGGAGACACTCTAAAAGTAGTAATTTACACAATTTCTAATAATTTGGAGTATGTGTTTGGAGTGTCTCCGCTGTGGATGCTCTAACGAGGAGTGTAAGGTGAACGAAAAGATCCAAGTGATCACTCTTGGCAGCATGATAGAGTTATCCCCTAGAGGAAAAGGGTATATCCTGATTTTTCAGGTTACAATAATGGTCTGCGTGTTGGGATTTAATTTCTTTTCACACTTTTGGTTCAGTGTGTTGTAGAGGAATACAATTCCCGATAACAAACTATAGCTTCTGAGTCCGACTACATAAACTCAAATAGGAACTCAAATATTAACTTGTAATATGGTTATGACACGTGGCAGTATTTTTTGTATTTAGGCCTTTTTTTTCTTCTGTTTAGGTCCTTGAAAAAAATCAAGGGATGAGATGCATGCAATTCAATGGCTATTAATGGCCGAGTTTTTAACATGGTAGGCAAAGGCATGTCTCGGGCGTGCCTAAGGCGCGCCTCAGAGCAAGGCACAACATATGCACCTCACACTTCACTAGGCAAGGCACATTTTTTCGGGCGCACCCAAGACGCGCCTTAGGTGCGCCTTTCAGCAAGGCGCAACAAAGAAATAGTACGCCTAGGCACGCCTTATGTATTTATTTTTTTTACCACAAAAAATGAGACAGGGAGATAGCCCTTACCTCATTCAAGTGGTAGGGAGGCAGCCCTTTCCACGGTTGCCAAAGTTGGCTACAGTTGAACTTGAAAAACTAAAATTTACTAAAAGCGTGATAGGAAAAATACAAATTTTTGTTAGCTTTGTTGAGTGTTATTGTTACTATGCTAGTTCACTTGGTTATGTTAACTTGTTTTTGTTGGTCTTAATATGTTATTTGGTTTTATTTCTTACGTTACTAATTTTTTTATGTATATTTTTATTATTTTTTATTTTGCGCCTCACTTCGCTCGAGCGTGCGCCTTAAGTGCGCCTTGCGTCTCGTGCAATATGGACCCTTCGCGCCTCGAGTGCGCCTTGTGCCTTTGACTAGCTTGGTCTTTAAAATTAAGAACTCATGAGTTCCTGTAGGATATTTGATATCTTACCTCTTTTTTCTAGACTCTTTATAGTCTAGGAGAACTTGGAGGGTGCTCTTAGGTTATATAAGCTTAAATTGCATAGCCGAAAGGTAGGTCTACTTACTCGCCAAATGAGAATCTTAAGTTTTATGGCCTAAGTCTCTCATGCTCACAATCAACTGACTTGTACTGGCACTGACTAGAGGGTTGACTTTAGGTCGACAATTGATCATGAAAACGGTGTCAATTGCTTTTACGAAGCATTCTTATTCTCCATTGCCAACCCCTTTGATATTGGAGAAGGTTTGGTTTATGATGATTATAACAGTCTAGGTGAATTTTCTAAGCACGCGAGGATGTAGAGTGGGGATGTAAGCGGGTCTGATTTTGGTCGGAGATTGAACCCTCCACCTAACTCCTCCAAAAATATTTGTCCCAACGGAGAAATATTGCCTTCACCTCCAAATGCAGGTTCACGTACATGCCTCCGACTCTACATCCGCTTCCAACTAGACCTCCAACTAATTGGAAGACAGTGTTTACTTCAAGTACTGAAAAAATTCCAAGAAGATTGTTCACACACACACCTATATATATGTCTGAGTCAGATGTCTTTGCCTTCAACTCTGACTTTGCTTAGAGGTTGAAATTCCATTTGCATCCCTAATGGAGTGGGGATGTTGGTGTTGGGGGGTGGGGGGAATCGGTCAACTTGTCCTATTTGGTGATCCCTGTTTAATTTAGTAAATGCAGACATTGTGATCGTAATGACCATTAACTTGAAGGATTATTTATATCACTATTTACCTTGTTAATATGACTACGTTCAAAAATTAAACTTGTAAAAAATCTTCGAGACTTTTATGTGCTTACGCACGAAGATAGGGCTTGTCTTGCCCATGAGAGAGATGTTCCTCGAACCTTTGTTGGTCAAATTCAATGACCAAGGTTTCGACACTAGACCCGAGGGTCTTGTTGTCGGATTGCGACACGATCTTCTCGTCGGTAGAGAAGTTAGTCCCCAACAGAGTGGCCGTTTGTTTAACCTCAAAAATTAAACTTGTACAAATGTAGAAATTAGAAAGAACACTCTTAAAGAAAAGATTTTACAAATGAAACTTCTAAGAATAATTCTCGGAAGTGTGCTGATGAACATGCATAACTGAACACCATTTATTGCAGTCCTTTGGAGAGACGAAGGCTAGTTTCATTGACTCTACAGAAAATTTTAATTTTATTTCTCAAGTTTGTGTTTTTTGATATGTACTAGAAGATTAGTTGGCTGAGTATCATGAACTATTATGAAGGAATAGTGAAAAGTCTGTGAGCTACTAATTTGAATGTAATATATTTTTGAAGGAAATCATCGTGGAATTCTGCAATCCATTGATGGACCCATGTCTAATAATATATGATCATTTGTTGCTTTTGCAGTATTACCTTTCTCCGGTATCCGAACAAAAATTTCGTACGAAAAAGGAGGTTTTGAACTATCTAAGTGCAACAAAGGATGATGGTTATGCATCTGAAATCACATCATATTCTGGAGTTAACAGGCAATTTGTAAGTTTTCTTCCATTTTAATTTTCTGGTTGTTGGATGACTTTTTTATGAGTCAACAAGTTTAACACAACTGATTGTAACTTAGCTGATAGAGCAAGTGGAAGATTCCCACGAGTGGTTACCTCCAGGATGGATTTTGGAGATCAGGATTCTGATGAGTGGCAAGAATGCAGGACAAAAGTACAAGGTATTATTTATTTTCTGTTTGAATAGCTGATTTTTTTTTTGGCATATAAGTCCCTCAAATCTAGTATATATATTATATATTGTCCCCTAAAACTTGGTAAGTGCTTAAAAGTTAAATTTCCTTCATCACAATATAGAGTTATGACTCCCTCTCAGTCTCCCTCAGTTACAAGTCAACCTAGTCCTTGCGTCAATCATATTAAGAGACTATATTACACTTATTCTAATCCTTAATTTTTTTTTTTTCGGACTGATTTTTCTGGACCAAATACACAAACAGTCGGCACCGCCATACTCCTCGGCCGCAGCCAATGCCACCCCTCATATACCTTTCCTTGGTCATCATCCCCCCCCCCCCCCAAAACCCCACCCCCAAACCCCCCCAACCCTCTCCTTTGCCAGTGTTTGCAAACCTCAAGTGGAACACTTTGTTTTTATATATCTTAAAATTAAGCCTAACCCAAAGGTTGGGTGCCAAGGCTTGTTTCTGTTTATGAAAAAAGTTATTTCATGAACCTAAAACATAAATTGACAAAAACCTTGTCTCTAGTATTCTATAGTATTTGAATTTATGGAAGAACTTAACTATTAATCTCCTACGGTAGGACTTCTAATAGAAAAGGTATTATGAACATGCACACACACACACACACACACACACACACCAAGCACCTCTAGCTTGGGTGGCAGTTCGATGAACTTGAACCAACTATCTAGGAATTTCTTGTTTACTTGTACGTAACATTTTGGATGTTAAACTATTCAACAGTTTTCATTAAATTTTGTACAATCTATATTGTTTTGTTTCTTTTCAATAAAAGATATAGTTCAAAGTAATTCTTGTTCAATTGTCTTAATCTGACAATGCTTGCAAGGTATGATAGCATCGATATAATCTTCCTGCATTATATCAGTTTCTGTAAGTAATCAGTGACTCATGAGAGAAATAAATCTAAAGGGGAAAGGCCATTTTGAGAGAATTCAATTAGAAATCATTTATGCTTGGTTGTATTTCAAATAAACATAAGTTTTAATAGGACACAGTATGATCTGATGACTTTTCCATTTCTATGTCTCCAGTGTTACTATGATCCGTTCACTGGATCCAGATTCTATTCGAAGGCAGATGTGTTTTGCTTTCTTGAGTCTGGAAAGCTCTCTAGTCCAATACCTAAGCAGAAAACACCAAGTAGTGGCACACCATACAATGTATGTACCTTTTCTAAACATATCCATCATCCAAGTTTATCTTATCTTCTTTATTTTAATGTGCTCTCCACATTTATGCATGAGACATGGTTCTAATATTTCTTTTTGGAACTAGATCCTTGCTCAAATTGACTACTCACCAGAAGGGCTGCCACATGGCTGGATTAAACAAATGATATTTCGGAAGCCTTCCACAAAAGGACGAACATTCAAAAAAGACCTGGTACTACAACATCACCTCTTCATCCATGCCATACAATTATCCACTTAAATGCTAAGTGTTCCTCTGCAGTGTTCTTCTCTGATCAAAATTGGAGTTTCTTTTTGTTTTTTGAGAAGTGCAATGTGCTTTGTGTCGAGCACCTGTCACATTCTTAATGCTTAGATATAAGATAACCAGGCATCTTTATAGCATTTAAGCTGAATACGAAACATAAGAGACAGACATCTACATTCGCTGTTCGTATTGCAAATTGGAGTTTCTTTTTTTGTTTTTGAGAATTGCAATGTGCTTTCTGTTGAGCACCTGTCACATTCTTAATGCTTAGATATAAGATAACTAGGCATCTTTATAGCATTTAAGCTGAATATGAAACATAAGAGACAGACATCTACATTATCTGTCATAGCTGACATTTTTGTATTTCAGCACTCCAATTCTGTGTTTATAGATGATATAAGTTTGTGAATGTAAACTGTTTCATAGCCAGCAGATGAACCATTGGATTCTACTTGTCGGAACCGTGAATGAGAACTTGCAATGTGGACTCTGACAGTTGCACATCAAGCCAACACAGCATATTGAAAGGCGGAATAATGCTAGAAACATTATAAGGAACTCTTTTGACATGAAGAACAGATTGTTCATAGATGTGTACCATTCTGTTAGGGAATAAGCAACAGGAATTCTTCTATGGAGCTCTTTTATATGTGTAGTATAGAATCCATGTAGTAAGTGTGCAAGTGATAAGCATTGACAAGCCCAATACGGATTTGTCTTAAAAAGACTTGACTTTGTTCAGTTCAAAGTGTTAAGAGTTCATAATGAGAGGGGTCGATATAATGTAATGTAACCGATAATTGGATTTGAACAGGGTAACAATATCACTAGATGGATTATGTGTTTAAAATCCTTTAGTACTCGCATACATACATGACGTCTACCCACCTCTACTTTGACCGGCAGATTGGCATATTTATGGATAGTACCAAAACTGAATAAACAATATTCTAACTTTCTCGAGCTACTGCTCCTTCTGTTCAATTTGAACCAGTCCATCAAGGAAACTTGCACTGATTGCAATGTATGTAGTTTTAGATTTTATGTACGCTGTTGTACTACTAAGTTTAAAATATTTGTAGTTAAATCTTGATATCAATCTGAACTCTTCATGGAGTGTGAAGTTATAGACAAACAAACTCTTCTTTCTCCCACTTATTGTCTAGAACTGCACATGGATATGGCCTGCATCCTACCTATTAAAGTCCTAAGGTGTATCTCTTTACTATGTAATTGTTTCTCTCCATATAAAATGAATGAGAACAGTTGTTTATATCTATTCCATCTGGAATCCAGTTATAACTTTATCTGTGTGAGGGAAATGGAGGCAGCATTACATTCATAAGAGGGTAAATGTTCCAAATGCCTCATGCAATTATTGGTTGATAAATCTTAAACAAGCACTTATCGCATGGACACGCCCAATATTGTTTGGTTGCACTTGATAGCCAGTTAGTGAAAAATCCTGTACAAAAAGTCAGTGCCAAGTTACTGGTGCAATATATTGCTTGAACGTGCAGATAGGTAGTCGGTTGCTTGGCTAAAATAGCCACTTTTTAAAAGTGCCCAGCAGCTCAAATTTTCTTATCAGCATTTTTAAATAAGCAAATTGTTACAGGTAACTTATAAAGGGTCATGCAAATACCCCAAAGGGAAGAAGCTTCCTATGGATATAAATATGAAAAGAGAAACAACTGTCTCCATTTTCATGGAAGATAAAAGCACAGCTTCCACATAATAAAAGGGTAATCGTGAAAATTTTGGTATAAGCCATTTCCGGCACCATAAAAGATGGAGCATGTATATCCAAATAGCTGCACACATGCTTCACATCTAGTCTTTTCCATCTGCAGTTAGAATAGGTGCATCAGGTCCTCAGTTTACTGTATTGGTTGATAACCATGCATATTGGCTGTATCATATCGGTTTTGGCTTGTTTGGTCCGATACTTTTTATTTAAAGGGGGACTACAACGTGGTTGTTCTCAGTCGTAGGTGGGTAGGGTCGCCTGTCTGGAAATGGGGGACCTGTATTGGAATGGTAAATTGATATTTTGTGCCTCTTTTATTGGGTTGTTTGCTTCTTGTCTCTAACTCAAGGGAGAAAATTGAATAGTTAATAAAACTATATTTATGGTGATCTTCATGACCATTGCTAATTTTCTTGTCTTTCCACAAATAATTCCCTCTCTACGATTCCAAGTTGGGAAATCTTGAACCATATTTTGAATAATTTGGATCAAATTGGTATCAGAGCATTAAGATCCTCACTTAGGATTTTGGGCACTCGTGTGTAACATACACATTGAGTTTGCAAATATTGTGGATTAACACTCATACAAGGGCTCAAGAAGTACCGGAAGGAGAGAACAAAGAATATAAATAATTCATAGATGCATAATCTATTATGAGAACTGAGAAGTCCCCATTGCGAAGCAATCTAATTTGGAATACAAACCTTTTAAATCTCATAGTGAGGACAAGGAAGAGTAAAAAAAATATGAGGACGATCGAAAGAGGTAAATCGAAGAAGACGAGAGCTTCAAGACGAGTTAACATTGTAAGGGGCCATTCTCATGCAGTCATTCCATGTTAAGGTAAAGATCTGAATATCCATGTTCGATGGGATGGTTGACGAGCTAACAATTGAATAGATCAATATGATATATTTTACGAGACAAAGCTTAACCATATATATTACAATAATCGTCATAATGTTTATTTCACGAGATCAAAGATTTACAAGGTACGTTGACTTGGTGTAATTTCTTCATTGGATATAATGACATATTTACAATATCTTTTAAAGATTTTACATCCCTCACTCAGAGACGTATGAACGAGTGAAGATGGTTGAAGGAGTGGTACTAGCGGCAAAACTACGGGCAAATCTTGCATGATTACACGACTAGTTGCACAAACATGTAAGAAATCCCGGAAGAAGGATAAGAATGTGAAGGGTCTAAGGATAAGAAGCACGAGGAGAGAAGAAGTTTGAAGGTTGCAAATATTTCAATGTGACCATTTTTATCATAATGGCGATATAAGGCAAACTCTCGGGTCTTACACCCAAATAAAAGAAAGGATGATTCCAGGAAATAGAAAATGTCACTATAATTGTTTAGAAGGCAGAGTTGGAGGGACTCCAATAGCCAAACTCAAAGATGTATTTATGCTTACTTCAAATCAATGGACCTTAGGATATGAAGTTGAGGAGATGTTCTATCTCAAGTTGCCGGTAAAGAAAAGTCTGTCAACAATCACAATTGACATAGAATCATAGTTTTTTTTAGTTATGAGTAGTGGAGATGAGGTTGAGGCTACACCGCACTCACTGCCTATTATTTAGAATGGATCTTGAAGTAGGCATAGTTGAAGATCATGGGTCACTTCTCATTTCGTTTTTCTCTTCCTAGAGAGAATATCTATGAAATGACTTGCTAGGTTGTAAGTTTTGATGCCCTCAAAGCTGCATTGCGACTGTATAATAAAGATTGGATGCCGTGATATCCTTGAGGGATAAGAAGCAGCGGTTTATCAAGGATGGGACCAAGTTCTACATAAAGACTAATTCAATGAAGGATGATCCATATCCATGGTAATGTTATTGCAAGCCAAGCGTCTTGTAAACATTACTAATTGTTTTATCCTTCTGCTTGTGAGGGCTAAGGAAGACGCGGAGTCTTGAAAGATTCTAATTTGATGGTTCATGGAACATATAGTTTGAATTTGTATGCTCTAGTGGAGAAGAAAGGAGATTACTCCAAGAAAAGGATTTGTTACTGAAGAGGTTTATAAATAATGTAATTCAGCTTATTCCTAAATCACCTTTGTTTAATATGGGCATGCATCAATATATTTTTATTGGAGATGGAGAAGATTAAGAAATAATTTTAGTTTCTTTTCAATCAAATTATTCAGTTCAATAAGGAAGATGCCTTTTGAGGCTTTTGTTGAAAGTCCATTCTACTTGGAGTTAACTACTAGCGGAGAGCTGACATATACCAAGGAGGAGGAGAGAAGTTGTAAAATGGTAGACACCTGAAGTGATGTATCTTCGATAATATCAGTTATTTCTGAAGTTCAAGAAAGGGGATGACCAATAATTTGGTGTATGTGCTGTCTCAACCGTCGGTTGGAGTGCTCAAGTGGCGGACCTAGAAAGTATTTTCAGGGGAAGCAAAAATACACTAAAATTTTCCAGTGGGAGCTGAAATATACTAATGTAATATAAGGGATCATCATATAAATTATATATAAAAATAAAAATAACGTGGCTAGTAAGGTTTGAACCCATGACCTCTTGAGTAAAATGGCCATTCCTTAACCAAATGAACCAACAAATCATCAAGTTATTGAAATGAAAGTTAAGTATATAACAAAATGAGTATATATATGAAAATCGAAAATCTAGGGGGAGCGCTCCCCCTCAGCCTAAGGTGGATCAGCCCCTGGTGTGCACAGCTTGTCGGTGGATTTCAACATTTAATTACTGGTGCATATTACAAACATCCTACTATTGAGAAGGACAAGGAGTTCATGACATAACTGGAAAAAGTTAAGGGACTTCCCTTGAAGAACAGTCATCTGTGGGATGGATTGGTTTATAAGGCATACATCTTTGTGTGCCATGGATTGGTTAATGAGAGAAAGCATCTTTGTGTGCCAGAGAATGCTGACAAATGTGGTTGGATTATAGAAGCTATTTCAGTATTTCCCAATCTAAATCTATGAGCTAGCTGGAGTTTCACTATGAACTTTGAGTATTTGTTCATGAGAATCTCTCTTTCTGATCCCGATGGATCTCTTTGTAGTCATGCTTTTTTCTAAATATGAAGTTACATTAGAGAGTATGTTTAGTTAAACGGGATACTTGTTCCTAATTATAGTTAGCTAGGAAGTAGTATGTGTATAAAAGGGAAACCTAAGCCTCCTTTGTAACGAAGTGGCGCCCTTTTAAAGTTTGGGAAATCCTGAACCCTAATTTCATGAATTCAAATATTTGGATAAGGATTAGCTTGTTTACTTTTAATGAACTCCTATATAAGCAGGTTATATTAGGAATAGTGAGCTTTTGGTGATTTATTATGTGAAAGCTAACAACCTGTTCTTGAGGTAAGGAAGGCAATCATACCTTTATTTCTCGGAAGTTTTTTGGTTCTTGTGTTTCCTTCTACAAGTGTTGAAAGCTACATAACGACATCCCACATTCGATCTATATTAGAACATAAATTCAATCTAGCAGTGTACATGGTGTTCTTTCAGTTGATGGTATTTCGTGCTAATTCATTCATCTTGTACATAAAATTCGCTTAGAAGTTTTAAATTAGAATCAACAGATTTCGGAACCTAGAACCTAGTTGTGAGCTTTTGATTTCCCAATATGGACCTATGACACGTTTGCAATTATTTCTCAACTTTTTTGACCTTTCATGCCAATATTAAACTCTCACAGAATTCTTCATCGTCCCACATTTTCTCCTATAATTGAAAGCTTAGCAGATTGATTGATATCATCTCCTACAGGCAAACAATTTCATTGGCATCTTCTTAAGTTATTGTCATTTGTTTGCTGCTTTTATGTTAATTAAGACTTCTCAGGACAGTTAATAAGTCCATCATATTCATTGCTTTCATTAGTAAATTTTATTTTGGATTCATTATGGTTTTTTCGACTTAAATTGGATTTGTACTGATAGAATATATTGTTGCAGTATTACATAGATCCAGGCCATAGATATACATTTCGCACCATTAAGGCTGCTATTCACTTTGTTTCAACGGGAGATGTCAGTAAGTATGCATCTGCAATAAGAAGAAAGCGGAAGCACGAAATTTGTTCCTTAGAAAGCAAATCCCCTGTAAGTCTTTACTCTGCATATCAGCTAGCCTCTTTCATTGTCATATTTCCTTTAGTACATAGAATCCTTACTAACGTCCTGCATGAAAGACTGACATTGACTAGAAGATCAATGCCTACTTATCCTGGAGTACTAATGCAACCTCTGCCGGCATAAATAACCTCTGCCAGAAATGGCCTATTGACAAGAGTACATGTGGAGCTAAAGTCTCTCTAGTCCTTGTAGCTGTAAAAATACCTCTAATATAATGTATTGCTTTGTCACTTGCTGATATATCTGTACATCAGTTTTGAAGGGAAGCTTCCAGCATAATGATACTGTACATAGAAGCAGAATGAATCTGTAGAAAGACAGTAAAGATACACTTAACAGAGTATTAATAGGTATAAGGAAAACTACACTAAGCAGAGTAGAAGATATATATATATATATATATATATATATATATATATATATAAGCATAAAGGAAAGCTACGTTAAATAGGAATGCACTGTAAACTATGGATGCATGAATACTATGACATGACATCAATACGAGCATTGAATACAAGAATTATGCTAAGCAATAACAAGATACGGAAAGTAACAATCGTTATGCACTCTATATGCCTATGCAGTAGTGAGTGCTATGTAGAGCTCGAGTGTCAACTATACTATGTCATTCTATGCTGTGTCCCATTGTGTTCTATGAAATGCTATGCATGTCTTATACTAAAATGAATGCACTTCGAGAACAATTTCCAACACATAGTCGACATAATAAACTTACATTTGCTAGCTCTTCTGTACATATCTGGGAATACAACCTCTATGAAGATCTCGGTCGCTTACCCCTTGATCCGTACTGCTAGGTACCATTCTATGAAGTGTGAACTATGAACTAGATGATGGTCATGTGCCTCTATGGATGTAATAGGATCCGACTCGGGTAGAAGGTTATATACCCTCAGCCTCCACCAAAATACATTTGCCTCTGCCTCTGCCTCCACCTCCACCAGAGGAGAAATATTATCTCCAACTCCATATTGAGGTCTGTGTACCCTCAGACACCACCTCCAACTTAATGAGTTACAATCTTTAGTTCAACTTAAAAAAAATGTAAAGGAGGTTGTTCACAACAACATTAACTAAAATCAAACAGTATATATATATATATATATATATATATATATATATATATATATATATATATAAAACGATGATTTCAACTATAATCCATCCCAGATTACAAAATAGGTCATCTAGGGTCAAGGATATCTATGTCAACATCTATATTTCTTTGTACAACAAAATTACTAAGGGAGAGTCCGAGAGACCCTCAAAGATACGCCTTTGTGGTCCCTCCATACATGTCAAACCACCGCCCAAAAATAATTCTGAGACGGCGGTATCCGCTCGCTCGTTTGCCTTTTTGAGCTTCAACTTCGTTCAAAACAGAGAGAGCTCTACAATGCGCGTTTGGGAAGCCAAACTTAGGCCTCTGGGTGTTCCAAACATCCCAAGCAAAGTCACAAGCGAAAAATAGATGATCCCTAGACTCATCCTCTTTCCCGCATAAGAAATACTTCATGTCCTCGCATGGGATGCCAAACATGGAAAGCCTGTCCCGAGTAAGGAGTCTCTTCCTGGTCATTTGGTACATGCACATGGAGAACTTGACTACCGTATCTTTGGTCCTTACCACCTCCGTCCAATATACCTCATCATGGTAGGGTCTTCAACATGAGCAGCCTCGATTGATCAGTCCTGCAGTTTCCACTCACCTTCCTGGATAAGGATACTTACCGTGTCGGTTGTACCCATCAGCTCATAAACATGCTATTTCTCTCTCTCTCTCAATCAAGTTAGGGTGCTTGATCCAGGGGTCATGTCAGATGCTTGTTTGAGCCATCGAGCATATTACCCTAGTCAACTTTTCCTTAGCCTTGAATCTCGTCGCCGACAACACTTTGACCATGACCGAGAAGTTGTTGCTGGTAGTCGAGCACAAGTCACCTTTCGGAAAGTGCATTTCCTTGATCCAATCTGCCTAAAGAGATTTTTCGTTGATGAATCTCCATAACAGTTTTAGGTAAGCCGTTTCTCTAAGGAGGGACAAGGGTCTCATCCCAACTCCTCCCTCTTTTTCCTATATATATATATATATATATATATTGGAAACATGGTAAATTTTTATTCCAAAATCAGACAATACTCATACAACATACAGACAGGATGGTCGCCCACCCGTCAGTCGACCATTTCTTTACATCAAACTCCAAATTATGGAGGATACCAATCGGAGGGATAATAAGTCCCTCGAATATGCGCCAATTCCTCTCCCGCCAAACATGCCATACAGCGGCTGCTAGCCGAATCCTAGCAGTCTTGAACCAGACCATGCCTCGCCCTCTGCAATCACGAATATCCGTGATGATTGCTCCAATCGACCTGCCAGAAATACCTTCGCCCAGGTTTTGCTCAGACTATATGGACTATGAAACTCCACAGTCAAAAAATAGATGGGTTATCGATTCCTCCTCCAAATCACATAGTGCACACTTCGGATTGGGGACCTGGATCCCAAAAGAGATGACTCTGTCCCTGGTCAGAAGACGACCAAGGAGCAGGCAATACATACATAGTTGCATTTTTCTGGCCAGATTCTTGCACCAAATGAAGTCATAATCATCAATTGGGAGATTGGCACTACGCATAAGGTTGTAGCCACTCTGGAAGGTGAACCCCCCCGAGGTAGTACCTCCAGTCACGCCAGACGGATCCCAGACCCATATATCCTCAGGCTGGGATGGGTCAATCTCTATCCCGCGAATAATCTCTCCAAGCTCCTCAGTATGGCGGTAAGACTTCAGACTCCAAGCTCCATTCCTGATGATGTGCTGACAAGACAGACCTCTGTCCGCCTCCCCGTGATCTCGATTGCCCATAATGTCCACCAGAGACTGGTGCTCTATCCAAGGATCCAGCCATAGGTTAGTTCCAGCTCCATCACACATGATCCTCTTGACAAACGATTGAAGAACAGCTCTGTGTCTTACAATTTGTTTGAAGGTCACAGATTGGTTGTTATCAATACCACACCTCCAGAAGTTGCCATTCCTCACATAGCGAGACTGCATCCACTCCGCCCAGAGGGATCTTCCTTTGATGAACTGCCATGGCAGTTTCAGGACCGAGACTTCCCTGATAGCCAACAGAGGACGGAGATCCACACCTCCCTCCTTCTTTGGCCGACAGAGCTGTTCCCAAGAGATCGCATGTAGGTCCCTCCTCCAGATGAAATCAGCACAGATCCTTTCAACTTTCCTGATGGTAGCTACGGGTATCAAAATAGATTGCAGCCAGACTCGGCCATGGCAGAGATAACCGATCGGACTAACTCGATACGTCCCCTAAAAGATAGTCCGACAACTTGCCAACCTTCAACTCTCCGCTGGGCATACTCCACCAGGCTATAGCAATCCTGGTCTCGGGCATAATTTACTGTCAAAGGAACTCCCAGGTATTTCACCGGGAGCTCACTTCTCTCCATGCCCAGTGCATCAGCGCGCTCCTCCTTCTGAAGACAAAGTGAACTGAAGTAGACCCTGCTCTTCTCTCTGTTCATCTGAAGCCCCGAGTGTGATTCCAGCTCACCCATAATCTCAGATAACGTGTTCATACCCTCCAACGAAGGCTGTATGAACACCAGTAGGTCGTCGACATAGATGAGGTGGGTAACCGGAGGCTCGACTCTCTTGTACAACGGGACAATCCTTCCAAAATGGACCGCCCTATCCATCAAACAGGTAAAGTACTCCATGACAAGTATGAACAGGTAAGGCAACAGGGGGTTACCTTGCCGGAGTCCACGGTTGCTTTTGAAGAACCTATGCAGAATATCCTGGATAAGGACCGAGAAGGTGGGAGACAATATGCATTCCCGAATCAACGCAACCCAACGATCATCAAACCCCATAGCAGACAGAAGGTGACATAAGAACTCCCTGTTGACCATGTCGTAGGCCTTCCTCAGATCCAGCTTTACACATCTCTTCTTCCCACCAGGTCTGTTGAAGCCCCTCACCCATCTCATGAGCTAGAAGGCTATGCTCAGCTAGAGATCGTCCCTTGATGAACGCTGCCTGGTTCGAAGAGACAAGGTCCTGCATGATCTCCTCCATGCACCGACACATGAGGTGCGTAATTATTTTATAAAGATAATTACAGCACGTAATAGGCCTAAAGTCCGCCAGCGAGGTCGCCCCCTCCTTTGGTACCAGAGTCAAGAAAGTGTGGTTCAGCCCCTTCAGCAGCTTCCCCTCAGAGAAGAACTCCTGGACCGTCTCGAGAACCGAGGCCTTCAGAATATTCCAATGGCGTTTGTAGAACCCACTGCTAAATCCATCCGGACTTAGAGCTTTGTTGGGGTCCGCTTTCTTGATAATGGCCTCTACCTCCTCCATAGTGACAGGGGCAAGCAGGAGGCTATTCCCATATGGAGTCCAATCTCTTCGTGACTACTTCTGGGAACACAGAAAGATAGTCTGGAAGTATAACTCAGAGTAGTACCTGGCCGTCTCTCCTGAGATCTTGGACGGCTCCCCAATCAGATTACCCTTGGTATCAAGAAGCTGAGAGATGGTGTTCCGATGCTGTCTGGTGCGAATGACATTATAGAAGAACTTGGTACATCGGTCGTATATTATATATATATATATATATATATATATATATATATATATATAATTTTTTTTGAAAAAAAGGTGAATTTTATTCCAAATGAAAAGCCATAATCATACAACATACAAACAGAGTGGGACTCCCACTCATCAATTCTCCATAGCATTAACATCAAACTCGATGTTATGGAGAATGCCAACTGGAGGAGTGACCCGCCCCTCAAAGATCCGACGGTTTCGCTCCCGCCATACATGCCAAACTGCAGCAGCCAGACGAACTCTGGCTGTTCGGAACCAGTCCTGCCCTCTACCTCGGCTATCTCGGATCACCGTGATGATGTCCCCAATACATTTCCCGGAGGCGCACACACCCAATACACGACTCTGCTCCGACCAGATCTGCCAAGCCAGATTGCACTCGAAGAAGATATGCTTTATAGATTCAGGCACCAAACCGCAAAGCACACATTTGGGATCCGGAACCGGCACACCAAACGAACTCAGGCAATCTCTCGTCAAGAGGCGGCCCAGTAGAAGCTTTTATACACACAACTGCATCTTCCTGGCCAGACCCTTGAACCAAACGAACTCGTAATCAGAACTCAACGGGAAGGCTCGCCGGATAAGGTTGTAGCAGCTACGGAATTGGAACTCCCCAGTCCCTGTAGAAGCTTCAGTCGGCTCCCAAATCTACCGATCCGCAGGCAAAGTCGGATCAATGACAGTAGACAAAATGCTCCCACCCAGCTCCTCAGTAAACCGATAAGAGTCCGGTCTCCACTCCCCATTACGTATGATGTGACTGTACGTCAGACCACGCTTATCCTCCTGATGAGTCGGGGCTCCTCTGATGTCCAACAGCGAACGTCGATCTATCCAAGGATCCTGCCAGAGGTCCGTACCCGACCCGTCTTTCATGACCCTCCGGATAGCAGATTTGAGCACTCCTCTGTGTCTCAAGACAGTCTTGAACGTGACTGAATGGTTGTTGTCAGAAGAACACGTCCAAAAACTGTCCTGCTTCACGTATCTGCTGTACATCCAGTCTGTCCAGAGAGATTCTCCGCTGATGAATCTCCATACCAGCTTAAGCGCATAAGCCTCCCTAATCTCCAGCAACGGTCGGAGTTCCACTCCACCCTTCTTCCTGGGACGACAGAGCTGGTCCCAGAAAATCGCATGCATACCTCCCTCCAAATGAAATCGGCACATAGTCGCTCCACTCCGAATAGTGGCCACAGGTAGGAGGATGGACTGCAGCCAAAAATGGGCCACAGCCGTGATCACCGATCTGACCAACTCAATGCGACCGCCAAATGACAGACCTGCTGCTTGCCAATCTTCTACTCTCCTCTGGACATACTCCACCAGACTATGGCAATCCTGATCCCGAGCATAATTCACTGTGAGAGGCTAAGTATCGCACCGGAAGATCACTCCTCGCGATACCCAGCACATCAGCCCGCTCCTCCTTCCGGAGGCACAAGGAGCTGAAGTAGACCCTACTCTTATTCCTGTTCATCTAGAGACCCGAAAAGGACTTCAAATCTTCCATAATAGTCGCGAGTGTCTGCAACCCCTCCGTCGAAGGCTGGATGAAGACTAGCAGATCATCAGCATAAATAAGGTGGGTAACTGGGGGGACCATTCTCCGAAACAGAGGTACCAGCCGTCCACGGTGCACTGTCAGATCCATCAAACAAGTAAAGTACTTTATAACCAACGTGAACGGGTAAGGGGACAATGGGTCACCTTGTCTAAGCCCACGGTTGCTCTGGAAGTACCTATAATGAATGCTCTGGATGAGAACAGAGAAAGTAGGAGACGTAATGCACTCCCGGATCAACTCAACCCAGTGTTCCGCGAATCCCATAGCGGTCATCAGATGGCAGAGGAAGTCACGATTGACCATGTCATACGCCTTCTTCAGGTCCAGTTTTACACAAGCTTTCTCCCCTCCGGGTCTGCTAAATTCCTTCACCATCTCGTGGGCCAGGAGACTGTGCTCTGCGATCGACCTCCCTTTGATGAACGCAGCCTGATTCGGGGATACCAAGTCCTGCATGATCCCCTCCATCCGCCGGCACATAAGGTGCGTAATTATCTTATAAAGATAATTACAACACGCAATAGGTCTGAAATCCGCCAATGCTGTCGCTCCCTCCTTCTTCGGCACCAAGGTCAGGAAAGTGTGATTCAGTTCTTTCAGAAGCTTTCCTTTGGTGAAGAATTCCTGGACCACCTCCACAACCTGATGCTTCAGAATGTCCCAATGGCGTTTGAAGAAACCACTGTTGAAGCCATCCGGACCAGGAGCCTTGTTGGGATCCGCCACCTTGACAATAGATTCCACCTCCTCCAATGTAACAGGGACAAGAAGAATGCTATTTTCATATGGAGTCACCAATCTCTTCGTAACAACCTCTGGGAACACGGAAAGGTAGTCAGTCTGGAAATATAACTCAGAGTAGTACCTGACAGCCTCGTCCTGGATCTCAGCCGGTGTCCCCACCAGAGTGCCATCTGCATCAAGAAGCTGGGAGATGTGGTTCCTATTCTGTCTTGTCCGGATAACATCATAAAAGAACTTGGAGCAACGATCGCCATCCTTCAGCCAGGAACATTTGGCTCGCTGGGCCGAGCTATCTCCTTCTGCAGTCTCAGAATGTTGACTTCTCCGATCAGCTCCTTCTCTCTAGCCGCCAGGTCCCCATTAAGCATGTCAGCTTGCATATCCTGCTGCAAGGTCGGCAACTCCACCTCCTTATCTTCTAAGGTGGACTTGTGCAACCCCTTCACCCAACTCCTAAGGGCTCTCTTCGTGGCCTTGAGACGACGAACCAAGCAGAATTGAGCCGTCCCCTCCTGACCGCTAGTAAGCCCCTCCGCGACAGCCTCCAGGTAGCCCTCCGAGAGATACCAAATGTTGTTATACCTGAACGGGCGGGACTTCCCAAGAGACCGAGCAGTGAAGCCAACCCGGATTGGGGAATGATCGCTCGTCCCAGCTGCCAGACCCTCAGCCGAAGAGTTGGGGAAGAGACGAAACCACTCCCCATTGCCCAGAGCTCGATCAAGCTGACAAACAACCCTGTTATGAGTTGCTTTGTTGTGCCAAGTCCAGATGAAGCCTGAGCGAGACAAACCCCTAAGCCCCGCAAGCAGGAGGCATCTCTGGAAATCATAAAGGATAGAATCTGGAACCGGACGACCACCGAGCTTCTCCCCTTGGTGCAGAAGGGCATTGAAGTCCCCGATCAAGAGAAGAGGAAGGCACGACGAGTCAGCAACAGATGAAACACGGAAGATGTCGCTCCATAAGGACTCCCGTCTCCTTCTGTCATTGTGACCGTAGACAGTCCCCAGCAAGAACCGGAAGCCACCATTGTTCACGAAGGAGATGGCAATCAACTGCTCCGTCATCAAGATCAAGTCACCATTCCAACTCTTCAAGTTTCAGCGAACCCAAATCCTGGCCATGTCACAGAGAGCCAGGTTGTGCAGTTGGGCCCAATGAGAAGGGGTCCGTCGAGTAAGAGTCTTCTCACCTTTGATCTTGGATTCTAATAGAACAGAAATGTCACATTTCTCTCTGTGGAGCACCCCACAAATCTCTCTCCACCTCCCTAGCGAACACGTCCCCCTTACATTCCAGGCGATAATGGCCATTAATTAATGAGAGGTGGGGTCTCCTGTGAAACTCCCGGTTCGGCACCTGGGGAAGGAGCCGCATCCGTCGTTAAAGAATCCTCCTCCATCCCAGTCGGAGCCGCTTGTTGGGGAGCGACCTGAGATAGAACCAACACCCAGGCAGGATTGTCAACACACACCGCCTCCTCTCTGTCTGTAGTATGTCCCACCACCGTGGAGGGTCCATCTCTCAATAGGCCGACAGCACGTCTCTTCCTACAGTAGACCTGCCCTCCAGACGATCCGTCCTCCCCTCGTGCCTCAATCTCCGACGCCACCATACCTCTAGTAACTATACTACTCAGCCCCTGGCAAGTGGACTTGGCTCCACCCGTGGAAGCAAGCTGAGTAGATACAACGAGGCTCAAACCGCCATCACTCACAGGATGAGTATCCTCCCCCTCCAAGACCTCCTCTCCGCTATCATCTCTGAAATTCATATCACATGGGGCTTCTGGGGCCGCACTAGGAGGGATAATAGGGTCCGCCGGAGGTCCAACCTCCGAACATGCACTGGCCAGATGCCCGAAGCAGGAACATCGTGAACAGGTGGGTGGTACCCATTCATACTCCACCTTCTGGGTAAGCACCTCCCCAGAAGGAATCTCATATTCCACCATCTTTAGGAGCTCCCCTCCTGCCCGAATCTCCACAAAGATCCTAGCGTACATCAACCGCGTCCGAAAAGCAGTAGCTTCATCTGCCTTGATCGGGGTGCCCACCAAGCTGGCCAGCTGCATCAACAAAGGTATGCTCCAAAATCGGACCGGAAACTCAGGGAATCGAATCCATACTGGAATGGAATTCAGAACTTTCCTCTCACATCGCAGCTCCGGAGTCCACTCCTTGAGAATGATCAGTCGGCCGTCGAACGTCCAGGGGCCGCCTTGGAGGATCCTAGCGACATCCTCCGCCAGTCCGAACTTCACATAATAGAAGCCGTTCTCGCGGGCAAAGAACTCCATACTCCCTTTAGGCTGTCAGACACGCGCTGCATAGCCCCTGATCTGCCCATAGAAAGGTTTGTTGCCCAAAACATACAGGACGAGGGTATTCTCCCAGTATGTTGTCACCTTCTGGATCTCCTCCGCAGGAAACGATACCCTGAAACCCCTTCCTGCCTTTATCGGCGGAACGTACTCCATCGATGTGGGGGTTTTCGGCCCCACAGGTTTGCAAATCTCAGCTCAGGACCGTCCAGTAGGCCGAGGGGTCGTCCCAAGAGGCCTCAGGGCAATCACCTGTCACGACCTACTCTCGTATATTCTGGAGTAAATAGAATCAAACTCACCTGTCACGACCTACTCTCGTATATTATGGATACGAGTTCGTGGGCACGCCCAGCCTACGTCGTGGTATCGACGTAGTCGCTGTTCTATACCTCAATAATCGTATCAAGTCCAACAATACTAATATGTACTCAAATCACAAATGCTAAGGAGGAACTGAATAAGAAAATATAAACAAAACAATATCACTAAATTATCTAAAGTCACAATTTTATACATGCCAAATAATGTATCGGAGATAAATCCGATCAACTAAAACATAAATTAAAATAGAGAATAATAACCTAGAGCTCTCCAGAGGTCAACTCACAGTCAATGTTACATCAAGATCTAGCATCATCATGAAGACCAAGAATATCGGGCACAACATCTCCTAAAAATGTCAACGATCCAGTCAGGATAAGACCAAGTACCATTACAACTATGAAAGTACACAATACATGTATAAATCTATCATGATGATAAACTGTACAATAAATAAAACTAGACTAGTAAGTAACATCATGTAATAAAATCAACATCATGTAATGGAATATCATGTAATAAAGACAAGTAATAAAATACAACTAGAAACATGAAAGTAGCAACATGAAAGCAAGTAAACTAAATGACCACGAAGTAAAAATATAACAAGAAATAGCAATACTGTGTGGTGTGACCTTAGAATACAAGGCTCTATATATGGGGGCTAGGCTAGTCCGGCACGCTGTACTTGAAGTGTACTACTGCTATCTGTCAGACTGAATAGGGAAATAGGGTTGACCACATGTCTACTAGTGTATTCTTCCGTCCAATACTCATATACAGTACGAAAACAAGTAATCATAAATCACAAAATAGATAATCACGACCCTCAATGAACGGATAGTCACGAATCACAATGCGGATAGACACATGTCATGAATACGGATGCTCATGAAGTATGACACGAATGCTCACGAAGTCATAACACGGAATCACGCACCACGCCTAGGACTCACACATCAAATCTGGATAATCCCGAATCTTGACACGGATGCTCACAAAGTCATGACTCGAACAACACACATCACAACTCGGACTCACACATCATATCCAGATAACCACGATATCACGACATGTATATAGCTCAATAATGATTCAAGACAAACTATCCATGTGCACGAATCATAGTGTCAAAATAACTAACAATAATGACATAAATATTCATAATAGCATTTATAATGTAAAGGTAAATCCATAGTTGTAATGTACTTGCCTTGGTTTAGTTGGAGTCGACGCGCACGACACGAACGTGTCGTCACGGAATAGGTGTAGAATGTAGATGCTACACTTCTAATAGATGTTCCCAAGCGATGAAATAGACAGTTTCATTGAGCCCATAATAGTCTAAATAATCCAGTTTGATACATATAAAAGTCCAAATTTGGAGATCGACACGATAGAAGTCCACGTTTGCAAAGAAAATAATTTAATTAGTCATAATCAAGATTTGATCAAATAAGCCAAGAGAGAATCGATTTAAGGAATTAGTCTAATATATTTATAGCTAGTAATATTTAGCCAAAGAATGTCATAAGAAAATATTTAGAAGTATATTAAAGACTAAGGGTTAAATACTAATCATAAGCCAATAAGGTATTAGATACAATCAAATTATTATTATTTAGGGCCCAAAAGTCTAATTTATAAAATATAAATTGGCATGTAGGACTCAAGGCCCATTTTGGATGAATATAAATAATGTAGGGCTAAAAGCCTAATTAACTAATCAAACTAAATAATGTTGGGCTATTAGCCCATTTAAATAATTTAGCTAATAATATTAGGCTAAAGGCCCATTAAAATACCAAGGTTGTAAAAATCGCTAGTCGGCCGCTAGCCGGTTTGTGGGGACTACGGATTAATCGGACTACTCGAGGACTAGTCGGGGACTAGTCGGTTTAGAATTTTTAATGAATATATATATATGTAATATGTTATAAAAATATTTTTAAAAATAATATGTTAATTGTTGAACTTTTGGTTATTGCAGTGCATTTTCTTATTCATTATTTTGCACAAATTTCTATTTCGATAAATCTTTAAATAATATGTTAACAACTTACTATTTTGCACGGAGAGTTACAGCCGCATTAGCAAGCAAAAGCAAAAAAAAAAGTAACAAGCAAAAATTAAAAAGAGAGCCACAACAACAGTAGCAAAGAGATAACAAAAAAAAGTAAAAATAAAAAAAGAGTAGGCTAGTTATTTTTTTCAAAAATAGAAAAAAGGCAACAACAAAGTAAAGAGTCGACGACGACTGCCTTGATGAAGTCGACGACAGCCCAGACTAGTACCAATTTAGCCAATTTTTGGATGGACCAGCCCCTAATCGAGTCGACGGTGGCCGACAAGTGACTAGTCGGGGACTAGCCCCTAGTCGAGTCGGCGGCGGCCGACTAGCGACTAGTCGGGGACTAGTCGGCCGCCTAGAGGAATTTTTACAACACTGTAAAATACTTAACTAAGTAATATAGGGCCAATAGCCCATTAAATAATTAACTACAATAGTTTAGGGCTAATAGCCCATATTAAAATAATTAACTATTAAGATAGGGATAATAGCCATTTTGTATTGAACAAATAACCATGTAGGACTAAAAGCCCAATTTAACTAATAATGTAGGCCTGGAAGCCCATTTTATATTTATTAAATCATACATACTAATTTATATATACTCTCTAAACCAGCCGGCTGGTTTTGTATTATGGAACCATCCTATGTTTCATAGGTAGGATTAGAATTTACTGGTACTGGTTGAGATTAAAAGGTGTAGACCCCACCACCTTTTTAAGTCATCTAATCTCAACCATTCAACTCAAATCCAACGTGTATAACATATGTTGGTTTCATAATACAAAACCAACCGGTTGGTTCTAAAGCACTCCTATATATATATATATATATATATATATATATATATATATATATAGTTGCAGAGAAAGTGACAGAGAGCGAGAAAACAGAGGAAGAGAGAGAACTGAAGAGAGAGAGATGATCAAGAGGGAGAGGGATTCGAGGAGCTCACCGAGTGCTGGGAGGAGATGTCGGCGCGACCGCGCGGAGGCTGCACGGTGGTGATGGCAGCTCGTCGGAGTCTGGGTCGCGCGCGACGGAGCTTGGCCGCTGACGCTCGCCGCGAGCGTGCTGTATTTGCCAGATCTGGTTCGTCGGCGGTCGTCGGGGCGATCTGGAGCGCGACCGGATCTGGAAGTGCGGCGGCTCGACGGAGCTTGTGTTGTGGGGTGCGCGTCGGGGTCGAGCTGAAGACGTGGCGGCCAAACGGTGCGGGGAGACGCGACGGTGGCAGGGAACTTCGGCCGACGCTCATCGCTTGGCTGCGGCGTTGTTGTCGTTGATGATGGAGGTGGTGTTTTGGGTTGTGGCAGTGTTGGTAGTGGTGCTGGTGTTGGTGATAGGGTTGTTGTTGGCGGTGGTGAGCTATAGAGGAGGCAGGGAAGGTGTGTGATGTGAATCGACCTATTCGATTCACAAAAGATTTGTAGAAAAGAGAAACAGAGAAAGATAATGATCTTTTTGTGAGAAAAGAACAAACTCCCAACTTTGGTGGACGGACAAAGTCTAAATCCTTCTTATTGATACTTGAGAGTTTCTTCTCAATACAAGCATGGAAAATAAAAGATGGCTAACCCTAGTTTATATAGGGAAAAACAAAGGCTTAATTAAGGAAGGGTTATTATTGGTGAAAGACCAAAATAATCCTTCCTGACTAAAATAGGAAAATGACTTATTAAGGAAGGGTTATTATTGGTGAAAGACCAAAATAATCCTTCCTTACTAAAATAGGAAAATGACTATTAAGGAAGGGTTATTATTGGTGAAAGACCAAAATAATCCTTCCTTACTAAAACAGGAAAATGACTAAAATAGAACATAGGCTCAATTAGCTCCTCCACGTCTCCTGCGACGCGTGTACGTGATGACGCCTCCATCACCGCCCGTGCCTGCGCCCGTATCCGTGTGTGGTCCGCCCACATCAATACCCCCTCCTAAAAGAGCCACCTTTTCCTCAAGGTGGAAATCTGGAAACTGCGCCTGGAACCCCGCATAGTCCTCCCAAGTCGCGTCACAATCAGGTAGTCCGACCCAGTGAATCAGAACCTCCCTCGTCTGTTCCGGTCCCTGCCGAACTGCCCGTACCGCCAAAGGCTCTAACTGTACCTCCATATCCTCCGTGAGTGTAGGAGGAAGAGTGTGTGCTACTGCATGATCCCCGATCGCCCTCCTCAGCTGAGATACGTGAAAAACGGGATGAATCGCCGACGTATCCGGTAGCCTCAACCTATATGCCACCTGCCCAATCCTGGCCTCGATTTGGTATGGACCAAAGTAACGAGCCGCCAGTTTCTCATTCTGCCTCCTCGCCATCGATCTCTGCCTGTAGGGACGTAGCTTGAGATAAACCATATCTCCCACCTGGAAGCTTACGTCCCATCGATGTCTGTCCGCCTGCGCTCGCATCACCTGCTGAGCTCGTAGTAGATGCCTCCGCAACTCCTCTAGAATCCCATCCCTCGCCTCCATGTATTCCTCCACCTGTCCCACCGGAGTCTGAGTATCACCAAACCGGACCAAAGGCGGGGGATCTCGCCCGTACAACACCCTGAAAGGGGTTGTTCCCGCTCTCGAATGATAAGACGTATTGTACCAATACTCTGCCCATGCCAACCATCGGTGCCACTGCCGGGGAGAATCAGAGGCGAAACACCGCAAATAAGTCTCCACGCTGCGGTTGACGACCTCCGTCTGGCCGTCCGTCTGAGGATGGTAAGCAGTGCTCCTCTTCAAGGCCGTACCCTGCACCCTAAACAACTCCCTCCAAAAGATACTCATGAACACCTTGTCCCTATCAGAGACTATGGAAGCTGGTATCCCATGCAGTCGTACCACCTCCCTCATGAAAGTCGTCGCTACAGACATAGCTGTGTAAGGATGCTTCAAAGGAATAAAATGAGCATATTTACTCAGCCTGTCCACCACCACCATGATCACTGTGTATCCCTCTGAACGTGGTAGCCCGTCGATGAAGTCCATGGTGACGTCTTCCCACACTCTCTCGGGCAGAGTCAGTGGCTGTAATAGCCCTGCAGGTGCCATAGCCATGTACTTGTGACGCTGGCAAACGTCACAAGCAGCGACCAGTCGGGCAATACACCGCTGCATCCCTGACCAAAACACCTCCCTAGCCATCCTCTGATAGGTCTGCTGAACGCCCGAGTGCCCTCCCATCACCGAGCTATGAAACTCCTGAAACAATGCCGGAATGAAGGACGAAGTCCTCGGTATCACCATCCTCCCCTGATAAAGCAGTCGTCGTCCTACTACCGTATATCCCGCAGGACCGTTCTCGCCGCTCTCTATCTGCTGCCTGATGTGCTGTAACCCCGCGTCGCGCTCAGCCTCCTGTAGCATTGGCTCCCAATCATGTCCTCTGGGTCGGGATAGAGCCCTCAAATCCACCACCTCCTCCCGTCGCGACAAAGCATCAGCAGTCTTGTTCTCCATCCCCGGTCGGTACTCGATCGTGAACTGGTAGCCCACCAACTTGGACAACCAACGCTGGTGCTCCTCTGTCACGTGTCGCTGCTCGAGTAGGTACTTGAGGCTCTTCTGGTCGGTCCGGACCACAAACTCCCGCCCCACTAGATAAGGCCTCCACTTCAACACTGCTAGTACGATGGCCATCAACTCCCTCTCGTATACTGACTTTAGCCGGGCTCTAGCAGAAAGCACATGACTAAAGTAAGCAATGGGTCGCCCCTCCTGCATGAGTACTGCCCCTAGACCATATCCTGAGGCGTCCGTTTCCACCACAAACGCCTTGCTGAAATCTGGTAAAGCAAGTACTGGCGCCGTTGTCATAGCCACCTTCAAGGCCTCGAAGGCTTTGGTGGCTTCCTCCCCCCAGTGAAAACCTTCCTTCTTTAACTGCTCCGTGAGGGCCCGTGCGATAGTGCCGTATCCTCTGACGAACTTCCTGTAGTAGCCCGTCAACCCCAAGAAGCCTCGCAGTGCTCGTAGTGTAGTGGGCACCGGCCAATCCAGCATTGCTGCTACCTTCGTCCTGTCTGCCGACACCCCCTCTGCGGATACCACGTGCCCCAGATACTCCACCTGTGCCAAACCGAAACTGCACTTCTTTTGGTTGGCATATAGCTGATGCTTCAACAGCTCCCTAAATACCACCTCCAGGTGGCCCACGTGCTCCTCCCTGCTCCTGCTGTACACTAGGATATCGTCGAAGAAGACCAAGATGAACCTCCGAAGGTAAGGCTGAAATACCTTGTTCATCAGAGCCTGGAAGGTCGATGGAGCGTTGGTCAAGCCAAAAGGCATGACCAAGAACTCGTAGTGCCCCTCATGCGTCCTGAAGGCGGTCTTCGGTACGTCCTCTGGCCGCATCCGAATCTGATGGTAGCCTGCTCTGAGGTCAATCTTCGAGAAGACTGTCGCTCCATGTAGCTCATCTAGCAGCTCGTCGATTACAGGAATGGGAAATTTGTCAGCCACCGTCTCCTTATTCAGCGCCCGGTAATCGACGCAGAATCTCCAACTCCCGTCCTTCTTCACCAAAAGTACTGGTGATAAAAAAGGGCTCACACTGGGCTGGATCACCCCGGCCTGTAGCATCTCCTGCACCATCCGCTCTATCTCGTCCTTCTGCAGATGCGGGTACCTGTAGGGGCGCACGCTCACCGGTGCCCCCTCTCCTCGTAGTACTATCGCGTGCTCATGTCCTCGGCTCGGTGGTAACCCCTGCGGACTCTGGAAGACCTCTGAATACTGCTTCAACACTGCCTCTATCTCCATGGATGTCTCACCCTGTGCCGTGCCCTCGATGGACACCCCCTGGAACTCCACTAAGTACCCCTCTCCTCCTGTCCGCAAAGCACGTGTAATGGCCTTGAAGGCCACTAGGGAACAACAGAGAGTCGGATCCCCCCTCAACACCACCGTCTGACCGCCCTTCCGGAACTCCATCCGTAGCAGCTTCCAGTTCACCTTCATCTCCCCGAGCTTCTTCAGCCACTGGACCCCCAATATGATATCGACGCTGCCCAGCTCTAAGGGTAAGAAGTCCTCCGCCAGCTGATAACCCTGTAGTGTGAGCGACACCCCCTTGCATAGACCCTTGCTCTCCTCTGTCTTTCCGGTGCCCAGCAATACTGTGAACTTCTCCGCCGTGCTCAGCTCTAACCCCAGCTGCTCGACCAATCGCTGAGAGATGAAGTTGTGGGTGGCCCCACTGTCGATCAGTACCGTCACTCCCCGCTCCCCCAGTGTCCCTACCAACTTCATGGTGTGGTTCGGGGTAAACCCCACCACGGAGTTGAGGGTCACTTCCGCGACATCCATGTGTACCTGATCTGGCTCCTCCTCTGTCTCAGCAGCTAGGGTGGTTTCCACCTCCGTCGGGTCCTCCTCCTCATCGGGCAAGATCACGATCTGCAGCAACTTGCTCGCGCACCGATGACCGGGAGTGAATCTCTCGTCACATCTGAAGCACAATCCAGCTGCTCTTCGCGCCTTCATATCCGCATCTGTCAGACGTCTCCCCGGTACTATGGTGGCTCCTGCCCCGCCTGCAGTCCTCGGTGGTACTGGTGTCTGCGTCCCCGCTGTTGGTCGTGGGGGTATGGAGCCAGTATGACTGCGCTGTCCCGATGCTCCCCAAGCGCCTTTAAGACGCTTCTCCTCCGTCAATTTCTCTTCCGCCTTGTGAGCCAGGCGGAGGAGATCTTCTAAGCACTGCGGACTCTGCAACCGGAGCTCTGCTCGTATGGAGGGTTTCAAACCCGTCATAAACATCCCAATCTGTAACTCATCCGACACGCCTCTGACACGTCCGGACAACATCTCGAACTTTGCTACAAAGTCCCGGACCGATCCCTCCTGTCGCAGAGAAGACCACTGCTCGTAGAAGTCTCCCCCGGCTGTCTCCTGGAATCGGTCTAAGAGATATGCAGTCAGCTCCTCCCAGCTACGGAACGGGGTCCTCGCCGATCTCCACCGATACCACGCCAGGGCCGGGCCCTCGAAGTAGATACCGATGCACCTGAGTACCTCCGCCTCTGTCAACTCCATGACTTCGAAGTAGCGTTCCGCTCGAAAGATCCACTCGTCCGGACCCGTACCCTCAAACGTGGGTAGCTTCAGCTTCTTCAACCGCCGGTCCGCGCTGAGATCTCTCTGATGTCCGTCGTCTCTGACTCGACCTCCTCCCCACCGACCTGCGTCTCGTCGGTGGGCCTCGTAGGGTGCCCCATCTCCTCCATACCGCTCCTGGCCCTGAGCATGAGCCGCTTCTCCAAAGAAATTGCTACCCCCGGGGGCGCCTCCCCCGGTCCCTGTCCCTCCTGTCCGCCCCCCTTGGAGGATGGGCGGTCGTAGCGCACCCCAAGGAGGGGTTGCTGGGTTGTCATGCTCTCCCCATTCGTTGACGGCTGGCGCTAATCCCCTCCCTGTCTGTGACGGAGCCCCGCCATGGCCTATGTAGTCGGCGCCGACCGACCAGTGACCCTGGGGTTCGACGGCCCCCGGCCACTGGCCCTGTCGGTCGGCCGGCCCCGGCCCGCGATCAATAGCCAACGGCCATTGGCCCTGGCTCCCTCCCGGATTCAGCCCGCTGAACCCGCCCCAGCCGCCGGACCCGCCTGGTCCGCCGAACCCGCCCGGCTCGACCGGTCCGCCCGGTCCGCGCGGGCACCCGCCCGGTCCCACCGGCCCGCCTGGTCCGCCGGGCCCGCCTGACCCGCGGCCTCCCTCGGCCAGTCCGCCGGCTGGCCCCACCCCTGACGATGCCGCACCAATGGCCGGCCCGCCTTGGTTTTGTGTCGCCGCCGCCCCCGTTTGGCTTGTCGACCCGGCACCGGTCACCTTCTTTGAGATGTCTTGCAACAACTTCATCATTGCCGGAATCGACGTCATCTCCTCCCGCATGCTTCGTACCTCGGTCTGGAGATCCTCCTGTGTGGACGCTTGATCTTTGATTGCGGCCTTCAAACTTTCGATCTCGATGTTGAAATCCTCCCGAAGCCCCTGGACCTTCTCCTCGATCGTGTTCCTTGTGCCGGACGCCATGGATCGTAGAGAGCTCTGATACCAATTGATGTGAATCGACCTATTCGATTCACAAAAGATTTGTAGAAAAGAGAAACAGAGAAAGATAATGATCTTTTTGTGAGAAAAGAACAAACTCCCAACTTTGGTGGACGGACAAAGTCTAAATCCTTCTTATTGATACTTGAGAGTTTCTTCTCAATACAAGCATGGAAAATAAAAGATGGCTAACCCTAGTTTATATAGGGAAAAACAAAGGCTTAATTAAGGAAGGGTTATTATTGGTGAAAGACCAAAATAATCCTTCCTGACTAAAATAGGAAAATGACTTATTAAGGAAGGGTTATTATTGGTGAAAGACCAAAATAATCCTTCCTTACTAAAATAGGAAAATGACTATTAAGGAAGGGTTATTATTGGTGAAAGACCAAAATAATCCTTCCTTACTAAAACAGGAAAATGACTAAAATAGAACATAGGCTCAATTAGCTCCTCCACGTCTCCTGCGACGCGTGTACGTGATGACGCCTCCATCACGCCCGTGCCTGCGCCCGTATCCGTGTGTGGTCCGCCCACATCAGTGTGGCGCCAACAGAGGGCTGTTCTGGAGCGGGTGTTCTGTAGGTGGTCGAAAATTGTAGAATTGTGTCGGAGTGGTGTTCGACACGGTGAATTGAGTCGAAATTCGTATCCGGTGTGTCAGACACAAGGGGGTAAATGTAATAAAATAGTGCAATGAAATGTTTGGACACAAACACGGTGCACGGCTATGGTGGTTTGGGTGTGCTAGAGAATTTATGTGTGGGATTGTGCATGGGAATGGTCATTTAAATAGATGGGTTGAGCTTGCTCCCCAAGAATGTATGGTGTGGTAAAGTTGTAAATAGAAGCAATAATCGGGGCAAGGGAAGAGTGTGGAAACTAGAAGAGATTTCTACGAATTTTGTAGTCACATGACTTAGGCATGACCACTAATCACATGACTAAACACCATCACCTGAGTAACTAATTAATTATTAGTTATAACTAACCATCTCATGGTTAGTTAAATCATGACTAACTCATCTATATAATCATAACTAAAGAATAAACTAATAACTAATATTTATTAATTTCCAATAATTAAAAAAATTATAATTAATAAATGAAGAATTTATTTTAAAACTAGCTCTCTCTTTTCTTTAAAAGTTATAATTAAAAATAATTTTGAAATAAATATAAAGTTGAAAGAAAAATTCCAAAATTAACTATTCTGTTTGAAAGAAAAATTTAGGAAAAAAGAACAGAAATTTGATTGAAGGGGTTACATCACTCCCACTGGGGCTCGAACTCCGACCTTACAGATCTCATCAGCTCTCTCAACTACTAGGCTAGAGGTCATTTGCAAAAAATTGGACCAATTCTCGATTTGTGCATGTCATTCTTGCGCAGGGGCCATGCTAATCTTCTATATATCGTTCCAATTTGTGCATGTCAATTTTATCGTTCCAATTTTATCGTCCCAATTCTCGATTTGTTCTTCAATCGTCTGTCAGGAGGATCATGAGTGATGGGGCTGGTACTGACCTTTGGCTGGATCTTTGGATAGAGCACCAGTCTTTGGTGGACATTATGGGCGATCGAGCTCACAGGGAGGCGGGCAGAGGTTTGTCTTGTCAGCACATCATCAGGAATTGGGCTTGATGTCCGGAGTCCTACCGCCATACTGAGGAGTTTGGTGAGATTATTCGTGGGGTCGAGATTGACCCTTCCCAGCCTGAGGATATATGGGTCTGGGACCCGCATGGTGTGATTGGAGGTACTACCTCGGGGGAGTTCACCTTCCAGAGTCGCTACAACCTTATGCGTAGTGCCAATCCTCCAATTGGTGACTATGACTTCATTTGGTGCAAGGATCTGGCCAAAAAAATGCAGCTATGTATGTATCGTCTGCTCCTTGGTCGTCTTTTGACCAGGGATAGACTCATCTCTTTTGGGATCCAGGTCCCTAATTCGAAGTGTGCACTCTGTGATTTGGAGGAGGAATCGATGACCCATCTATTTTTTGACTGTGGAATTTCATGGTCTATATAGTCTGAGCAAAATCATATGCTAGGCGGAGGTATCTCTGGCAGGTCGATTGGAGCAATTATCACGGACATTCGAGATTGCAGAGGGCGAGACATGGTATGGTTCAAGACTGCTAGGATTCGGCTAGCTGCTGCTGTCTGGCATGTTTGGCGGGAGAGGAATCGCACATATTCGAGGGACTTATAACCCCTCCGGTTGGTATCCTCCATAATTTGGAGTTTGATGTAAAAGAAATAGTAGACTGACGGGTGGGCGACCATCCTGTCTGTATGTTGTATGAGTATTGACTGATTTTATATGCATTGGCGGAGTTGGAGGAGTCGGAGGGTGGAGTCAAATATGTCATTGCCTCCGCCTCCACTAAGTTTGTCTCCAAGTCTATCCCAACTCAGGTTTGGCGGGTTGGACCCTACTCCATTTGCATCCATGTGCCATTCGCAACCCCACAGGGGAACTTTAGATGGTCCATCTATACTAGACTATTTTAAGCAATCAAGGGAGGCCTCTGTGTGACTCCTCCCCAATTCCTGTGCATGCATCATAGAATACAATGACAATACAGTTATCTTGATTAGTTACAGTGGCTATGACTGTGGACATGACCGTGGCTGTCTTTTCAAGCATTGTTCTCTCTTATCACTCTTTGTTTTGGATAAGTCATGTTATGTGATTCTGTGTCACTTTCATGTCTATTATTTAAGACATACACGTGCTTTAAGCTACTTTACATACAAAAGAAACTACAAGCGAAACGGACAGAACGACATGCCTGCATGCCTGCTTGTCCAATTCCTAGTGCCATGCCCGTAACTATGATTGTACACATTCCTACTGCAATCTGCTATAATATCAAGATCATTTTATTTTTCCAAGTTATGCGGTCAAACAAAAACCAACTTGATGAGCTATGTATCTGTGTTGTGTTGCATACATGGACGGGTTAGTATATCAAGATATCAATAAAACATTGGGTTTAATAGCCAAAATACCTTACCCCCTGTAGAAGCATGAAAATAAGCGCAAAAATAAGCGCAGAAGTAACAGAAGCGCAGATGACAACAGTTGCTGCATATAGATCACGAAAAGTGCAGAAGACAATAATTGTTTAAAAGCGCAGCAAATAACAAGTCGCAGGAGACATACAAAGATAGTGCAAAAAAGTTCTTTATTAAAATCATGTCTACAAAGATCTATTATAGATTTTTCATGATTACCTGTAAAGACTAAACACCTAAAGTCTACAATTGTGCAATCCTCAGAAAGCGCGCAGCCCCCCGAAAGCGCAGCAGTGTCAGAGCGAATCACTTTCTCGACAGAACGAGCCACTTCCTAGTCAGATGCGGAGGAACTCCAATATAGCTAATGATGCAGCTATTGGCCTGAACAAAGAACGTAGCTCCTGCTCGCAATACTGCTTGCGGCTCTTCCAGCATAACAGAGCACGCAATCCCACTCCAATATGACTAATGAAGCCATTATTGAGCGGGGCAGAGCACAACCTGTGGCTCTTCGGGTTGACAATCAATCCAAATCCTGTAGCTTGGACCTCGAAGACCTCCAAGATGTTGTTCAGGTTCGAATTCCTTATGCCAAACGCTTAAGTGCATCTCGAAACTCAGTAGTTCTTCTTCTACAAAGCCACAACTTCTTTGAACGAAGAGATCTACAACCAACAGTCGACTTGTGCAAGGCCAATGGCCGTTCGAAGCTAAGTCGGGGTCGAGCATGACGGTGGAAATGCTGAGCGACAATGGACATGGTTCCTCAAAAAAGCTTTCCTTTACATAGCCTGTGTGCGGTCCAACCCACGCTCCACGTGTCAATCGATCAAAAGCTCCCGAATTAATGGGATGAACCTAGGAATCAGCACAAGGAATCTCATTTAATAGGTTCATTTGACTGAATTCTAGGCCACTCTTCGAAATTCCCCAAAAGATGACGGCAATTAAAAATGCATCGACTCAGAGGGAGTCATTAAATCACAAAGAGCTCTCAGAAAGTCCTTCGTCGCTTCGTAAAAGCGCAGTGGCTTCACAAGAGCTCTCAGAAAGTCCTTTGTCGCTTCGTAAAAGCGCAATAGCTTCACAAGAGCTCTCAGAAAGTCCTTCGTCGCTTCGTAAAATGCAGTGGCCTTACAAATCTCCACAAACAGTCTCCTCATCGCCCAAAGGTGCAGTGACTCTGTTGTCTTCGAAACACAGTCTCCTCGTCGTCCTAAAGCACAATGACTCCGTTGTCTTCGAGACACAGTCTCCTTGTCGTCCAAAAGCGCAATGACTCCATTGTCTTCGAAACACAGTCTCCTCGTCGTCCTAAAGCACAATGACTCCGTTGTCTTCGAAACATAGTCTCCTCGTCGTCCAGAAGAACAGTAACTCCGTTGTCTTCGAAACACAGTCTCCTCGTCGTCCAGAAGCGCAGTAATATCGAAACCTCACGAGAAGCACAACTTTTATAGACGTGCAGTTCTATTAGGTGGCATTGTTCCACGTGGCCAGTTTGAATCTATATCATTTCAGATATGATCCAATAGGTTTGTTTAAACCGTCACTCCTAAAGATAAGAACAGAGTTTGGTTCTGTGATAGAAGCAATATCCAACCGATTTGTTTAAACCGTCGCTCCCAAAGATAAGAACGGAGTTTGTTCCTGTGGACAAGGGCAATAGCCAATTGGTTTGTTTAAATCGTGGTCCCTAAGATAAGGACAAATTCGACTTCATCCGATCAAGATTATCGAGTTTGTTCCTGTGTCGTTTATTCAGTTATGTTGATAACTATTTGAGATCTTGATGGAAAAGATTCTCAGCGTCCGCCATGTGTCAACTCAGTAACAGCCCTCATCGTGCAATCACAACATATTCTCTCATATCTCCACGCGCAGCACTACTGTGCTCCAGAAAAACCCTTATGCACATCATATATGTGCTCACCTATAAATAGAAGGAGTTTTCCTTCGATCAAGAATTTTCGGTAACTTTTGCGTCTTCTTGATTGGCAACCCAGAGTTCCACTCAGAAGCACCAGAAAGTTAGAGCAAGTTCAACTCGTCGTCAGATCGTCAACGGAGTAAAGGAGCCGCTGCAGTGCTCGATCTCCACCGTTACACTTTTCCAGAAATTTTGTACTTAGATTTCCTGTTTAGGAATCTTTTGTACTCTTTTACACGTTTAATATACGAAAAGTTCGTATAACCTTTTGTCATGGCAAATACCCCCTTATGACTCTTAACACCCCACATACAAACCACCACCCTAACCACAAACACCCCAAACCTCCCTACCGGGTCCTCTTGCTTTAGGTCACTAGCGTTCGCTGTCTCTACCTTCTATTAGCTCCCAAACGATTGCCTCACTTTGTTCTCATTCTCATTGCGTTCGTCTTACTTCGAAAGAAACTAGATGCTTTTTTGATCTAAAAGAAAATGCTTTGCCTTACCTATGATGACAAAAGAAGGCGAGCGCAATGAGGCGACCGAAGAACAAAAAGTACGTAATGAGCAGTGTAGTTCTTATTGGTATGATAAAACTCATTATACCTTGTAAAGGCGTTGAGACCAAAGTATGTTATACAAAGTGCTGCTTTTTTTGGAGTGTTATCACACAACTGTCCTACTAGAACAGCTACTCGATCTGTAGTGTCATAACCTGGTGGAAAATGGGCCATCTATTCCACGGTCGAGATCGTGAGATTGGAGTTCTCATAAACAGGTGTAATCAATTAGCTAATCTCGATCTAAAATTTCAAGTTTCATGCTTTTGAAGAGTTCTCCTTTCATTTTGTATTTCCTTTCATATTTGTTCTATTTCTTCACTCTTGTTTACGTTACTTTCCGGGATCCGTATAAGTTGAGTTAAGTGATGCTTTCTTGTTGAGAATGAAGAACACAAAGTATTTTTTAAGGAAAATTTGGTCAGATAGATCCTCTATTTTGTCGGAATTCGTTGAATGCTCCAATCTCATTTACAATGGAAAAATTGTTGTCCTTCCATATTATGTCCTTTTACCTATGCTACACGACTACGTAGGTACCTGTGTAGGTGAGACATCATCTGGTCCTAGAAATGGCAACAACGGCACGAGGTGACCGGACATGTTGCGATGTTGTCAAGAGCATGTTTGCAGAAGAGCTCGTTCGGCCGATCGGATATCTGATTGGAAATCCGATCAGCTAGTCGTTCGGATAGTGTGCAAACAACACCTTGTTTTCCTCGTTCCGATTCGATTCACTTCACTCTATTCCTTTCACATTTCCACATAAACCAGAGAATGCTGAAATCATGTACCAAGAGCATAACAATAGAGCATGTCAGGGTTGTATACCAAAGTAAAGATAAAAGAAATGAGATAGATCTAAGTGATTTGTGTGTGTTTACAAGGGATCGTGACATTTTATCCCAAAAAACCGAGAACTGAAAAAAACAACAAACACTTGATTTCCAACCAAAACCACAATGCGTATATGAAGAGTGAATCAAAATAACAAGTAAATCACGTTAAAAGTTATTAGGACTTAGGTTGGTTATTTGACCTAAATGAGCTTGTACACTTCCTTGGGTGCAACGAATGTACTCAAAGGTCTAGTTCTTTGGCCTATAGCTCCTCCAAGCTCTTTCACCCTTATAACTTCCTCTTTGGCATTCCAATGGAAGCTCTAGATCCAAGAGAATGAGGGGAGAATAAAAAGAGTAGAAGCTAAAATAGAAAAGAATGACCGAGGAGAGAAGTGAAAGTTTGGTCCAACCTACTAAGACAGATCCTTGCCAGGTGTCCCTTCCAAATGAATATCCACCGGTCATAATAAGATTCCTTTCCGAAATATCCCTAACATAAATCCTAGAGAGCCAATGGACTAGTAAAACTGAGTCACAAATTGCTCACCTGGCCGTGCTATCTGGTCGACAAGCTGAGCAGAAATCTGATTGGTTGGCTGCTGCGCTAGCTGAGTGGGCAATCCTGGTCTTGTTCAGGATCCATGAGACTCATGGTTGGGGGTCATAGTGATACTGATATGTTATGAGTTATTTAAACATTATTAACCTAGTTGGCCGTGTCCCTAAGAACATGTTATCAATATGGGTTATGCTATTTTTGATGTTACACACACACCCATGTTCCAAGTGATCACACTAGGTCTCAACCTGGCCAAGTGAACCTAATGTTAAGTATTATAGGTTATTATATTCCAAGATACTTGTACAATAGTAGTATAAAATACAAATGCCTGAAAATGAAGGCTTACTTTCTCTACTATTCCCATTGAGCAGAATGTCATCAAAATAAAGTACTAATATTGATATATTGCTTCCACTAAACTTTTTGTACTCACAAGTTTCACCAACACTTTGAACATTAACTCTTTGATTATCTTCATGGAAATGGGTGTTCCAACTTAATGAAACTTCGTTTAAGTCTCTAAATGGGCCTTTGCAACTTGCAAACTTTATGGTCTCATCCTTTGGCATAAAACCTTCGGGTTGTTCCATGTAAATGTCATCCTTTATTTATTAGATTTAGGAAAATAATATTGACATCCAGCTGGCCTATATCGTAACTGTGGCATGTACCAGTTGAAAGTTTGATTTAAATGGGTTTAAGCATTGACATCAGCGAAAAGCTTTATTCAAAGTCAGTGCTTTGTCTTCACTTTTAACCTTTTGCCACAAGGTTTACTTAAAACGTTTCTACCTTTCCATATGCACCACACTTTTGTTTGTATACCCATTTACACCCTATACATTCGGGTAGGTCCACCAAAGTCCATACTTTGTTTGCCTTCATGGAACCAATTTGGGATCTTTTTCATTCATCCCATTTTTTTGATTATCCAACATTGTAGTTACTTGGATCATCTTCTTTAATTAAGAACTCAATCAACACTGATCAAGTAAAAAAAATGTCTGTAGGTTGCTTGAACATTGTGATAGGAAATTATGCTAATCTTTATACATAACTTGAATATGCACATTGTTATAGGAAACTATGCTAATCTTTAATACATAAATTATTATGTTGCTGAGAGATAAAGGTTCAGGTTAACATGAGTTATATATAGGTACACACATAGTTACTGGGTACACCTAAACCCCTATCAAACCGCATTATGCTATGAACATTCGCGTTGGTGGTACATTCTTTATCCGGATCATTGTGCTACTATGACCCAAATCTGGCTATCTAAATCAAATCGAAATCTTACTGTAAAAACCGATATAAAAGAAAGTTGGGAAAAAGTTACATTTCTTGTCAATCAGATACACATTTCATCTGAACGGTGACTTTGTACCATTCTTATTTCTTTATTGCCTCATGACTCATGACCCATGAGTAACCACTCTATTTTGTAGATTGCTTATGCAAAGAAAAGAATGAGCTTATGATTATATGCTTTATTATTCTAAATGATGATTCACAGTCGTTTTATTTTGTTTTATGGTTTATTTACATGTTTAGGTTCAACTAATTTGTTCCTTTTTATCTTGGAATGTTGTGTTCAAGTTGACATCACTAAGAAAAGTCAACTTTTACATCATAATGAAGCAGTACTATAGATGTCGCCGACATCTCTGTCATGTCAGGTCATGTAATGCAGACATATCATTTTCACCAGGAAACAACACATTGATACTATATGTCAATTATATCATTTAAGATAATGTCGACTGATATATAGGGTTGATACTGATTTGTCGGCCGACACAAACAGCCAAATGTTGGTCGACATTTTAAAAGCCGGGTTTTGTTTTTTAGTTTAATCAGTTAATAAATCCACCCAGTAACCCCCAAGATAAAGTTGTTTTAGAGTGAAATGTCAAGGACTCTTAAATTTACTAGCAACAAGTTTAAAATTGTGAAGAACTTCACATGTTAGCATTTCTATATTTGTATCTTGATACAAGATTTTAATGTTACTATCTTTTCTATTTGGACTTAAATTTTTATCTTGTTATGTTGTAGTTTTTTTTGGTTTTATGACATTTAATATATTTAGAAATTCGAATTAGATAGAACAATTAGTATACACAATATGTAATAAATTATATATTATACATTTTTAAAATGCCTCTCCCAACATTTCAAAATTTGAAACAACATGGATCCCACATCCAACTTCTACAACCTTGTAATTATGTATTTTCACATGTTTGATATGTGGTTTTTTTTCCGTATATGACACAATTGTTGAGCCAAGTTTGAATAAGCAACCAACAGTTGTCCCAATTAGTATTTTGGGAGCATAAATGTACCACGAACCAAATTGGCAAACCAACTCACCCTATTCCATATGTACCGGAAACAAAGACGAGCACTATACCAGTATACCTGTATCGGACCAATGTACATACCACTAGAGCTGTCAGTGTGTCGGGTTCTAGTCGGATATATGTAAGAATTGAGATCTGAACTCGACCTGAAAATTTTCTACTTTCTATGTCTGTACTTGAACTTGACCAGATATGCAGGCACACTGATTTTAGAACCTGAACCCGATTTAAAATCGGGTCAGGTTGACATGTTCTAGAATTTGAAGAAAACAAAAGTGAGACTGGGAGGAACCAAACTATGGATCTCCAGCAGAGAACACTGAAGTCTATGGTAACTGAGCCATGCACCAGTTTGCATGCACATAAATAAGTACTATGTTATCACTTAAAACCCGAACCACACCCAAATCTTTTTCTGTTTCATATGTTGTATCAGAGATTCAGAGCACGATCAAAAATTCATTCGGGTTTACTTTTACATCCAAACTCAAATTTTTTGTTTACTAACTGGGTCAGGTTATCTGGGTATTGGTTACCATTGACTGGCCTACCTACCAATTCCTGGTAACTACGAGTAGATGTGGGACAGTTTGTCATCCTGAACTGCCAATAGCTTGTTTTAGCATCGAGTAAAGAGTCGTAATTGTTACAAAACTTCTTAAGAACTTTTTGCAGTTCAATAATTATATTACCCGTAATAATGGAAAAAAAGGTCAAATCAATCTAATTCTTAGTCAATATCACCATCATTATTGACTAAGCCGGTTCAAAAAAGAGTTATGAGATCTTATGACCACCTACCAGCCTTGTGGTTCTTTGGACAACCATGATCAAGGAGTGACATAGATGAATCAACCTGATTATCAATCCAACAAATCATTGCCAAGCCATCATGATAATCATGTTATACAAGAGAAGCACCAAAGATCCGTAAAGCAAAGGACAGAAGGATTTAAATATGAAACCCAACATGGATTATGGGGAGAGGGAAATCCACAGCCTAGTTCTTCCTTTCTTGTTTATCCTTTGTATCCTCTTGCTTGAGTTCTTCTCAATAGCCTTAACAACTACTCAGGGATCTACTAATCGACTATGGCTTGTGCTCTTTGAGGTGTCTTCCCTTGATGTGACACTAACCCTCATCATGGACCTCTCGTATCTTCTTCCTTGTGCTCTTATCTTCTTCCTTGTGCTCTTGTGTTTGTCCTTCTAGTGGCATCCTTCAACTCTTCTTCAGTAGACACATCTACTTCCTTTATATCAGCCACCATGTCCACTTCTGAGTTACAAGATCGAACTCCTAATGACTACCATCACTCTCGGTGGCAGCTCCAACTACCTCGAGCTGGCACATGATGTTCAGGGGTTCTCTCATGAGTCGTGCACTAGCTCACGACTTGTTGATGCGCCTCCTACTGTTACCACGAGGCTCTCTATTGCACCAGAGAGAGAGCAGGTATTTACTTGGCTTAGCAGTTAACAATTATATAGAAGCCGCACGGTACATGGAGGTCATGTATTCTTTGGCTTCTAAGACGCAAGTCAATCCTCTCTACTCCTTCGGAGATAGCATCCAACCGGTCTATGATATCTCCTTCGAGCTAACAATATCTTAACCTGGCGATGACTACCACTTTCCGTTGCAAAATTATGTATTCTTCTAGAGGAGTGGAATCAACCTCTCCCCATATATATGGACACATATATACAAGAAGCATTGTTTGGGACTGTTTACTTGGCTAAGATGCAGCCACATATCGATAATGCTCGCTCGTATCTCCTCTCCATGGGTTACAACCCCTCACTTAACAGTATTTCCATGGGTTACAACCCCTCACTTAACAGTATTTTGCAGCTATCTTTCGTATTCCTTCCCAGGTGCCACTGGTCTCACTCCGTCTTGTGCACTTCTCTTGCAAGGGCAAGGACGTCAGCTACCTTCTCCAGGACGATGCAGGGGACTGTCACCTACCTTCAGACGAAGAGGTTGTGGGTCCCTTTTACACCTCATTGTAGATGCACCAACCATGTTGTGGCCACCTGCAAGCACCCTAAGACTTTTACCTACAGGCCGACAAACTTCTTTTTGGTGGTTTCCGACAGACCATCTACTTCCTCGTCGCTCCGCCGAGGTCTCCTTCTCTCTCCTTCCAAGACATTGAGTTTGTAACATCTCTCTACCTACTCTACTAATCTCTCAACGACATCAGGTATCATGCATATCCCATTGTCATCTGTGTCATTGACTCTAAGCCACGGATCTTATCTCAAGATCCCATTGATTCCTTGACTTCTAGTTGCCTCTTATTTACTTTCATGGCAAATGGATATACTATACCAATGCTTATTGGGACAATACAACTTACGACCGCTCTAAGTCTCCAATTTGTTGTTCCTACTTTCAGAACTAAGCTTATGTCGGTGGGCTTACTAAAGATCATAATTGTTCCACAATCTTCTTTCCTTCCTCTGTTATCATCCAGGACCTTTGAACGTAGGTGGTGATTTGTGGGGTTATGAGGGGAATAAGCTATATCACTTTCATGTACCGTTTGATCTGGCTTCCATTTCTACTATTGACTGGCATCGGAGGCTTGGTCATCCTCCAACTTTGTTGAAACATGTTACAAAATGTTTCCTTTTCTATGTTTTGGTATCTTGTAGTTTAGGAAAGCAATCGTTGCTTCTCTTTCTCTCCTATTAATGCAAGACGAGAGTTTCTTCTCGTTGGTGGATTCCAATATTTGGGGTCTGTATACGATACAAAGTCTAAGGGACTCAACTTTGCTACTTTTATTAATGACCATTCTCGAATAATTTGGTTTCTCTTACTTCGTGATTGTTTTGTGTACTCTCGATATTAGAATCTTTCATAACAAAAATCCAAATTAGTTTAATACTACTGCCAAAAGACTTCGCATTGAAAATGTCAAGTAATACCTTAGCCAGGACTTCAAGAAATACTTTACAGACCGTGATATTCTCCTCCAAATTTCTCTCCTATAAGCCCCAAAATAATGATGTTGTCAAACATAAATAATGTTACTTGAGGTGGTTCGATCTCTTCTCTTCAAAATGATTGTTCCATGACACGATGCTTCCTCGACACTTATGTCAAATATGACCCAAATATGTCTAGGTACAAAAGGGGCCAAAACATGGTTGAAAGTGAGTTGGCATGGTCGTGTGCCTGTGAAACATAATTAAGATATTAGAAATAACATTTCTAATGTGGACTTTTCTAGAAGTTTTTGGAACCTGGTCACTACCCGAACATGCATAGTTAGAGATGTTATTAAAATTAAATATGAATAATATGTACATAGATACATATTTATCTGTATATATACGTATCCATGTCCTATCTTACACATGTTCGCTCCAAATCATACTGCATAATTTCCTGTAGTTCCTCGTTTATTGGTATAATTCATCTCCAAGCCACTGTCCCTCTGGTGGATTTCATAACATCTTTTGTACTTTTGCCACAGCCTCCAATTCCTGTCAGAGAACTGGAATCACTAGAAACTACTGCAAGGCGAAGTCTTTTCACTGAGGAGGCAGTAAAACCAAATGGAGAGGTGGCTACGGAAGTTGATAATTCACGTGGGAAACAACTTCCACCTGCTGATCATGTGTCATCTGGAAGTAAGTTTCTTCACTTCAGCATGGCTGGAGATATTGGAAATTGTATTAATTTATGAGTAGGAACTAATGGGTGTAGTTGTAGTTCTTCCTGGTAAACTGGATTGAAAACTAATGAATCTGTAGAGAATACAAAATGGATATAGGTTTATTAAGAACTAAATGTGAAGTTTTAGCTTCTGAATAGGAGAATAGTACTCGTAGATTCTGAACTGGGTCCATGATAGAAGTATCAGCTATCACCGAATTGCAATTCATGAACAAGTATGGTGTGCCTTATTTTGTATGCAGGGCAGCATGGATTTATTTGTTTTATGTGGCTTTGGGTGGGATAATTTTCTCAAAGGTTTTCTAGCAAGAAACCTATATCATTTTTTGTTTGTTTCCAACATCAGGGATTAGTTAAAAAAACTGGGTGCCTTCATATAGGGAACGTGATGCTGAACGGTCTGTAGGTCAGTTCAGCAAAAACTCTGGTTTTATTGACCTGGCAAGACAACCGACTTATTGTTTAAGTTGGATGTAATCCTATGACTGTCTGGTCTGTTGATGACAATCTGGGTCGTTATTCAAATGTGTTGTCCTGATTAGGAAACTGACCTATTTGTAACTTCTGAAATACTTAAATTTCCTTCATTATTTGTTTATATACTTTATTTATTTGTTGCTTGAGTGCTTGTCATCTCAACCCCCTGTGACTGAATCTGTTGGTACTGCAGGTGGCGAGAAGGCTGATTCAATGAACACCTCTCCAGATATTGAGCGCACAAAGTGCAAGACACGAAAGGTAGTGGAACCAACAGCTGAAAATATGTTGGATACCTCCAAGGATGCAGAGAAAAACAATTGCAACTTACTCGTTCTACCTAGCCGAGCATCAAAACAACTAGATATATGTGAACCTAAGCTAGCAGCAGAAAATATCTTAGACACCTCCAAGGATATGGAGAAAAACATTTGCAAATTACTCAATCTGTCTACAAGAGAACCAGAGAGGTCAGCTGGGTGTGAAACTGTGCCAACAGCTGAAAATATGTCAGAGACATCAAAGTATGTGGAGAAGAACAGATGCGAGTTATTTGTTCCGCCAACCCCAAAATCCAAACAGCTAGATGGGTGTGAACATGAGCCAAACAAATGCAAATTACTCACTCTTCCTACCAGAGCATCAAAGGGTCTAGCTGCATATGAACCTGAGCCAACAACTGAATATATGTTGGAAACCTCCAAGCATGTGGAGCTGCCTAGCCGAGCGTCAAAACAGCTAGACAGGTGTGAAGCTGAGCCAACAGTTAAAAATATGTCGGAAACTCCGAAGCATGGGGAGAAGAACAAACAAAAATTACTCACTCTGCCTACCAGAGCATCCAAGAGGTTAGCTGGTTGCGAACCTGAGCGAGCAAGTGAAAATATGTCAGATACCTCGAAGCATGTGGAGAAAAACAGATGCAAGATATTTGTTCTGCCTAGCCGAGGATCAAAACAGCTAAATGGGTGTGAACCTGAGCCAACAGACATGTTAGAAACCTCCAAGCATGCAGAGAAAAACAAATGTAAGTTACTCACTCTGCCTACCCGAGCATCAAAGCGGCTCGCTGGGTGTGAACCTGAGCCAGCAACTCAACATACAATGGAAATCACCAAGCATGCGGAGAAAAGCAAATGTAAGTTGCTCACTCTGCCTACCCGTGCATCAAAGCGGCTAGCTGGGTGTGAACCTGAGCCAGCAACTCAACATGCCATGGAAATCACCAAGCATGCGGAGAAAAACAAATGTAAGTTACTCACTCTGCCTACCCGAGCATCAAAGCGGCTAGCTGGGTGTGAACCATCAACTCAACGTACCATGGAAGTCAGCAAGCTTGTGGAGAAAAACAAATGTAACTTGCTCACTCTGCCTACCCGAGCATCAAAGCGGCTAGCTGGGTGCGAACCTGAGCCATCAACTCAACATACCATGGAAATCACCAAGCATGTGGAGAAAAACAAATGTAAGTTACTCACTCTGCCTACCCGAGCATCAAAGCGGCTAGCTGGGTGTGAACCTGAGCCATCAACTCAACATACCATGGAAATCACCAAGCATGCGGAGAAAAACAAATGTAAGTTACTCACTCTGCCTACTCGAGCATCAAAGCGGCTAGCTGGGCGTGAACCTGAGCCAACAGGTCAACATTTGCTGGGAATCAACAAGCATGTCGAGAAAAACAAACATAAATTACTCACTCTTCCGATCAGAGCATCCAAGAGGTTAGCTGGTTGGGAACCTGAGCCAGCAACTGAAAATATGTTAGAAACCTCCAACCATGCGGAGAGAAACAAATGCAAGGTACTTGTTCTGCCTAGCCGAGCACCGGGACGGTTAGATGGGTGTGAACTTGTGCCAGAAGTTGAAAACATTTTAGCAACCACCAAGCTTGTGGAGAAGAACAAATCTAAATTGCTCACTATGCCTAGTCGAGCATCAAAACGGCTGGCTGGACATGAACCTGATCCTGTAGCAGAATTGGTCATTCGTCGCCCATCTTGTAAGTTGATGTTAAATGGTGGATGTGATGGACAAGCCAAAGATCCAACGCATAAGTTCGAGGAGACAAGGCTTGACGTGGAGCCCAAATATTTGGACTTGTCTAACAATGGATACGATGGAAACAAAGAGCAGGTACTGACAGAAAACCGAACTGAGGACAGGCCACTACCTCTACCTCTGTTCCAATTTCTCGATACCATGGCTGACCCGTGCATTGAATTTGCTGTTAAGACTCTCATGGGTGACATTCCGGTCGTTGAAGAGACTGCGGATGCAACATCGACCCCAAGTTCATCAACGAACCAGGGTGATCTAGACCAAGACAAGTCATGTGCCATGTCTGAGAAACCGCAGAAGTTTGAAGGTGACTGGAAGGGTCATATGAGTCCAGGGTTGAATCCTTGAGACATGGTGGATACACCAAAATCTCGGTTTCCTCTTCTATCCATTTTGGAGCCTTGACAAAGATAGAAAAACTGCTGTTAGGGGTCATTTTGTAGGCTGAGTTATAGTAGTCATAGTGAGGAGCTTCCTCTTTGCATTCTGGAGACTGAATCTAGTTGCTGCTGTTAGTAATCATAGTGAGGAGGCTTCCTATGTGCATTCTGTAGACTGAATCTGGTTGCTGCTGTTGATCTATTTTATCTATCATGTTCTTGTACAAAAATCTTTTGTTATGCAAGACTGGTCACTGTTAGCATCGGAATTGTTCTGGTAAAATTTCATTTTTCTGACACTGAATCCACAATATTGGTTTGTGCAAGCGTGGTAAATATTGATGGAAAAAAAACAATAATGTTAAGGGGACACTAAAAATCTGATCACATAATGCGATGTGGCAGCCTATGTGTTGATATAGTAATGTGGTGGTCCTACAGATGATCAACACAGGCTGTCACATCTTGTGGTCAGATATTAACATTGTCCGATAAGTCTTCAGTGACAATTACTGTAGAACGATATATATGAAGTTGGTAACATGAAATCTTGTCTCCATCTTCAGTAACATGGGATGCTGGTTTAAATTTATCATAATAAGGATGAAAAGATCTTCTAGGGCTCTTTAAGCAGTCTTTTTCGGCACCTGGAAGTGTGTTTCTTTTTTAAGATATCCGACGTAACGCATGGGACTTTATGCACACCGTATAGCATACTATTTGGGTCCACTGCTCCCAATTTTCACATACTCTCACACCTCCTTTGCGGTTCGAACCCGATAGTTATACTGACTGATATCACTCTTTTCACAAAATCATATTAAGATGGCTTTACAGTACATAGTATCTAAGAATGTCGTCCTTTGTTCTTATGTGAATTAGAAGAGCTTTGCTAAATGAAAAAATGTTACAGTAATTATATGCTTCTTATTCATGAGAAACAACTCAATGCCCTTCTGTCGTTCTCAGTGTCATGCATGACCCCTTCCCACATTCAGAAGTGAACGCCATGTCATGTAGAACTACATATTTCACCTCACACTTCTTGGGCGCGATCCCCCATAACACCTCTCAATGTTCTAATCAAGGTTCGCAGTGTAGGAATCGGCATCGGACCCTTGGTATGATTATCAAGATGGCACTAATTTGTTTGTCAGAAAACAAATAATTATTTATAAATTATTAAAATATTTTTTAGAAAAATATTTTTGTTTATACATAGGCATAATTTTAAGTTTATGTGTTGTTTCTTACTAATTTGGAAAATGAATGAAATAGTGGTCGTCCTTTCCGATTTGTTTACCTGCGCTAGATAAGTTTTCTCTTTTCACATGCTTTTACAATCTTATTAGGGTTTTACAACTTTGCCGATTGGACATTTTAGTTCAATTTTTGTGTGTGCTGAATTGACCGAAAAAGTGACCCTCAATGTCGATATCGGTCAATAATGGTATCGATATCGGGTCGGTAACATGCCAAATCGTATCGATATCGGTCGTACCGGATCGGCATCGGCCGATTATGCAAACTACGGTTTGTTGTCGAAGGAAAAAGTGTAACTAGACTACTATTAATATTTTCCAATACTTTCAAGAGGTATTTCTTAATGTTAATCCTGGGGCATAATTTTTCGATGAAAAACTGAAATTATGCAACACTTCGAAGAAGGTGCACGACAGAGATCCCGGAGGATTATGAGAAACGAACATTAATGTATCACTTCGAAGAAGGCACAATAGAATTCGTAGCAGCAGCAGCGAATAGGGGTGAGCAACGGTTCGGTCCAAACCGAACCGAATCCCCCAAAACCGACAAAATCGAAACCCGAAATTAGGGGAACCGAAAGCCGAACCGAACGCCTGTAAACCGTTTAAAACCGAACCGAATTTGAAGTTCGGTTTTGTGGGCCACTTGGGTCGGGCCTTAAAGAAAAAATTAATATACCTGAAAAACATCCACAGTTGGGCTGGGCCTTAATGAAATGCAGCAAATAATAAAATGCAACAAATAACACTTGGGCCGGGCCTTAATGAAATGCAACAAATAATAAAAAATGCAGCGAATAACAAAAAATGCAGCAAATAACAAAAAAGATTCAAGTTTTTGCATAAAATAAATATCCACAGTTTTCTTCCACAACACATCAGAAATATACAAGAAGTGACAAGAATTATATACATAGTTCTCTTCCACAACATCAGAAATATAGAAATATACATATTTATGCACAGCTTTCAAGTTTTAGTCACAAGACTTTCTCACATCATACAAGTCAATGAAGCCATCATCCCAACCCTAGCTTTCTAAATTCTCTTCTTGATCAAGCCAATGAAGCCATCATCATCCCAACCCTAGATTTTCCTGCACAACATAATAAAAAGAAAGAAAAAAAAAAACTAAAATGCGGCTCAGATAAGGCTTATTTATGCATCATAATTGGATGCATGTAGTATCAGTTCTCTTATTCTCAAACCCACATCATCATTGCCATTTTCTCCTCAAATATGTTAGTAAAATTTTCAAGAAAAATTTCACTAAATGTCTCACCAAATGGCTGCATTAAATGCCTCGCCAACAGCTGTACATTTCGCTAAATGTCTCACCAAATGGCTGCATTAAGACAAGCAGCTGTAGCAGTATAAAGAATGAAAGAGGCAGTAGCAGACTAGCAGTACAAAGAATGAAGACCAGACAACATTAAGACCAGCAGTACAAGACAAGCAGCAGCAGCAGTATAAAGAATGAAAGAACATCAGCAGTAAATATCAAGACCAACAGGACCAACAATAAACATTAAGACCAGGCAACATTAAGTATAGCACCATAAAACTTGTCCCATAAAGAGCAGTAAACATTTAAGACCAGCAACACCAGTATTAAATGTAGCAATAAATGTAGCTTGTGCCATAAAGAGTCAAAGACTCCCAAAGAGTAAATGTAGCTTGTGCCATTAAGACCAGCAACACCAACATTAAGACCAGCAACACCAGCAGTAAATGTAGCTTGTGCCATAAAGACTCCCATAAAGATATTAAGACCAACAACACCAACATTAAGACCAGCAACACCAGCACAGCAAGTATAGCACCAAAAGATTGTGCCCAAAAAATATTATAAATAATGTCTCATACTAAAAGTTTGTTCCCAAATATTATTCCAATTTAAAATAGCATAAATATTCAAACCTCACTTGTTGACGTTGCTGATTCCACCGTTAACTTGCCCAATTCTAAATAAAAAATAAAATCAATGAAGAAGTTAAAATATAAACACATACAAGAAGATATGAAAATAATGCAATAAATAAGAAATTAAAAATTACCCATTTCAACTTTATATAAGTCTTCAAACTCCTCTTCAATAATGGATACTATGGGTCGATCAGAAGGCCCTAGAAATCAATCTTGACAACAAATGAGACCTTGAGCAATTTTTGGAGTCAAAAGGCTCCTATATGAATCAAGCACACGGCCACCCGTACTAAAAGCCGACTCGGACGCCACGGTAGATATGGGAACGACCAACACATCCCTAGCCATCTTCGATAGGATCAAAAAATGAGGATAATTGAGATTCTACCATCCCAAGATATTAAAATCATCACTCTCATCATCATCATCTACGGTGCTCTCATTTAGATAACGATCAAACTCGGATTGAGCATCACCACCTGTGGACACACACAAAAAAAAGAAAAATGCTGTCTTTTCTATATTGGCGCAAGGCACCACAAATCGAGTACGCCTGAGAGATCCTGCGCTGAGGATCCCCGAGTACAAAAAAAATTCTAGAGAATGGGACGATAGAGATCGAGCGGCAGTTGCTCTTTTACTCCGTTGACACTCCGATTACAAAAGTGGGAGAAAACCTAAAAAAATTGCTAACTCTCGGCTCACTGGCAAGAAGTGCAGCAATTTTGCTCTTGAAAATGCTCTCCGTTCTGTTATTTTGAAGAGGGATGAGACCCCTTTTTATAGTAGTTTCTGAGCTGGAATGATGTTATGCGCCCACATGAGGAAACACACTGGTTTTCATGTGGACGTATAGTCCTGCTTTGGGCACATAGGATATAGGCGCATGCAGGCTGCGTAGTCGTGGGTTGATCGTAGTGCTGACGTGGCCGCATGCTTCAGTGCACGATTGCTCGTGGAGACTGACGTGGCCGTACGCTTCGGTGCACATTTTGATCATGGCTTTGACTGAGTCAGGCTTGGGCGCATAGCCTTGTTTCAAGCTATGCGCCCTCCTTTTGGGGGAGCTTGTCTTGGGCGCATAGAGCTTCACAGGGTGGCTTGGGCGCATAGAGACTTGGGCGCATAGAGCTTCATTGGCTTGGGCGCATATGTTCTTGTTGGCTTGGGCGCATAAAGCTTCATTGCTAAAAATTTTATGCTTCTATAAGACCCCCTTCAAAGTTTTCGATACTTGAACGAGTACGAAATACTTTGAAAGAAGCATGGACTGTCTTCTCGTGGGCGTATAACACAGCGCTATCTTTGGGCACATAGCATTTGGCCAGCCTGTCAGAGAGATACGACTGTTAAGATCTTTCTCGAAAATCTGAACTAACAGATTCATCGGGGTGGAATTTGAAGAGGTCCATCCTTCATACGTTGTCACGTCAGCAAGTGGCAGTCGCATAGTGTGCAAAAGGCTGGATCTTCACGTGGGCGCATAAGCCATGGTGGGCGCATAGCGCACAATGGGCACATATGCGCATAAAGATAGTGGGCGCATAGGAAGTAGCCTGTGCCTATAAATAGGCTCTGAAGGAGAGAGAAAATTCATTATTCTCCTCTCTTAGAATTTTTAAAAAGATTCTTCATCTCCTTTCTTTAAGAACCATGTCTTCCAAGGTCGCGAAGAGGTCTGTGAAGGGCAAGGGGACTGCACCGAGTGTCTCTCCTTCTGCGGCAGCGTCCTCGCCAGTCCAGGACCCGATTCTGGGTGAGGGTACGCCTCAAAAACAAAGTATCGAGCGTTAATTTGTGACGTTCAGACTTTTCTCCTGCCTGGGCACGTGCGCCTAAGGCAACATACTTCTGTGAGCATCATTATGCGCCCACAGAAGTCATACGCCAACGCTGTGGTGTGCTATGCGCCCACATGTTGCCATGTTATGCGCCCACATGCTGTGGCATGTTATGCGCCCATGTATTGTTGTATGTTATGCGCCCACATATTTGTCTTGGGCGCATGGTCCTTTGGGCGCATAGCCCTTCAGCACCTAGTTTTTCCTGCGGTTTTCTGTGTCTGACTTTCTCTTCTGTTTTCCCTTTTCATATTTTGCAGGGATCTGGCTAGCAAATTTCTCCAGGACCGATATCGACGATTTTGGGCATAGTGAAGATGCAACACTTGACACACACATCAGAGAGCTCAGAACTCTTTGTGCTTTGGAAGGATTTTCCTCAGATGGTAGGAAGAACCTTTATACATCGACGAGTCGGACGGTGGTTGGGCGTCATCGTGAAAGTTCTATTTTCACGGTTCTTCAAGTAGGTGTAGAAGCGTAAATAAATTTCGTAGACCAAGTCAAAAAAGTTGAGATCTTTACGCAAAGACAGTTCCAGACTCTACGCGAAGTCTATTTCAGACTTTACGCAAAGGTCAAACTGAGTCAAACTCAAGCTCTACGCAAGGGTTAAATTCAGACTTTACGCGAAGACAGTTTTACTCTCTACGCGAAGAATGAGCTATCCATGCTGCATTAAATGCACGAAGATATTGTTCTGACAGATTGATTCTCTGACAAATAGTTGCACAGAAGCCAAGAAGATTTTTTCACACCAACCCAGGATTGTTGTTTAGTATGCCAACGAGCTGCTTTACGCTCGAGGAACAGCCTCCTCTTTACGCATAAGAGTTATTTGAGCTTTTACGCTCAAGGCTATCTCGGCCACTCTTTTTGCGCGTAGAGTTTATTTGAGCCTTTATGCTCAAGGTTATTTTTAGCCGCTTTATGCAGGAAGCTTACTTTGAGCTATTTTTATGCATCGTCTGTCCTGATTGTGTGGGAACATGGTTTTCTGACGTAGCCTTCATGCCACACTTCTCGAAGAACGTGTGTACGTGTTCTCCTTATTTTATTGGATTATGGGAGACGTGTCAACATGCGTAGAGGCCAATTTTTATACGTGGGTGACAGTTATTCTACCAGCCTGCGTAGAGACCCAATGTTGGTACTTTTTATGCACAGAAGGACAAGCCTATATAAAGACTTTTTTTTAAGAAGAAGGAGGAATATTTTTTGGTTTTTGAAGCCAGATATCTTGTGAGAATTCATACTTTCAGAGCAAAGTGATTTTCTACAGCATTTCTCTTCAACTTTTCCTCAAGAACAGAGTGAAGCAAAGCAGGAAAGCATTCGACTGTGCCATCAGTGCCAATTGTGTCGATACCTTTCTGGTGACTTAGTTCTTCCAGTTGTTCATCTCCAAGCAGTTTTCTTTATCATCACCGTGTAGTCCAAGGAACAAAGAGATCGCTCTCAGATCAGACTTCCATAGCAATACTCCCCAGAATTTACTTGTACTTTTGTACATTTTTCTCTCCTTTTCTTTCAAAAGCTTTAGGGCTTTTTGTTAAGTGAAACATATATAATCAAGGGCGATATAATTCATGATCAAATTAGTTAGGCATAATCATGGATAGGATAAAAAATGATAAATAAAAGGAAAATGTGATTTGGCATGATCAATCTTTGGTCAAAATGGTCTAGTCAACGACCAAAAATGTTTAAGAACGATAAAAAATAAAAATCATTTCAGCACGATCAACTTATTTAATCAAAACCATTTAGGCAAGATTATAGAATCAAAATCTAGATACGTTTAGGGATCTAGTGGAAAGAAATCAAAGTAGCTTTAAAAGATTACAAGAAAGACAAAAATAATGATTCGGAAATAGAAAGATAAATAGGAAATGTTAAATAAATAAAATGATAAGAATTAAATCAAATTTAGGTGAGTGTATGAAACCATGAAAATCAATAGTCTACGCCAAAAAAGATGTAGTCTTTATAATATTCGAAAATGTATGTATATATAAAGTCATTTTATCGAGAATTTATGCCTCGCCAGTATACATCTGGCTGCAGTAAACCCTTGGTTTCATGACTCAAATAAGGATACGGTATCGAATACTCTATCAACTATATCCAATATTGACATAACAACTCAATGATCAAAATAAAACAAATAAGACATAGTTTTAATAATATTTGATAACCTACGCTTACTTGAAATTACTTCAACTTAGGGGTCATGCCTTGTCAGTGCACTGCTAGCTGCAGTGAACTCGCAATCTCCATATTTCAAATAAATAGGGACAGTGTGCATCTGCCTTGCCATTGTAAGTCATCAAAATTTATTTCAATTATATCCATAAGAATTTTAAAAGAACTTCTAGAAATTCAAATGAGTTCCAAGACGATCAAGATATGAAAAGTGTAAGAATTTGTCCTATAAGTCTCAATTCTTGAAATAAAATGATCGATTAGGGAGGAAATAACTGAAGACAAGAGAAGTATAAACGTCATAATCTCTATTTCATGGATATTCAAATGATTGAGGGAAAAACTTTGAATCAAAAAGTAACTCGATATTCATATATGGATAACAGAATCAGAAATTATAAAAATAATTTCTTATGGCAAAATGGAAAATAAATAAGCAATTCGGACTTACGATATGAGGATGATATCTAAAGAGGGCAGGAAAGAAAATTTGAACAATTTATCAAGGTTGAGGCGTGAATTATAGGAAGGCCTAACTTACTAAGAGAATAGTCTACCCATATTTGATCATACCTTCATATCAAAACGAAATAACATACTCTCCTAGGAAAATTCGTCAATTTATATACTAGGCTCTAGAATTCAATATATCTCTTCCTAAATCACATAGCCTATATAGCAACCTTAACTACCCAATAATTAAATTGAATAAAGGGACTCCTAGTCCTAGTCATTCTCCTAAAAATTAAATCAATCCTAACTGTGAATGAGCATTTCCTAGTCGCAGGCTCGCAATAATACGGCTAACTTAAGTACTATCACGAATTCATGAAGGAAAGTGTCCAAAAATAGGCCCATGACCTTTTTTGACCATATATATGGTAATCCTATATAAGATTGGATTTGACCATATATATGGTAATCCTACAAGGATTGGATTGGCAACAGGTGGTTTGCCAAAGCTTCACGGAGCGACATCGGTTTCAACAGTTCGAAGCCAAGAAGGAGATAAGGTTTGCAGCAAACTCAATCTGAGGCGGGAGCATCATCATTCACACAGTTCAGGGGGAGCTATGGGTCATCGACGGCATGCACAATACGTGATGTTCTGCTCGAGGATGCATGTGTATGGGGGAGCTTCAAGTTCAGACACGAAGGTGGGCATGTTCAGGAGTTCGAATCTCAGGAGGACCATACCATCTGCTTGGTTGGGCCAGCCAAGGATGAAAAAGATCGTCGGAACGTTAACACTTTCCGGTAGAAGACAGAAGTTGGGGACAGGCAGCCGAGACTTGCGATGAGGCTGATCGTCAGGGACTTCGGTCTTGATCGTGTTATTAATATCGGCAGGATCCCAGTAGTGCAAGAGGTGCTACGCATGGCAGCTAGTGTCGAGGAGCTAGAGACGAAGGAAGATGCAAAGCAGCTTGGGGGATCGAAGATCAGTGACATGGGGGAGCAGGAACTCTGTCGCATGACGACATGCATGGAGTACAGTTGAGGATCCATGGGGCCAACACCCTCTCATCAGACTAGAGGGGAAGATTATTGGAGTCCAGTCTGGATTTGGTAATATCATATTTATGGAGTCCAAATCTGATTAAATATTTGATTTAATTTGATTTGGATGTCCATAATTAGTGCTGGGCTATTTTAGATATAATAGGGTTCTTATTTGAGGGTTTCCTATTTAAGAGATCCTATTATAATCTAAAATATGATGTTGATGGAATATTTTAGGTATAGTAGGATTCTTATTTGAGGGCTTCATATTTAAGAAATCTTATTATGACCTAAATAGGTTTTTCTCATCCTATATATATGGGGTGAGGGTGGAGGCACAAAGTACAGCACAAAAAGTGGAGATTCGAGGTGCTCATCCACAAAAAATCTAAGAGAAAGTTCCGCACTTTCCTCTTAGGTCTTCGCCATCCAAGACAGAAGGAAGAAGAGATCTAATCGAGGGGTCGTTAACTTCGGTTAGGGAGATTACTATGGGTTGGTGAGCGATTTCAATTGTAATCTCTTTCTTTTCTTCTTGAGTGTGGGGAGGGGATTGAACCTATTAGGGCAAAGGGTTCAACATTAGTTTTTGTCAATCTTGTAATTTTATCTGAGTTATAGTGATTGAGATTTGTCCAGGTGACGTAGTCACCTCCATATACTTGTCTTTATCTATGCTTGGTGTCCGTTGGACGGGGGTTGATTATTTCAGGTAGGTTGGCCTAAGTTTCCGTTGCGACAACGTCTCAGACACGGTATCGGAGCGCAGGAGGGCGTATCCGATTCCCAACATCTGGTATCAGAGCTTTGGGAGTCTAGCAAAGTTTTCAACAAAGTTCTCAGAGAAAGTTAATTGGGTGGATTCTTGATATGGCTCCGTCAAACAGGATCGGAAAGTATGAAATTGAGAAGTTTAATGGGAAGAATGATTTTGGCTTTTGGAAAAGCCAGATGAATGACGTTCTCATATCTCAAAAGCTTCACAAAGCTTTACGGGGAAAGTATAAGAAGCCCACTGACATGGCCGATGATGATTGGGATGACATGGATCTCAAAGCATGTGCCACTATTCATCTGTGTTTGGAAAGGGATGTCGTGTACTCTGTAAAGGATGAAACCACCGTTGCTGGGCTCTGGTTGAAGTTGCAATCACTCTACATGACGAAGAATCTCACCAACCGACTTTATAGGTTAAAGTAGCTCTATAGACTAGTGATGGAGGAATGTACGTCAATTCTGGATCATATTTTAAAATTCAATTGAATTATTTCCGACTTGAAGGATATTGACATACATGAAGAAGATGATCGTTTGGCGCTAATCTTATTATTTTCTTTGCCCAATTCTTATGAAAATCTTATTCAAACGTTATTGTACGAGAATGACTCAATTTTCGTAGAAGAATCTACGAGTGCCTTATTGTCTAATGAGGTGCGGAGGTTGGCATTTAATGGCAGAAACGATGGAGGCCAAGCCCAAGGTTTGACGATAAGAGGAAGGACAAACGATAAAGCATCTTTTAGCAGAAGGTCAAGATCCAAGTCCAAAACACCTATTGAGAAGGTGAAGTGCTTCAACTGCAATAAAAAAGGACATTATTCAAATAAGTGTACTCATCCAAAGAAGAAGAACAAAAAAAAGAAGAATAAGACAGAGAGAGAAGGTGATGAAGCAAACTGTGCTTCAGAAGCTGACAGTGATGGAGTCAGTTTTTCAGTGGCACATGACAACATGGGTGACCGTTAGATTCTCGATTCTGGATGCTCGTACCATATGTGTCCAAAGGGGGAGTGGTTTTCTTCCTATAAGGCGATAGATGGCGGTTCTGTGTTGATGGACAACAACAACGCATTTCGAGCTATTGGAATTGGGTCTATCAAGGTAAAAATGTATGATAGAATTGTGCAAACTTTGACCGATGTCAGACATGTTCCCGACCTCAAGAAAAATCTTATTTCTCTTGGTACGCTTGACTCGAATGGTAACAAGTTTGTCGTCGAGGGTGGAGTCTTGCGGGTTGTTCATGGTTCTCTGATGGTGATGAAAGGTCACCAACAGGGTAACCTTTATATCTTATTGGGAAGCACCGTGATTGAAACTTTAGCAGTCAGTACATCTGATTTGTCTGGTAGCATGCGTCTTTGCCATATGCGGCTTGGGCATATGAGCAAGAAAGACATGTCCTTACTGAGAAAGTAAGGGTTACTGAAGAACTTGAAGAAACCAAGTATGAATTTCTGTGAGCATTGCGTTTATCGCAAGCAGCACAGGGTGACCTTCAGTTCAAGCAAGAAGAACAAGTCCGATCAAGATGGTGGTGTATCTAGCAAATCTCAAAAGTTGAGATTGAGTTCTCCGAGGATGCGTCAGATGAGGTGGAGGTTTCTGAAGATGTTCATCAAGCTCCACAAGAGCAACAACTAGAAGAAGCGCAGCACCAACAGCAAGATTCCTTAGCCACCACTAGGCTAAGAAGATCGGTCAAGCCAGTACACATATATGAATTTGAGGAACCGGTAAAGCACTATGGACAGTTAAATGTGGTGGCATATGCACTATCAATAAAGGATGAAGAGCCTATCACATTCAGACAGGCTGTCAAAGATACTAGCAGCGAGAACTGGATGATGGCTTTGCAGAAAGAGATTGAGTCTCTCCATAAGAACTGTACATGTGATTTGGTTCCGTTGTCCAAAGGCAAGCGAGTTATAGGATGCAAGAGAGTGTACAAGAAGAATGAAGCTTCTCCAGATCCAGGTGGATAAGTTTTGCTTGAGAGCCTTTAGAGACGGGATTGACGAGTGGTTGATTTGGTGAAGCTATGCGGTGGAGACGTGTGTCACCTCGGTTTTATGGTAAAACCTTGCCGAGGTGGAGATATGAAGGAAAGTGTCCAAAAATAGGCCCATGACCTTTTTTGACCATATATATGGTAATCCTATATAAGATTGGATTTGACCATATATATAGTAATCCTACAAGGATTGGATTTCTAATATATGTAAGTCTACATAGGATTGGATTTCCAATATATAATCCTACATAAGATTGGATTTTAAGCCTATATGGGATGGGATTTCTATGGTATATAAAGGGGTCTAAAGTTTCTCCACAATTGACACCTCCAAGAGTACTCAATGTAAGTTGTTGAATAAGTTCAACACAAGACATCTCATTATGCTCAAGTTGTTGAATAAGTTCAACACAAGAGAGCTAAAGTTGTTGAATAAGTTCAACACAAAAATTTGAGAGAGTTTTTTCTTCTATCTTTGTGATAGAGATCGAGTTCTTGAGTGTAAGAAGAGAAGTGTTGAGAGCTATTGTAATTTCTTTTCTTCTTCATAGTGGAACTAAATCACCTCGTTTGTGGAAGTAGGCATCTTGACCGAACCATGTAAATCATTGTCTTTGTGGTTGTGAATTTTTTCTGAGTTTTTTGGGTTTATTTCTGCCGTGCCCCAACAATTCGTAAAATTTTGCAAAAACAAACATGCACGGGCAACCATAAAAACTTGTCACGACCCGTTCCCTCTTTTCGGGATACGAGTATGTAGCCAAGTCCAGCCTACGTCGCAGCATCGACGATAGTACGCTATATATTTAGATCTCAGTGTCAACTCAAATACAACAAATCATATCTAATTGCTAATTCACAATAACTATTTTCTTTACAAATCTAATAGTACATTAAAGTGACATTCGAGAACAAACCCTTAAATATTAAATACAATAATTCTAATCTATCCAGAATCTAAGGCCATCTCTAAGATATCTCTAACTCCGTTGTATGGTCCTTAGCGCAAAAGTAAAAAAGCATGCCAAGTCACCTGCAACGATCCAGTCACGAAAGAAGCAAAGTACAATCCTATTGGATTTATGTAACTTAATACAAAATAAACTAGATTGTTGAGATACAGTAGAACAATAAAGGAACATGTAGATTAATAGGAAACAATAAACATTTACAAGAAACCACTAGCAAGAACATGTATAACGAGACAACTAGCAATGAATATGTACTAGTAAACAGACAGTGTGTTTGAAACACTTTTTGCCATATGAACAACTTAAGTAATACGGCACATCATAGATAGCTATCCACAATAAAAGATATGACTAACCTATATGTGAGATGTATGACTTAGCTATCCACAATAAAATTATTGGGCTTTGTTCACATACCTACTAAGCATTTTTTTCTCCCGACTTAGTAAATAGTCAATAAATGAGAAATGATACAATCAAGTCTATCGTGTCAAAATCGTGTCTCAACAAGATACTCAATAAAACACAATAAAAGATAGCATTATAATATAATAAGCACATAAAGCAATAGTGTACTTGTCTCAAGTTAGGTTGTCGTTGATTTGTGACTTGATTATGTTGGCACAGAATAGTCCTATATGTCATAATTATGCAAGACGACCTCTAACGATGGAACAGACTGTGACATTAGGTTAGTCCGAAACAGTCCAAATAGCCTAGGGTAGATATAAGGAAGTCAGTATCACAAGAAATAGGAACGTATGACTAGTCACGATCAAAATGAGAATCGAAAAGAATTTGTATAAATAAATGAACTATATATAACTAATTTGGAAAATATTTATTATATTTAGTAACTATATATTTTACTAGTGAAAATAGTTTTAGATAAATATTTAAAAGCCAAGAAATCATCACTACAACAAGACTAGTACTTAGATTGATAGGAAAAATTACAATATTATTGTTAGGTCAAAACTCATAAAAATAATATAATAATATATTTTACGAAGATATTCATAAACTATTTAGAATCATTTATAAATCTTGACATAAAACCCAATGATATATTTATTTACAATATAATTTAGTAAATAATAATAGATCATATCTTTATATAATTATCCAAAACAAAACATATATAAAATAATACTAATAATGTATTTAATAGATTCCAATGATATTAATAGCAGTAATAATATAGTAATAATGATAATAATAATAATAATAATAAAATAATAATAATAACACTATATATATATATATATTTTTTTAACACTATATATATATATATATATATATATATATATATATATATATATATATATATATATATATTACTTGTAAATAAATAAATAGTATACATATACTATTATACATATGTGTGTGTGTGTGTATGTGTCCAAAACAGACTGGCCCAATACACTCAATAAAATTAATTAATAGAAAAATCCTAATTCATTCCTCTGGGCCATGACTCATGGGCCAGGCCCAACCCATAAAATCACTCAGCCAAAATAAAATTAAAAAAGAAAAGAAAAGAAAAGAAAATTTATGGCTGTCGTCTTCTCCATCAATATAGAGAAAGGGAAAGAGAAAAAAATATATGAGAAAAGAGGATTTGAGATGATCGAGAGAGAGAGAGAGAGGTAGAACGAGAGCGAGAACGAGAGAGGGACGTCGGGATGGGGAGAACTCACCGGCAATACTGCTCGTGGAAGGGAGCGACGAGCGAATGTCGACGCTCGGCTAAGTGCAGCATCGCGGTCGTCGGGCAAAGTGGTGACCGAGATGTGGTACGGCAGTCAGTACTGCACAGATGAGCGGACAACGATCGTAGACTATGAGCAGACGAGCAACCCTCGTCAGATCTGGCAAGGCCATACAAGGCTGGAGGAGAGAGGGTCTTGACGATTCTCCGCCATGTAGAGCCTAAAAATCAAGTTGTGCCATATTTGTACTACTCAACAATCAAGTTGCGCCCAAAAAATTAAGTTGCGCCACTGTTATGAAGCCCAGAAATCATGTTACGCCACTGCTCAAGTTGTGCCACATATCAGATTGAGCCTAAATCACATTGTGCCTAAACCTACATGGCGCCTGACAGTAATTGTCATCATTAACTAACAGCACTAACAACTGACAGCACGTTAAATGAAGAAATCTCTTCGAATCCTGTAAAGCGTGGCGCTCGAGACGATTTGCTGTCATTGATGACAGCTGTTCAGCGCGCTCTACAAGTTGCGCCTAGGCGCAACCTGATCAAACTTTCCTCATAGACTAACACGTAACTCAAATGATGCCACGTGCCTATGCACTGTGTTGTGCCTAGGCGCAACCTGATCAAGCACAGCTTGACTCTCTGACTGAAGCTCGCACAACCTGACAAAGTTGAAACAACTAATGTTCTAAGGTAGGATGACGTGGCGCACATGCCACTAATCTCTTAAAACGTGTCCACTACTCTGTACACGACCATACGCATCTCAATTATATGATGCCACGCGTCTAAATACAGTTAGTACACATTCGAGTAATTGAATGGAAGTTGGCGCAACCCGAGGTTGGTGTAACACCCAATTTTCTAAATGAGGATAATTTTGAAATTTTGTAATTTTAGTCTTTTAATAATGATATTTAAATTATGATATGATTTTTGGTGATTTTTAATCATTTTTTAAACTATTTTAAGTTATGACTTATGATTTTGGTGTTTGGCTAGTGTAACCTTAGAGACTGTTGACCTAGAGCCTAGACATGTGATTATGATATTTAACTAGTACATTTTAGCCTAGAGGGTATTTTGGTCATTTTAGAATTTATTTGAATTTATAATAATTTAGGGAATTTGTGTGAATTTAATATTAATTAAATATTGTTATGTGTTATGTTAGTCTTGACTAGTTGAGACTTTGTAGACTAACCTAGAAACTAACCCTAGTTGGTGACCCTAGTCTAACTCTAGTTAACCTACTTTATTAATTAGAAATTAGTTTTAAAGTAGGGAGGATTAGTTTGGGTAGAATTAGTCCATGACTAGTGACTTAAGTCAATGACTTATGACTTACCAATTTTAAGTCTTGTGTTTAAGCCTTAGGCCCATGAATTAAGCCCAAGACTGTGAAACCCGCAAATTTAGACTGCATTTTAATTTTAATTAATTTATATTATTGTTGTGTTGCTAAAAAATTTTGTGTTAGAATAATATTATTGATTAATTGTACATTTATAAGAAAATTATTTTAAAAGTAATTAAACATGGAATTTTGATTGTCAGACCCAGACCTAACCTCAATCTAATTCTAAAAATGTATTTTTTTTGAAGTACAACATGTTGAATTATATTTTTCTAAAAGAAAAATTATTTAAAATCTATTCCTCATTATTTCTTTTAGCCTTTAATTAAACCCATTGAGTTTTTCAGCCTAAAAGGCCCAAAGCCCATTTTTCCAAACCCAATTCATGGCAAAACCATTTATTTCTTACCAAAGCCCAAACCCTTTAAATATGAGACCCATTAATTTCTATGAGACCCATTAGCCTTTTAGCTTAGTTCTCACAGCACCTTTTTGAGTTGGAAAGAGGAATGAACATTCATTTATTCATTTTTGAGCTTTAAGAGTTCGATGTCTCTTCCTCTTCTCAAACCGATGTCAACCGCCGTCGACCCGACTTCCCGCCTCCCTCAACAGCCGGCCATGGTAGCTGTCAGTCTCCCCTCTCCTGTAACTCCTCCCTTTTCCCTCTCTCTATTTAAACCCCCTCTATCACCATCTCCATCATCCTTCCCACTCTCCAAATCCCTAACCGTGCCCTAACCCCGTTCTCCTGCGAGATCCCCTGACTCCGGAGACGAACCACCCGCGCCCAAGCCGACCCCGAGCCCGGCGCCACCTTCCCGAGGCCAACGCCGGCGACCCCGCCGTCGTTTCCGACAGTCCAGGTCAGCGCCCTCTCGTCGACCTCCTGTGGTTCCCGATCCGACCGGCGCCCGACCCCGATCCTGAGGCCGTCGCCCCTTCGCTGTCCCGATCTACCCCCGGCGCTGACTGCACGGTCTCCTGAGCGTTCTGTCAGTGTTCCGTTTCCGTTCCCGAGCAAGTTCGGTTCCGAGTTCCATTTCGGGATTTTCGTTGCACCTTCGGTTTGGGTACACTCTGAACTACTAATTTTATTTACTGTCAATGATGAAATCTGGTCCCCGAATCCTTAGGGATTTTGGTTTTCGACAACGTAATGGTTACGTTGCTTTTTTTTGGTTTCCGAAATTCTCGGAAACACTTGCTGTGGTTGTTTCTGTTAGTTTATATCTGACAGAACAGTGTTCTGGATTATTCTCGGGTTTCCGAGAAGTTGTGGGAATAATTTGGAAGTTAGATTTTAATACATAGAACAATTGATTCTTTTGAAGTTCTGTTTTCTGTTCGGAGTTTTCGGATATATATATGTATGTATGCTGTGGTTTATTTTCCTGAGAGGATGGGTTCTGTGGATGGCTCTGATATTTGTTTTGGAATGCTGGTTGGCTTGGAAAAAAATATATTCTATGGTTGTCTATATAAAATTCGGGTTTTGGGAGTTATTTTGCAGGTTTACGGAGCAATTCCCAGTTCTTGGGTTGACCGAAAACAGAGGGAATGCTGCCGAAATTTTCGGAAAAATTAATAAAATGGTTTTAAAATAATTTTTGGTATTTTTGGGCGACAACTATAATTGGTTACTGGGCCTCAACGAAATGCAAACGCACCGGTTCGACCGGACGTTGAGGCAGAGTAGTTGAAAATGAAGTTTGGACCAGAGTCTGAGACTTATAATTTTCTTTAAATAATATTTTGGAAATTTATTAGTTTTTGTTAAATTGTAGGTAATTTTCGGACTAACCAGTTTCTTTTCTTATTTCAGTTTATGTAATTAAGTTTGTAAGGGCATAAGCCCAGTTTTTATTAATTGGTTTGTAATATTATAATGTAGTATTTTACTTTATTTATGGGAAAGTGGAACGCGTAGGATTAATTGATAAATTATTTTTAATAAATAATACAGGATTTTCTCGTTTTAAAGAAAAGAAAAATATTTTTATGTTTTTAACAAGTTTGTCCAATAAGTAGATAAAATACCAAGATTTATTTTAATTTGATAATTACAAGTTTTCCCGAAAAACCTAAATAAATTGAATTTCTAAATTCAAACTCATTAGTAAACGTTGTGATGTTGTGTTAGCTAGTTAATAACTAAAATAGACTAGGAAAGACAAATAGAGATTGCAACTAGACTATTCTGGTGTTTGTATTTCTGAGACAAAGTTCCCCGGAATGTAGGATTTCAAGGAAGAACGTGACCTTTCGAATCCCGAAGTACAAATCTCGTCCAATTGGAAATCAAGGCAAGTACATTTATGTTGATTACAATTATTTAATAATCACTTCACTGCAATTTTAAACCACTGTTCAAACACGAACTCTTTCGAGAGTACTGACCGTACTGTTGGGGACTGGGGGAGTAGAGTAGTGGATATGACCAAATCCAAAATTAGGATAACTGACTGTATTAGCTTTCCCCTCTTCACACGGGGACAAGCCATACCGTATCGCTAGGATACTACTGTAACCCAATCCGGTCATATTCATTACCTATTCACATCACTATACTGTATTATTTCAAAACTGTTCATCTTCAAAACTGTTTAAAAGTGCATGATTTTATTGTTAAATTAATTGTCAAAATTAGCATGAATTGTACTTTGCTCCCTCCTGACTGGAGACCAACATTTTTAGGTGATTGCATCATCGAAGATCTGATGCCTGTTCTCGCAGAACCTGGAACCCAAGATCAATAGAGCTGGATAGTAATTTATTAACCAATGTATCAAGTATAATTGCTGTATTAATGGTTGTTGTATTTCAAAATTTTAAATTGAATAAAAGATTTTATATTCGTTAGAATTTTTATCTGCATGTGTTTCACTACCGAATACAGCTTACTGCCGCCGTCTCAACAACGGTGCAGGCTGGGCATGATCCGATTCGACCCAACAATTTGGGACCGGGTCGTGACATGTTTTTAGTGGTGGCCCATGCAGGTCAGATCTGTAAATTGGTCTAGTCAACTTAGTCTAGACCATCGCGCAATTCTGTGACTTGACCTAGGGATAGTTGAGACTTTAGGAAAATAGACTTTAGAAACAACTAGAACACTTAGATGATATACACCATGTTACATTATAAGGCCGAAAATTATTTTACTTAAATATCTATTTTTGCCTGCTTATAGATTCGTAGGATACCTTGTTTGTGTATGTACCAAAACCTTATCTAGATTAGGTTGATTGTACCTTTGAGTGTCCTATAACTTTCGAGATGATTTTCCTACCATAATTTTCAGGTTCTAGTCTACCTAAGGATTCATATCTTTTTGGAATAAGGTTGAATTTTTCAATCTTCTTCTTCTTTATCAAACCTAATTTTAACTTCTTCATTGGTTGATCAGATCTTACTTCTCTACCTTTATTTGGAATTTTGATTCGTTTGTTATGAAGAGTTTCAATATTCTCTTAGCAACCCTATTAAACTCTTTTCTACCCAATATATATATCTACAACCATTATCCAACCTTTTACCTTGATCTTCTTTCTAATTGACTAACTTTCTCGGAATCAATCCTGAATCAAAATTCTTCTGGGATCATTTAAACCTCAAGGTCAATTATTACCAGAAGAATTAGTTTAGTTCATGATTCTCCTAAAGGAGTTATTTTCAATTTCAATATTGTTATCTCCTATGTTTTTCCAAAAACCGAGAATATTTTCATATGTTGACTTCCTCCACTCATCTTAAAACCCTACTCTCTCTATGAAATTTCTTTATCAAATCAAGGCCTAGAAAGCTTCTATGATCATGAAGCAGGAACGGTCAGAAAATTGATCACATTTTTGAAATCCATTCTATTGTTAAATTTTCTTAAGTCAAGGAGATTTTTTAGCTGTCCCAAAGCTATTTAATTTTTTGGCGTTACTAGACAATTTCAATTTGATTTTCTTGAATCAATGAGACTTACCTTCTCTCAAATTTTCAACTTTCATTAGTTATGAAATTATTTCTTCTCAAAATTTTTTTTTTTTTGCATTCCCTGAGTAATTTGTCGGGAATATTATTATTGGTTCTTCTTATTTAATCTGAAGCGGTGATGCTTCTATCTTATCTAGTGTTTGACTCAAATCAAGGTTGATCGTTTTCATCTTCGAAATCGGAGAACAGATACTTCTCTTGATTTTTAGCCCGTCTCTTGAATCTCAAACACGAATTTTGATAAATCCCTTAATCTCAGAAGAATAGTCATCTACATTTTCTATTCTGTTTAGAACTTTAAACTCGTTTTGATTATTTAAATTATACCTCGATGTTTACTCAGGATTTTGATCACAACAAAATATTCTAAACTCTATCTAGAAGATTCTAAACATGTTTAGAATTTTATGTTGATATTTAGCAATCATGCCTCGAATCTGATTTTGTCTTATGAAGTAAATCTAGAACATTTTATAGCTTGGATTCTTAGAGTGCATGATATATAGGATATATATGAGTTAAAATATACAATGGTGATTAGTATCGAGGAAAGTTTGTGAATAGTTTGACATAATAAAAAAAAAATTAATGGTTGTTAATGCTAGACATAGAGAATGCACTCTAGGAAGGTGCATGGTGAATTAACTATAAAGGATAATCGAAACAAGAAATATTGGATTTAAAATGTAAATAATTGAGGATGACGGGTGCCAATAATAATAATAAAAAAATATTTGAGAAGATTGCACCCGATAATATGAACTTGAGTTTAGTAAAAATTAATAAAGAAAAAGATCTTATTTGAGTAATGATATCATATGCATTTTAGAGTTAAATTTTATATTGACTTTGAAGAGTTGACACTTTTGATTTTTAAGGAGAACAAATTTTTGTAATGATAAGCCACAAGGAGTTTTGATTAAATATTTTCGAAGATGTAATTGATTTGAATATAAAATCTATCAGTTGAGGGAAGAATATCATATCGAATAGAAATCGAAAGATTAGAGGATTTAAATTTGGTAGATTAACACCAATGAATTTTGGGTGATGTGGCTTCGAGTTTTAAATTTGTTGTCTCTAGATATGAGATGTATATGAAACATTATGATTTCAGTTTTGAAAGTAAAATTTTGATTTAAGGATCCCATTTAAAGGTTATCAAAGTTTTTGAAGTATGATTTTGATTTACAAAATTTCCTCATTTATTTTATGTAAGAATTTGATTTGTGAAATGACAGTAAGTTTGTTTTTATATATATTCGTTTGTCGAATTATTTAAAACTTATGGTATTTTAAAAAAAAAAAAACTATTTTATAGATCCTCGCGGCAGGATAATTATGTTGAGATGATCATCTTGCGCTTTATTAAAGGAGAGTAGCCATGATTAAATTTAAATCTTTGAAAAGTTTGTGTTTGAATTTGGATCTTGAAATAGAGATGGATGAACTTAGGTTAAAGAAGAAATCAAATCTGTGGATGTTCTATAAATTTTTTTTTTTTGGAGACAAGTATTACGTGACCAAGATTGAAATTTGACTTTTGAGGAAATTATTTTTATTTGAATGAGGAGAAAAAAAAAAACTTATTCATCGAATTAACATTAGTAAAAAAAAAAAAAAAAAAAAATTTTTTTTTGTGGATTAGCAATAAAGATTTTGATCTTATGATTTGATTTCTTACTGGAATTGGAATTGAGGGGTAAAATTTTTAATTTGATATTTTCTAAGGTGGAAAGTGGAAGCTTTGTAGGATTAAAATTTAAGGATAGAAGAGTTGAAGAATTGATATGGCACATTGACGATTTTGTAAAAATCACAAGTTTTGAGGGATATAGTATGATTGAATTTGTTTTTTTTAAGAAGATTATCATTATATTACAAGATATAAATTTAAAGGTTGTATTTGAAGATTAAAAATTAAAGTTTGTTTGGAGCATTGAATTTAAATTTAACGTTTAAGGATTGGATTTTTAAAAAAAAATTTATTATGAAATTTTGCGGACAACCAAATTTTGAGGAGTTGAGGATATTGGTGATTTCGAGATTTAGCATAAATAGTTATTATTTATTATTTGAATTGAAAAAAAAAATGGAGAATAGGATCTGTGGATTATTGTTCAAAATCGAATTTCGAGGGTGAGCTTTGAAATATAAAATTGGTTGGGTTTGATACGATATGTGATTGAACTAAAATTTTAGTGATGTGACTTATTAATTTTTTAGAATTTACTAGCAGAGGTTAAAAGCTTAAATTTCGAGGACGAAATTTTCTAAGGAGGGAAGGTTGTGAAACCCACAAATTTAGACTGCATTTTAATTTTAATTAATTTATATTATTGTTGTGTTGCTAAAAAATTTTGTGTTAGAATAATATTATTGATTAATTGTACATTTATAAGAAAATTATTTTAAAAGTAATTAAACATGGAATTTTGATTGTCAGACCCAGACCTAACCTCAATCTAATTCTAAAAATGTATTTTTTTTGAAGTACAACATGTTGAATTATATTTTTCTAAAAGAAAAATTATTTAAAATCTATTCCTCATTATTTCTTTTAGCCTTTAATTAAACCCATTGAGTTTTTCAGCCTAAAAGGCCCAAAGCCCATTTTTCCAAACCCAATTCATGGCAAAACCATTTATTTCTTACCAAAGCCCAAACCCTTTAAATATGAGACCCATTAATTTCTATGAGACCCATTAGCCTTTTAGCTTAGTTCTCACAGCACCTTTTTGAGTTGGAAAGAGGAATGAACATTCATTTATTCATTTTTGAGCTTTAAGAGCTCGATGTCTCTTCCTCTTCTCAAACCGATGTCAACCGCCGCCGACCCGACTTCCCGCCTCCCTCAACAGCCGGCCATGGTGGCTGTCAGTCTCCCCTCTCCTGTAACTCCTCCCTTTTCCCTCTCTCTATTTAAACCCCCTCCATCACCATCTCCATCATCCTTCCCACTCTCCAAATCCCTAACCGTGCCCTAACCCCGTTCTCCGGCGAGATCCCCTGACTCCGGAGACGAACCACCCGCGCCCAAGCCGACCCCGAGCCCGGCGCCACCTTCCCGAGGCCAACGCCGGCGACCCCGCCGCCGTTCCCGACCGTCCAGGTCAGCGCCCTCTCGCCGACCCCCTGTGGTTCCCGATCCGACCGGCGCCCGACCCCGATCCTGAGGCCGCCGCCCCTTCGCTGTCCCGATCTACCCCCGACGCTGACTGCACGGTCTCCTGAGCGTTCTGTCAGTGTTCCGTTTCCGTTCCCGAGCAAGTTCGGTTCCGAGTTCCATTTCGGGATTTTCGTTGCACCTTCGGTTTGGGTACACTCTGAACTACTAATTTTATTTACTGTCAATGATGAAATCTGGTCCCCGAATCCTTAGGGATTTTGGTTTTCGACAACGTAATGGTTACGTTGTTATTTTTTTGGTTTCCAAAATTCTCGGAAACACTTGCTGTGGTTGTTTCTGTTAGTTTATATCTGACAGAACAGTGTTCTGGATTATTCTCGGGTTTCCGAGAAGTTGTGGGAATAATTTGGAAGTTAGATTTTAATACATAGAACAATTGATTCTTTTGAAGTTCTGTTTTCTGTTCGGAGTTTTCGGATATATATATATATGTATGTATGCTGTGGTTTATTTTCCTGAGAGGATGGGTTCTGTGGATGGCTCTGATATTTGTTTTGGAATGCTGGTTGGCTTGGGAAAAATATATTCTATGGTTGTCTATATAAAATTCGGGTTTTGGGAGTTTTTTTTGCAGGTTTACGGAGCAATTCCCAGTTCTTGGGTTGACCGAAAACAGAGGGAATGCTGCCGAAATTTTCGGAAAAATTAATAAAATGGTTTTAAAATGATTTTTGATATTTTTGGGCGACAACTATAATTGGTTACTGGGCCTCAACGAAATGCAAACGCACCGGTTCGACCGGACGTTGAGGCAGAGTAGTTGAAAATGAAGTTTGGACCAGAGTCTGAGACTTATAATTTTCTTTAAATAATATTTTGGAAATTTATTAGTTTTTGTTAAATTGTAGGTAATTTTCGGACTAACCAGTTTCTTTTCTTATTTCAGTTTATGTAATTAAGTTTGTAAGGGCATAAGCCCAGTTTTTATTAATTGGTTTGTAATATTGTAATGTAGTATTTTACTTTATTTCTGGGAAAGTGGAACGCGTAGGATTAATTGATAAATTATTTTTAATAAATAATACAGGATTTTCTCGTTTTAAAGAAAAGAAAAATATTTTTATGTTTTTAACAAGTTTGTCCAATAAGTAGATAAAATACCAAGATTTATTTTAATTTGATAATTACAAGTTTTCCCGAAAAACCTAAATAAATTGAATTTCTAAATTCAAACTCATTAGTAAACGTTGTTATGTTGTGTTAGCTAGTTAATAACTAAAATAGACTAGAAAAGACAAATAGAGATTGCAACTAGACTATTCTGGTGTTTGTATTTCTGAGACAAAGTTCCCCGGAATGTAGGATTTCAAGGAAGAACGTGACCTTTCGAATCCCGAAGTACAAATCTCGTCCAATTGGAAATCAAGGCAAGCACATTTATGTTGATTACAATTATTTAATAATCACTTCACTGCAATTTTAAACCACTGTTCAAACACGAACTCTTTCGAGAGTACTGACCGTACTGTTGGGGACTGGGGGAGTAGAGTAGTGGATATGACCAAATCCCAAATAGGATAACTGACTGTATTAGCTTTCCCCTCTTCACACGGGGACAAGCCATACCGTATCGCTAGGATACTACTGTAACCCAATCCGGTCATATTCATTACCTATTCACATCACTATACTGTATTATTTCAAAACTGTTCATCTTCAAAACTGTTTAAAAGTGCATGATTTTATTGTTAAATTAATTGTCAAAATTAGCATGAATTATACTTTGCTCCCTCCTGACTGGAGACTAATATTTTTAGGTGATTGCGTCATCGAAGATCTGATGCCTGTTCTCGCAGAACCTGGAACCCAAGATCAATAGAGCTGGATAGTAATTTATTAACCAATGTATCAAGTGTAATTGCTGTATTAATGGTTGTTGTATTTCAAAATTTTAAATTGAATAAAAGATTTTATATTCGTTAGAATTTTTATCTGCATGTGTTTCACTACCGAATACAGCTTACTGCCGCCGTCTCAACAACGGTGCAGGCTGGGCATGATCCGATTCGACCCAACAATTTGGGACCGGGTCGTGACATGTTTTTAGTGGTAGCCCATGCAGGTCAGATCTGTAAATTGGTCTAGTCAACTTAGTCTAGACCATCGGTCTTCGACCAGCAGTGCAGCAGCCGAAGACACCTGGGATAGAGCAGTTCCAGAAGATGAGCCCCAGAGACTTCCTGGGGACGGAGGGGATTTTATATGCTGACGAGTGGATCGAGCATATAGAGGAGATCTTCTGCCTGGCCCGGATACCGGCAGATCTCCAGATAGAGGCAGCAGCTAGCCGGATGCGAGATCTTGCTCACACCTGGTATCAGTCAGACCCCAGGGTGGGGGTAGCTGGACAGACCTGGAAGGAGTTCAAGGGCTTCTTCAAGAAGAAGTTCTTTCCAGATGCAGCGCTCCGAGCCTTGGAGTCGCAGTTTGAGAGCTTAGTTCAGGGGAGCCTATCAGTAGAGGAGTACGCTGGAGAGTTCGGCCGCCTCGACAAATTCGTAGAGGGCTTGAGCGAGACGGCGAAGGCCCAGATGTTCCGAAAGGGTCTGGTCAAGGAAGTCAAGTCCTTGACCAAGGGCAACAGGGATGCCACTTTCGAGGAGATTTTGACGGGAGCTTTTTTGGCTGAGGACGATCTTGAGCTGAGGCTCAAGAGGGGGCGAAACCCTGTTGGGGGCAGCAGCAGCGGAGGGCCGGCCAAGAGGCCGCACGTTCAGCATCAGTTTCAGCAGCAGTTCCAGGCTCAGGGCCATCAGCAGGGACAGCAGCAGCCCAGACAGCATCAGGCACCCAGACAGCAGGCAGTCAGTTGTCTCTACTGCAAGAAGCCGGGGCATGGATGGGGTGAGTGCAGGAAGAGGCTGGACATGTGCCTACTATGTGGAGCAGCGGACCACCAGCTGAGGGAGTGTTCCCAGTACATAGGCAGAGTAGCACAGGGAGCAGCACCATGAGGAGGAGCCAAGGCTCCGGTAGGTCAGCAGCGAGGACCGTTACAGACACAGCAGCAGAGATTTGGGCAGTACCAGCATCAGGCTGGAGGAGGCCAGCAGGGGCGAGCTTACGCTATGACAGTCGAGGATGCTCGGGCAGTTGGAGAGGCGCTTGCAGGTTCTGTTCTTTTCGATTCCATTCCCACCTTGCCTCATTATATCTATCTTGAAATTTGATTCTATCTTTTCCAACCTGTTCCCTTGTTGTTGATAAGTTTTGATCTGGTATTTCTTTTGATTTGATTTTCTTCCGGAAAGTCGTATGGGCTAGGTCGCCTAAGTTATGGGATCTAGAGTCTTCTATAGTCATGTTAGCTAGCATAGTGAGGACATATATTCAGATTTTGGATGTATTTCTCGGGTGTAGAAATTTAAGGTTTTCGCTGCCAAGCATGCGGCAATGCGAAAATTTTAAATACCATAATTCTAGAAGTATGTACCTTAGTCGAGGACTTTGTGATTATCGTAGCCTTGCTCACTAGCATGACAAAAATTCTGAGTATCATGATTTTGGACAGACGTATATGATTATCGGACTGTGTGGATTAAGACTTTGATTGTGGGGTGTTGACCTAGGAGGATTACTACCATTTTAATTTCGAGGACGAAATTTTTCTAAGGAGGGTAGACTTGTAACACCCAGTTTTCTAAATGAGGGTAATTTTGAAATTTTATAATTTTAGTCTTTTAATAATGATATTTAAATCATGATATGATTTTTGGTGATTTTTAATCATTTTTTAAACTATTTTAAGTTATGACTTATGATTTTTGTGTTTGGCTAGTGTAACCTTAGAGACTGTTGACCTAGAGCCTAGCCATGTGATTAGGATGTTTAACTAGTACATTTTAGCCTAGAGGATATTTTGGTCATTTTAGAATTTATTTGAATTTATTATGATTTACGGGAATTTGTGTGAATTTAATATTAATTAAATATTGCTATGTGTTATGTTAGTCTTGACTAGTTGAGACTTTGTAGACTAACCTAGAAACTAACCCTAGTTGGTGACCCTAATCTAACTCTAGTTAACCTACTTTATTAATTAGAAATTAGTTTTAAAGTAGGGAGGATTAGTTTGGGTGGAATTAGTCCATGACTAGTGACTTAAGTCAATGACTTATGACTTACCAATTTTAAGTCTAGTGTTTAAGCCTTAGGCCCATGAATTAAGCCCAAGACCAATCCTAACCCAACCATGGCAGCCACTATTAGGTTTCTCTTGCCTATAAGTAGTCTCTTAAGAGTGTTCTTGCCTCTTTTTAGGTTTGCCCTAATTTTGGTGGAAAGGTATTTTCCCCTATGCTCAAAATTCCTAATTAATTCATTTTAGCTCCTTTTTAATCCTAGTCTTTTGCAATAGGATCTAATTTATGTTTATATACTGTTTTTGGAGGATCACCTCAGTTTGTGTATTGATTGGAGATTTGGAGTTGCCATTTGGAATCCCCTTTTTGAAGCTCTTCCTTGAGTTTTGATACTCAATAGGTAAACCACCTAAACCCTTGTTTCTTCCTGATTTTCTTGCATAATAGGTTAGGTTTAGGGGTTAACTAACTGCCCACAAAATTTGGGCATAATTCGTGTCCATTTCGTGTCCGTATCGGACACGTATCGTATTGATATACTATGTGTTTGTAGAAATGTCACATAGGAATTAATTTTCGTATTTTTGAAATATAATTGCATGGATTTGTAGATCTAGGTGAGTGTATTAATTTTTGTGAAGGTATCATGGTGTTTTGTGTCCTTGTGTGTCGTGAATTTCGTTTGGACACGCAGCACGAGCCCGTAGGCCGTGTCCTGCATCTCGGGGGGTATATCTCGGGACACAGGACACGTCGTATCCTAAATTTTTGTGCGATTCATGGGGCATTGTCTGCGACCATGCTCCCAAAATTTGGGAGCATCTCGTGCACCACGCAGGGAAAAATCGAGGTCGCATTGGTCGCGCACTGTCGCGCGGGCTGCTGTGTGCGTGCACAGGCGCGACTGACACGGGTGTCGTGTCGTGTCTGTGTGACTCGTGGACTCAATGCAGGGTGTGTCAGTCCTAGAGCTATCCTAGGCGCACCACTGGACACGAGCACGTGTCGTGTCGTGTCGTGTGTCGCGTGTGGGATGCACGTGCACGCGTGTACGACGATTGTTGTGCACTGTCAAGTGTCTGTGTAAACGTGTTTGTTTGGACATGATTCGTGTCCAATTCCTGGACACGAATACACTCTCATGTACCCTCACATGTATGTCCTTAATTACCAACTTGTTAATTGTGATTTTAATGGCTATTTACATTCGAAAATTCGAATTTCCTAGTGTACACTGTTAGTGCACTGAAACGGCTGGATGTGTTTTGTTCTGAATTTGATTTCAGTTTTTACTATTTTTATTGTTGATTCAATGAGTAAATTAGTTACCTACATATTGATAAGTGTTGTATATATTCACTTTGATTTGTACTAGTGCTAAAGATCCTTGAATTTGGCTTTTGCAATTTGAGTTGGGGGTTTCCTGTCAACAGTTCAGGAAACTGAAACCATTCCTGATTTTTCCTATTCCACACACACTGTCACACAATCTGAAATTACTCACACATATGAGTTAACTCCACACATGCTGATTTCCAGAATTCCTTACATGTTACACACACACACAAATCCTATATACACTGATTTCCTGTTACACTCTACATCCTCGCACTATCACACACAGCCCGGTTCACTCTTCACACAACACAAACACACACATTCATGTCCATATATACACACATATGATTTCCCTCACACAATTCCTTTTTCTATCACTGTTTCAGGAATCCTGAAACCTATTACACTGTTATTCCTCACACACACTCTACACACTCATAGCACACACACATGTGTATCATGACACACACATTCATCACATTCACACACACATTTATGTATTCTCCATGTGTATATATATATATATATATATATATATATATATATATATATATATATATATATATATATATATATATATATATATATATATATATATATATATATATATGAAAACACATACATGTAGATATATATATATATATATATATACATGTTTTCATATATATATATATATATATATATATATATATATATATATATATATATATATATATATATATATATATTTTATATATATATATATATATATATATATATATATATATATATATGAAAACACATATATGTATATATATATATATATATATATATATATATATATATATATATATATATATATATATATATGAAAACACATACATGTAGATATATATATATATATATATATATATACATGTTTTCATATATATATATATATATATATATATATATATATATATATATATATATATATATATATATATATATATATATATATATATATATATATATATATATATATATAAATTAGTTAGTTGACCTAGAATTGACTGGTTAAGCCTAGGGTTGACCAACCTAGACTAGTTTGACCAAGTTTAACCTCGTTTGACCTAGTTTGACTTAATTAGACTAGAATTGACCTAGTTTGACTGTTAGGGTTGACTAGAGTTGACCAAAGGTTGACTTTAGCCTAGATTAACCTCAAACTTCATGTAGATGCATTGTAGCAGTCTATTTCCTTATTTTAGACTTGTTGTGACTTGTAGTGTTCTATAGGAGACAGATACCACTCCTCGGACAGTTTATTCTCTTCGGACATTCGGGATACCAGGCGAGTACATTCTCTGATCATTTCATATCTTGTTTAGGATTATCTTTCCTGCTTTAGACTATCTTACTTGATGATGACACGTTGGTAACACGGATTAGTACTATATGGATCACTTCATGAGATGTTATCTCTCTCGGGAGCATCAGATACTCTTACCTCGTGTGTTTCACTTACATCATGTATCTCTTGCTTCTATTATCATGAATCTTAGGGAATCAGCTAGTGACTCATGTACTCTCATGATCACCGAGCCTTCACGAATTAATTCATGAATCACCCTATACGGGTCAAGTAGTTTAGTTATGAATCTTAACGTAACTTGACTGGATCCTTGTGTATTGATTGGGGTACGGGGGAGTATGAATGGTCATGTGAATAAATATCCAAAGTAGTATAGTCATGAATCACTCTTAGTGTAGTCATAAATTAGTCCTAAGCCATTCACATGTTCATCTTGTACTCTGAATCACTAGCACTGTCTCTTTTATATATCATATATATTTACTTACAGTCTCTCTTTTACATTATGCTATTCTTCAGTTTCCTGTATTTTATTCTCTAGCATGATTATATTTCCTTTCCTGTTATGACTTATTGAGATGTATTGTGCTCGCTCCTATCCTGACTGGACCTGTTGAAATATTACAGAGGATGAGGACGAGACGTGCTGTCCCATTTATTATGGGGCTACCCTAGATGACAGTACAGACTTGAACCAGCAGCATGATCCTTTAGCTGTGGACGACACTCCACTAGACTAGGATGTTTCTTACATTTCATTCTGGATGACTGTATTATGATATTTGGGATTTGTGGATTTGTTATGTCAGTAGACACTTAGACTCTCTGATTGTATTCTGTGGATCTTTTCATTTCAGTATTACCTATCTACCTTTCTATCTTCATTCTGCCTTAGATGTGATTGAGAACTGTATATTGTTATGTCACCTCCATTCGGAGTGTATATACTGCACAAGTACCTTTATACTGTTAGATGTTTGACCTCGTATGTGTTTTCATATATATATATATATATATATATATATATATATATATATATATATATATATATATATATATATATATTGTGGGTAAATAGTTACTAGCCTATGTGTAATGTGTAGTAGGTTGTGAGGTAGGTTTTTATTTGCCTATTTGTATTTGGCCTATGACATGTGTGTATCACTAGGATATGTGACTTGTGTGGAAATTAGTTAGTTGACCTAGAATTGACTGGTTAAGCCTAGGGTTGACCAACCTAGACTAGTTTGACCAAGTTTAACCTCGTTTGACCTAGTTTGACTTAATTAGACTAGAATTGACCTAGTTTGACTGTTAGGGTTGACTAGAGTTGACCAAAGGTTGACTTTAGCCTAGATTAACCTCAAACTTCATGTAGATGCATTGTAGCAGTCTATTTCCTTATTTTAGACTTGTTGTGACTTGTAGTGTTCTATAGAAGACAGATACCACTCCTCGGACAGTTTATTCTCTTCGGACATTCGGGATACCAGGCGAGTATATTCTCTGATCATTTCATATCTTGTTTAGGATTATCTTTCCTGCTTTAGACTATCTTACTTGATGATGACACATTGGTAACACGGATTAGTACTATATGGATCACTTCATGAGATGTTATCTCTCTCGGGAGCATCAGATACTCTTGCCTCGTGTGTTTCACTTACATCATGTATCTCTTGCTTCTATTATCATGAATCTTAGGGAATCAGCTAGTGACTCATGTACTCTCATGATCACCGAGCCTTCACGAATCAATTCATGAATCACCCTATACGGGTCAAGTAGTTTAGTTATAAATCTTAACGTAACTTGACTGGATCCTTGTGTATTGATTGGGGTACGGGGGAGTATGAATGGTCATGTGAATAAATATCCAAAGTAGTATAGTCATGAATCACTCTTAGTGTAGTCATGAATCAGTCCTAAGCCATTCACATGTTCATCTTGTACTCTGAATCACTAGCACTGTCTCTTTTATATATCATATATATTTACTTACAGTCTCTCTTTTACATTATGCTATTCTTCAGTTTCCTGTATTTTATTCTCTAGCATGATTATATTTCCTTTCCTGTTATGACTTATTGAGATGTATTGTGCTCGCTCCTATCCTGACTGGACCTGTTGAAATATTACAGAGGATGAGGACGAGACGTGCTGTCCCATTTATTATGGGGCTACCCTAGATGACAGTACAGACTTGAACCAGCAGCATGATCCTTTAGCTGTGGACGACACTCCACTAGACTAGGATGTTTCTTACATTTCATTCTGGATGACTGTATTATGATATTTGGGATTTGTGGATTTGTTATGTCAGTAGACACTTAGACTCTCTGATTGTATTCTGTGGATCTTTTCATTTCAGTATTACCTATCTACCTTTCTATCTTCATTCTGCCTTAGATGTGATTGAGAACTGTATATTGTTATGTCACCTCCATTCGGAGTGTATATATTGCACAAGTACCTTTATACTGTTAGATGTTTGACCTAGGACAGCGTTCTACTGCCGACACTGCAGCGTAGGCTGGACGTACCCACGTCTCGTGCCCTTACTCTAGGGTGCGGGTCGTGACAGTTGGCGCAACCCGAAGCTGCGCAGTTCAACCTCGCGCACATCAGAATAGCTGCTAAAATAGTTATTTTCAGAACTCTATAAATAGAGTTTCCAATCATTATCAGAGGACCGGAGATCAAAAATTCTTGCAACAGTGCTGCTGCATTCTCCAGAGGCTTTAGTCTTCAAGTTCACATAGTCCAAGGGATAAAGCGATCGTCTTCTGATCGGATTGCTAAAGTTGTACTTCCTAGAATTTATTGTACTTTGTACGATTGTTTTCAAGTTTGGAATAAACTTTTTATTTTTGCAAACAAAATGGCGACTCTGCTGGAGACGACTTTCTCCTCCGACGAAAAGGTGACAACTCAATGTGATACTGCGTCAATCTGCAAGACGCAGAAGACCCTGGTTGTTCAAGTCAACCAGACATCCTATGAGGATATGATCAACACCAAGAGCACTAAGTGCACGGTGGCTATTGCCAAGAACAGAATACGCTTTGTTTGGACTCCTAAGCCTTCCACAGTTGCTGTTGCTCAGGCGCAACCTGAGCGCTCTGTGGCTAAGGCGTAATCTGTCTTTGTGTCTAAGGCACAATCTACTTCTGTGGCCAAGGCGCAACCCACTCACTTTGCTGCCAAGGCACAAACGGTCTCTGTTACTCAAGCACAATCTGCTTCTATTGCCCGAGTGCAACCCACTCACTTTGCTGCCAAGGCACAACCCACTCACTTTGCTGCCAAGGCACAACCAGTGGCTCGTTCTGTCATGGCACAACCTATGCATCCTGCTGCCCAGGCCCAACTTGCACACCATGTTGCCCTGGCACAACCCAAAGGAAATAGCCTTTTGGCTATTCCCTCTTCTTCTCCAATTCTGAACTTGGAGAAATAATGTTCTAGTGCTAGTACTAGACAGAACAAAGGGAAGGGCCCTTTGACACTTTCTCAACTTGCGCAACCTGCGCCTATTATGGTTCAACAACAAAACAGAGGGAAAAACTATTTAGCTAACCCTTCACAAAATAAAGGAAAGCACCCTTTGGTCTTTTCTCAATCTTCCCCGGTCTATGATTTGGAGGAAAATATCTCAGACTGTACATTTGCACCAGTCAAAACATGAATTCCTTTGAACAAAGATTCCTCTATTCTCAACAGAGATCTTCAAATCTATGCTGAGGAAAGAATGTCGATCAAAGAGGCATCCTGCCTACCCCTATGGTAACTACTCAAGATCTTTCAACCTTCCATATCTCAAGATCCAAGCAAGGAAAATTGATGGTATCTCAAATAGATGTACCGGGAGCAGAATTATCTGATTTGTGCGCCTATCTCAACAGGCGCCAATCAGTATCAACCTCGATAAAATGCAAACATCCTATGCCAAGGGCCAACTTACGCCAGAAACACAGCTTTGAAGAGAAAGACCCAATCACTTATGCCAATGAGTTAAGTACTTCCCTGTATACCCACGGAACTAAGCATATTAAGAACCAGAGTCATGTTCCTAACATCATTAAGGAATACGTTCCTCCGACTTTTTCTCGTCCTGTGGTGGTAACTGATCTCCGGGAACGTCTTACACAAAAATAGGAGATCACGAAGACATCCCACCCACCTCTAATCCACCCATCAGAATGCCACTGCATTTATGAAGTGATTATCAAGTGTTGTTGTCAATCAGTTAAACGATCTTTCTTCGATCATCTGAACTATGCTTCAACTCCTGAACCCATGATGGTAGATGAAGATGAGCTGTTATATGCTTCTATCAATATGACTTCCCGGGACACTAGGGGTAGAAAATCTTCAAAGCGTGGCACGTCTCGCAATCCTAGTCATCAGTACTTGGATCAACTCCGTGAATCCAGTGAAGGGGTCTTTCAACATACCAAATCGAGATTTGAACCAAGATGTCTTTAATCAGGAAGATCTCTCCATCACTCATCTAGGGGAGGATTCTCTATCTGACTTTCATGCAGATAGTGAAAGCTCTGAACAAACTATCTCGTCAATAGTAGTAAGAGAGGTGACAACATATATCGTTATAAAAGACCAAGACGCTTCTAGTTCAGCCAGTCAAGAACAACAAATTGCTGCACTAGAAGACAAACTGAAGACTATGGCTGAAATGGTCGCAAGTATGCACACCATAATCGTGGCTCAATATGCAGTGCCACCGGCTATGAATCCTGTTACAAATCCTAAGCTCATAGTATCTTCTGTGCCTGTCAATGTTGATCTGGGGGTACCGCCTCCCCAGGTTGCTTCTGTACTGATTTAAGTCGCTTCCAGTCAGTCTGGTGCTGAGGGTAGTAATTATTATGTTGTTCCTCCTCCTAACACTTCGAATCAACCCACCAATTCATGGTCATCAGGGGATGCTAATGAGGCTGTAAAACTCTTACGCATCCAGTTCGAGGCCTATAAGTAGAAGGATGGTCTACAAAGACTTGGAATAAAACAACCTTATCATGCGGAATGTAAGGTTCAATTTCCTCCTAAATACAAGCTTCCTACCATTATGCTGTTTGATGGCAGCACTTCTCCAAGTCAGTATATCAATCACTTTGAAGTGATGACTGATCAATTACAGCCAAATGATGCTCTTCTTACCAGGGTGTTTGTCGGTTGTTTAGCCGGTGCAGCATATGACTGGTATCGTAGTTTGCCTGATGGTTGCATAACCTCCTTTGCTGGTTTCAAGCAAATGTTCTTGGAACGATTTTATGAGAGAATCAATGACATGACTATGTCTGCCCTCATTAAAATTAAACAAAAACACAATAAAACTACTGAGAATTTTATTGAAAGATTCTGCCGTGAGGCACTCAAAATGCCCCTAGGAACTCCATCTGCTGTAACAATAGACACCTGCAAATCAAACTTATTGCTTATTATCAACAAATGGACAGGATCAACACAATTCCAAGACTGGTCTTCTTTTATTGTAAATGCCAAAGCTGCGGAGGTTAGTACTGAGAAGTTCAAACAGTTAGGAGTTCAAATGGCTAATCCTAACCAAGATGAACGTCCTACATCTGGCAACAATAATCGCCAGAACAATCGCAAGGGCAAGAAAATGTTGGCCATCAATCTCAAGGGTAAAGAATCATTGGCTGTCAATGTTGCTCAGCCTACACCCACTCTATCAACACCACCACAAAAAGCACCTCATCCGAACAAGAGTACTCTTTCGATGAAGATGATATTATGAGCATCTTCGTTTGCTTGATCAAAAGCAATAAGCTTCAACTGCCGAAGGCAAAATGACCAGAGGAAGTTGGTAAGACTGACCACCCTAAATTTTGTGTTTATCACAGGTTTATAGAGCATCCAACTCGAGCATGCTACGTGCTCAAGGGCAAAATCTAAGAGATGGTCAACTCTAGTGCAGTTACTCTCAAACAGGACGAAAAAACTGTGACGGCCAATGTCATCTCTGTGCAATTGGGTGACTTCCCACTGCAACTAGTACAGGATGGTGTTATCCCTATTCCGAGGGCTACTCTTGAGATCGTGAATCTTCTACCTCCCCAAAATGAGGGTCTTGTTCCACTATCCACTGATAAAGGGGAAATCATGTAGATTTATCCAGATCTAGTGGCAGACTTTGAAGCGCCTTCTTCTTCCAATCAAAAGAAGCGTTCTAAAACTAAATCGAAGAGTTACAACATGGTATCCTTTGAACCTGTAGCAGAAAAAAAATTTAATCGGCACCAGATCTGGGAGACCTTACCTTCGAGAGTATTTCGAAACTCAAGAGAATCCTACTCCATCTTCTGATGTTATTCCTGCATCATCTTCCCCTGTTGAGAATATACCATCTTCATCTTCGCCAGTAGTGGAACCGATTCCTCCCAAACCAACATCAACAGACAAGGAAAAACAACTTGTCCGTTTTGATAAAGCGTTGAAGAAGTCCTCATCTCTCGGACTTGAGAAGCCATATAATTTTGACATACTGGCTCAATTGGCTAACACTCCAGTGAGATTGTCAATCTTCGAACTCTTACGTCTCTCAAAAGAAACTCGAAAAATGCTGAGTAACGCCTTGATATAGGCTGATGCTTGTCTTGCTCTCCTCAAGAATCCTGGAAAGGAATCTGTCAGTTGTACACATTGTCATAGTGTATATGAACTAATGCCTAATATCACCTTTACACAAGATGACGTGCTATTAGAAGACAATCGTCATGATCATCCTCTCTACTTCACAGGATATGTGGACACTATAAAAGTCGATCGCATTTTGATTGACCCAGGGTCTGCACTTAGCATCATGCCGAAGACTCTGTTGTACGCTTTGAAAATCCCAGTGCACAACCTTTCTACAACTATCACTACTATCTTGGGGTTCAATCAAGGAAGAAGTGAACCTTTGGGGAAGATACGCCTGAAACTTCAAATCGGCAATCTTCGTACAAAGGTGACTTTCTACGTAATTAATAATCATGACTCATACAATGCTTTGCTAGAAAGACCATTCCTTTATGAACACAACATTGTACCTTCTACTCTCCACCAATGTTTTAAATATGTGGATGGAAATGGAGAAGTACGAAAAGAAGTTGCAGATTTAAATCCTTTCAGGGGGGTTGAAGCATACTGCAACGATTCTCGTATGTACGAAGAGGAATTCATGAAGGTGGTGTTAGGAATGGATACTGACGAAGAACAGAAAGGTGTGCCAAATGACACTCTGGTGGTCCCTGTCAAAGGATGTACTTTCTGTCCTCAGTCTTCCAAGATATTGACTATTTATCTTCCTTCTCACAAGAAGCAGCCTTCTGGTGTTAGACATGAACAAAGGGAGCCCACCTCTTCTGAGCCACTTGTAATCGACCTTCGTCGTAAAAAATCTCTCTCTCCTTCTCGTTCTTCTTCTCCTTCTCTGGTTTTCAATCTGACTAAGCCTTCTAAGGCTAAAGGTCCTATTGTAAATGATGATGTAAAGATCAATAAAGTAGCATCTCCTTTGCAGTATACTGATGTCTCTTATCATACTCGATATTATTTGGATATACTAGATAGCTTCAAACCACTTATAATAGGAGTCGTACCATCTCTCCAAAATGTGGTATCATTTGAATCAATACAAGAATTGTTCTTCCTAGTTCCTTCTCGAAAGAAAGGCAAAACTTATATACTTTTTAGTAAAAGAACAGAAGAAGAAAAATCATGCCTGACAGCGATAATGAAAAGGATGATACAGGAAGGCTACAACTACGTCGTTATAGTCCACAATCCAAGGCAATCATCCATAAAATGGGCTATGATTTTAAAACTGGCCTCAATGGCGGCAAAGGAAGGCGAACTCCTATTCGTATTCCTGTTCCAAAAGGAAAATCATAACAATACTACAGCAAAACAAAATGTGGGTTGGGCTATACTTCACCAGTTATGACTCCACAAGCCTCTGAATCTGATAAATTTGAACGCTCTAATTCTTCAGATTCCATTTCATGGGACTCTGACACTAGTATTGGTCATGTCTATCGGGTGATAGTATCTTCTAATATGGTGTCTGTCGAGTTCTCAGAAAATGACGAGGATGGTATTGAAGAAGCTCCTGAAGCAGATTCTTGGGCACAAAGAATGGACACTCAGTGGAACTCCGTTTTGAACAACGAGAACCACCTACCGAAGATCAACTAATCCAGATCGATGTTGGAGAGAAAGGTGTACCACGACCGATCTTTGTTAGCAAAAATCTCCCAGAGGATGATAAACAAGAACTGATTCATCTCATTCGTGAATATATCGATGTCTTCGCCTGGAGCTATGAAGATATGACGGGTTTAGATCCTCAGGTCGCAACTCATAAACTTAACATTTGCCTAATGCCAAGCCAGTCAAACAACAACAACGACGATTCAAGCCTGAAATGATGGATGCGATAGATGATGAGTCAGAAAGCTTATCGCTTGTGGTTTTATCAGAGAAAAATAGCATCCTGACTGGGTTGCCAACGTTGTACTAGTCTTGAAGAAGACCGAGAAAGTTTAAGTGTGCATAGACTTTCGTGATCTCAATGACGCTTGTCCTAAAGATGAATTCCTTCTCCCAATTACTGATGTCATGATCGACAATACTTGTGGATTTGAACGAATCTCTTTCATGGATGGGTTTTCTGGATACAATCAAATACAGATGAATCCTGAAGATGAAAAACACACTTTATTCCGTACTCCCTGCGGAATATACTGCTATACAGTCATGCTTTTCGGTCTTAAGAACATAAGTGCAACTTACCAGCGGGCTATGAGTACTATCTTTCGAGATTATTTGCGAAAGACCGTCGAATGCTATGTTGACGATATTGTTGTCAAAAGTCGTCTAAAGGAAGATCATATCCAAGATTTAAGAACCATCTTCAATCTAATGCGTCAGCATCAACTCAAAATGAACCCCACCAAGTCTTTCTTGGGAGTCTCTAGTAGAAAATTTCTCGGATTCTTGAATTACCTCTAAAGGTATACACGTTGATCCTGAGAAGATCAAAGTCATTCAAGAGATGCATCCTCCACGCAACCTAAAAGAGCTACGAGAATTTCAGGGTCGACTTGCTTACATCAGGAGGTTCATTTCGAATTTGTCTGGATGTTGCAGACCATTTACTCAGTTAATGAAGAAAGGTGTATCTTTCATTTGGACAGAAGAATGTCAACGAGCATTTGATGACATAAAGCGGTATTTGATGAGTCCACCGATCCTAGTACCATCGATCTCAGGAATACCCTTCTTAATGTATGTCCGGGCGATGGACCATTCACTGGGAGCTTTGCTGGTCAGAAGAACAAAGAAAGTCATGAACAAGCTATCTACTACCTTAGTCAGACGATGATTGGAGCTGAACATCGTTATAGTCCGGTGGAGAAGGAATGCTTAGCCTTAATATTTGTTGTTCAAAAGACAAGGCATTACATCATCGGCCAAACCATTCATGTTATTTCCCGAGTTAATCCTCTGCGGGTCTTAATGAAGAAGCCTAGTACACTAAATTCCAGGCTTGCTATATGGGCCATATTATTAGCACAATATGACATGGTGTATGTTCTACAAAAGTCTGTGAAAGGCCAAGCACTCGCTGATTTTTTAGCACCTCATCCTGTCCCTGAGACATCTAAACTATATGATGAGATTCCAGACGAGACATTGGAATCAAATATGATCTCAGAAGAATTTCCTACTTGGCGTTTACTCTTCGACGAAGCATCTAGAATTGGACCTGGAGGCACCCTTGTCGCTGGAGTGGGAATTGTTCTCGTTTCACCAGATGGATTAGCTATTCAGAGAGCTTATTCCTTAGATGAGTCATGCTCCAACAACGTGGCAGAATACAATGCCTTGCTCATTGGACTCCAATTAGCAAAACAACTAGATATTGAATATCTCGAAGTATATGGTGATTCTAAGCTGATTGTTAATCAGGTTAGAGGTACATACGAAGTTCGACATCAAGATCTGGTACCATACCACGAAGCGGCAATCAGAATAGCTTCCTCGTTCAAAGGGTTCTTTATCGAACATGTACGTCAAGCATACAGAAGCTGATACCTTAGCTAACTTAGCAGCGGTCTTGGCAATTCTGGTCAAAAGACAATAAATGGTTGTTATCTCCAATAGAGAACTGTTTTGTATTAAAAATAACCATAACACTGAATTTAGTAATTCAACTGAAGTCAATGTCATCAGCGAAGATTGGAGAGCACCTTTTATCGACTTTGCAGTACATGATATACTACCTGAAGATCCTAAGTAAGCTACAAGTATTCGCCAGCGATCGCATCTATTTTATTGTAATCATACCACCAAAACTCTCTTTCGACAAACTTTTGATGGATTACTCTTAAGATGTCTTACTGGTGATGAAGCAAAATAGGTATTACGCGAAGCTCATGACGGTGTTTATGGAGCACATCAGCCCGGTCCCAAATTATAGGATCATATCCGACGTATGGGCTACTACTGGCCCTCTATGGTATCAGATGCCATTGACTATGTAAGAAAATGTCGAGCATGTCAAATTCATGCAGACTTTATTCACCAACCGTCGGAATTTCTTCACCCGACTGCTGCCTCATGGCCCTTCGAAGATTGGGGCATGGATGTAATTGGTCCTATCAATCCTCTTTCGTCTAAATGACATCGGTTTATCTTGGCTATAACCGATTATTTCTCTAAATGGGCTGAAGCCATACCTTTAGCCGAAGTGAAGACTAGCAGTGTTATCAACTTCATCAAACATCATGTGATATACATATTTGGCGTACTTCGTCGGATCATTCATGATAATGGACCACAGTTCGTCAGTCAGAAATTTACTAGGTTCTATGATGACAATCGAATCAATAATGTTACTTCTACGGCCTATAATCCTGCAGCTAATGGGTTAGCTGAAGCATTCAACAAGACTATCATCAAACTCCTCAAAATATTTGTCTCTACTAACAAACGTAATTGGAGTGAAAAGCTTGGAGAATGTTTATGGGCTTATCGTACCACAGTCCGTAATCCCACAGGCTCTGGTATATGGATGTGAAGCTGTCTTACCGCTGGAAATTCAAATTCCATCCTTGAGAATTAACATTGCCAATGAACTTACCACAAAAAACAATGATCGTCTCCGGCTTCAAGAATTAGAGGCACTCGGTGAGAAAAGGCTACTAGCTCAACAACATATCGAATAATATCATGCCCGTATCTCAAAAGCTTTCAATCGCAAAGTCAAAGTGCGAATATTTCAGGAAGGCGAGCTAGTTCTTACGGTCAGACGTCCTATGACTATGACCCACATGAGCAAAGGCAAATTTTTCAAGAAATATTATGTATAATAGCAAAATGTTTTCATTCAGAGAAATAATGTAAATAAAACTCATTTTTATTCGCATTATTTAAAAGCAGAAAGAGGTACATAATATATCAAGGACGGAGAAGAGGACCCGACCCTTCTTAGTTAAATACATAATTTGCCAGCAATTCAAACATCTCGTTGTCTGAACACACCAGCAACTCACAGGCAGTTGTCCTCATGTTTCTTCTTCAGCAGTCTTTCCAGGCTCCACCAACTTGGCAATTAGGTCCTGCTCTGGTACAGGAACAGTTGAGCCTTCACTTACTTCTTTCTGAGGAGGCACTGGAGGCTCAGCAGGAGACGCCTCAGTCGTATCTTTAATCTTCGGAGTGAGCATATCTTCGGAAGACATTCTGTACTGAGAGAAAAGAAGTTGGCAACATCTACAGAAGTTCTGTTCTATTTATAGACAGAATGACTAGATAATCGACTTCGAGAACCGATGCAACTTTTCCTCCTCGAAAGAAGCCCAAGTGTTCATTCATTCACTTTTTCTACCTAAAAGAGTCCAATTGTTCATTCATTCTCCTCCTCGAGAACCGAGGTGATTGTTCATTCATTCAGTTTCTCTTCCTTAAGAAGTCTGACTGTCCATTCATTCATTCATCAGTCTTAGCATTTATTGTCTTTTATTTACTTTCTCGTAAATAAAGCTATAGATGATAAATCCTCAAATCTAAAAAAAAAAGAATTCACGTCCTTCGCACCTCTGAATTCCAAATATCTACGTCAGCAACTTGTCACGTCCCTATCACCTCTGACAAAGTTGTCTATTAAAATAACAATATCTCAAACATTATATTCTGCCACGTCCATATTACCTCTGAGCAGATGTAATAAATATCGTTATTTTCCAATCAAGAAATATATCACGTCTAGTACCTCTGAATATATTTTCTATTTTATTACTTATATCTATAACAAGGTATGCAACAAGAACCACCGAAAAAACTTTTTATTTTATTTCCTTTTGATTAAAATGTTCAAAAAGATACATCATAAAGAAAAAGACAACAATTTTGCTCATTTTATTCTGAAGAGTAAGTGATAAGATCCATGATCCACTTCTTCAAGGCTTTACCTCTTTCGGTATAATAATCCAGTACCCGTTGCCTGGCTTCAACCCTTCCTGACTCTGGGTCAAATAGGTGCATGACGGCTGTTTGACGGGCTAGTTCTTCATTTTGTAGCCGATCAAAGTCATCCTTTTGACGCTTTAAAATGTCTAACTAGTTGATAGCAGCCTGATGTAGCTGAGTTTCTTTTTCTACACCCTGCTTGATGGCTTTGAGCTCTTCTTGAAGCCGAACAATATCAGCCTCCAGATCAGAAGCTTTCTTTTTCTTATCCGTAGCTGCAGCTTTATGACTCTCGGCAGTAGAAGCTACTTCAGAAATCTGGACATCCAGCTCGGAAGATTGTCTCATGAAAGCCAGTAAAAAAGCTTCAAATTTGGTTTTATTAGTTTCAGCCTCTCGAGCCATAGCTTCGTATTCTGCATTCACTAGCAACTCAACGTCTCCTCTTTTAAGGTCTTTATAAACCTTAATTGAGTCCTCCAGCTCATTCAAAATATGCTCCTGGAAAGTGGCTTGAGCCTCATCTTCTTGGCTGGGATGCCTCCAATTAAAAATGAGGAGGGATTTTTGGCTGTGCTGAATGGAACATCCTCTCTCTCCATTACCCGATGAATTAAAGGCTCCAAAGATGTGAAGAAGACTTTGGTGAAGGAAGCCACCACAAATTTGTTAGCCGCTACAACACTTGGGGTGGCTACCACTTCTACTAGAGTCTCTACAACTTTAACAGGTGGAGGCGCTTCATCTTGTGCACTGATATAAGAAGAGCTTCATTCTCCTGTTGGGGTTCCTTTGTCCAAAGAAACCATCGTCGAGCTGGTGGTTCCTGTAGGTCCTTCTGTAATTTACATATGCCATTTGTTAAGAGCGATGTACGATGTTGAAGGAGCTAAGATAAATAAATCATTTTTTTAGAAATCTACCTGAGCCGGGCATTGCATGTGGAGTCTCAAGAGGTCTAGATGGTTCCATCTGAAGCCTCGACATGGTGTCTGCAGATATCGTAGCTTGACTACTTCCAGCCCCTGATTCAGTTTGAGGTGGCAGAGTAATTGGAGTTTGATCTACTAACTCTTCAGTATTTACCACTCCGGAAGCCTCGGGTTGAGTTATACCTACTTTTTCGGGAATTCTGGGTTCATCGATTCTGGGACTAGCATGTCCTTCATCGATAACCAGATTTTTCTCACCCTCAGCAGTTGACTGGCCTTCATTAGCCGGTAATTCTTGAGGTGATGGAACATCCACTAAAATCTGTCCCTCCTTAGCGGTACTATTCCAGTCATCACCAAATGATTCGTCACCATAGTCACAATCTGCTAACACGTCTATCATCTCTCGATCCTTTTCAGTGTGAGTAGGATCTTGAGCCTATAGAGAATTTATCACTCCTTCTTGAGGAGGCAATCTTTCTCTGGAAAGATGGTTACTGGAGTAACGGGAGTTGGTGAAGGAACCGTTATCCCCACCGCAGCAAGTACATTAGCGAGAATACTTACCACCAAAATATTCGATCTTGGGGCCTCTACAGTCATGGCAGAAGAATGGATATCTGCTGAAATAGCCAATGTAAATAAAGGAATCAATTAAATGTACATCTTTGAGAGAAAAATATATATCATGTATATCAAAATCCTGATATTACTTTTCTGAGGTGGTAAATCTTGTTCCAGATGGCTGGTAGATTCTGTCAGTGGGGGGGGGGGGGGCAAAAGACGTATCAGTTCTTTGAAGAACTTCTAGGTTCACTAACAATTTTCTCCTGACTTCTCTGTGTGGTGGTGCAACCAGTTCCTTAGCAGCTCGAATGCGATCATCATCCAGATTGATCGAGGCAGTAGACGTTCCTTCTTGAGTAACCCCTCCTTGTTTTTGAATAGAAGAAGGAGTGGCCTCCTTCTCTCCGGGAGAGGTACCAAGGAGCATCTGTTTAGACTGAGAACGAGTTATTCTCGTAGTCGTTGGCTAATTTATGACCAATGAAGTTCTTTGCTTCTTTTTCTGAACTCTAGGCGAAGCAGGTCTATCATCAAGTTGAAGGAGGGCCGTTGTCTCTTTAGTTTTTCTTTCTCTTAACCCCTTGGCAGGGGATTTCTCTTTCCGTACCTTTAAAGGTACGTCCAAAGGATCATGTACCTCATCCGGATAGTTCTTGCAATAGAAGCTTCCAGCAGTGGATCTGTGGGATCTTTATTCTCTACATCTCGAAATAATTGTGCAGTATGTTCTCCTAATTGAGATCGCTTGTCACTCGCAAAGCTATGAGCAAGATGGAAGCTTTCAGTAAAAGTGTTTGCCAAAGTATAGAAATTTGCGTATGTATATAACATACGCGGGCCTTGCTGAAGATTATAGGGCATAGAAAATACAGCTTTCGTACCCCTGGCGTTGTAATATCTCTAAGCCCTAGTCCCATCAATCAGAAAGCCTTTGGCCTGCAGACAAGTAGTGGCATTACCCACATGTAGTTGATCATAGCTAAACTGTCGTGCAAATCAACTTGGCAAATATGGCTCTAAATAGCAGTCTTCCTCAAATTGGTAGACTAAGTGAGATAGACGGATCATCTATAGCCATAAAAAGATGGGTGGACTTAGGCGGAGTGATGTTGCATCCAGATCCATCAACTATGGAGGGATAGTCTCATATCCATGAGGAGCGGGGACACACTGAAATCTCTATGCAGATCTACGATTCAATACAAACCTGCATTCTGAAAGAGCAGTGTAATTCCAACGAACGCTGGAGTAACGTCGGATGAAACTTCCACTGACAGTTCCCATATCAGGATTCATCAGACATGGATGGTGAAGCAATAACCATCCGAATAAATATGTGTAAGGCATCTCAGCGCGAGGAAAATCTTGCCTCGCCGTCTTATCATGAAGCATGGTATGCACAAAAGAACGCAATCCTGCGTTCAAGCGGCAGGTCATTGCCGGTAGAAGATCCATCTTATATCCAAAGACGAGACGTACTGCAGCAAACAGAACGCCTCGATGGAACCTATCAATTGTACTGGCTCTTGGAACTATGAAGCGTCGCAGCCATAAAGAGAGAAAACCTGCTAGCTGGGCCTCTTTAGACATGGATCTATAACCCTGTCTAAGATAACTTTGGATGGTGGTACCAGCCTTAAACGGATGCCAATCTTCATCTAGTCTGATATCTTCATGTTTGTGTTTCTCCATCAAATATTACACGTTGCTTTGACTAAGAGGCTCAAAGAAACGAGGAGCACAAGCTTGGCTCTCAAGTGGCTTATCCTCCCACACATGGCCCAGGAAGAGGTACGACATCCATTTGGTGATATAACAAGTATCTGCAGTGGCACTTTTATAGTAGAGAGAGCAGATCTTGTAATGACACAACAATTCTTGAAAGACAACGATCATCTGAGGATTGTCTTCTGACATAGTATCCAATTCTTCATTTGTGGGCACGTACTCTTCATATGGATTATCACCTATTGGAAGATGAGAGAGAAATCTCATCTCATGAAGTGCAAATTCTATTTCTCCATGGGGGGTCATGAAAGTTCTAGTCTTATCGTTGTATCTCTCTACTAAAGCCAGAAACATATGAGCATTATGGCGAATGCCGTAAACTGTGGTCCAGATGGCATCATAAAGTTCTAGTTCGAGGAGTTTATCCTTGAACTGATCCAAGATCCAGGTAGCTAAGCTGCTCCAGCATTTCATATCTGGGTTAACTAGACCCGTCATACGCATGCCGCGATCTAGATATCTTTTTTCAGTCTTCGTGAATGTATTTGCAAAGATGGGTACCATGACTGGAAGGAGTAAAGATAAATCCTCGGGAGGAGTACAACCTGGTCTTAAACCTCTCAAATAAGTGTTGTATTTTTCAAAAGTGCTGTAAAATGTGTCCTTGTACTGCGGACCCATTCTATAACAAATTTTTTTGACTCTGGCCTGTTGGATTGGAGTCAGGTCCCATGATATTCATCGGGGGTAGCTTGCGAATTCATATTGAGACAAAGCCATATACCTTGATATTTCTGTAAGGTATATGATTTTGTCTCCACATTGGTATATTCTATCCCCTTTCTTTACCTTAGGCTGGGAAGTCTTCTTGATGGCATCCCCAAATAAGAAAGCAGGCTTCTTATGGACCACACCGTCAACACTCTCTAGGGGTTCTCCGTTCATTAAACTCAGCAGAGTATGGCTTTCTTGGGCCACAAGAATAGTCTTTCGCGCTTCAGGGCCGTCATATTGAGGAAATGAAACATGGGGTAAGTGTCACGATCCGCACCCGCTTTTCGGATACGAAGCGTGTCCAAGCCCAGCTACGCATCGAGCGGACTCCAGCCCATCTCGAATACGTAAACGCTGTCAAGGCTATGGTTTACTTCCAAATCATGGCAATGCAATCTATATCTCAATCCACAATAAGAATATGAAACATGAATGAACACTATGTGTCGTGGTCTGCAGCCCACTAGCATAAATGTCTGATAAGACTCTAAGGAATATAACAAGAGTCTACAACTGAAACAAGGAACATGATATCTCATGATAAGGAATGAAAAGCACGAACAGATAATAAACTCAATAACAATACCTGAATCCCGCAAAGTATCATCACGTCTGCCATCCAGAACTACTAGCTAACTCCATGCAACCGCTAAACCTGAAGAGATCATCAGGTCCTCAGAGGACATAGCAAGATACATAATATACATGCCTATCTAACAGTTTTATCATGCGCAAGGAAATAAACAAGAAAGAACAAGGACAAGGCAAATGACTACGAACACAAACACGAACACGAATATGAACACGAATACGAACACTAGAACAACTACGTTTAAATGAACTGCCAGATGAATGATAATCACGAGATCAATAGAAAAAACCAAACCCTCATCCCGAGTGTGGACTCACGGGTTTGAACTAAACACTAACCCTAGTCCCGAGTGTGGACTCTCTGGTTAGTACTATCCCTCGTCCCGAGTGTGGACTCTCTGGTTAGTTCACGACAAGGCACCCTCGTCCCGAGTGTGGACTCTCTGGTACAAATACTACATCCTCGTCCCGTGTGTGGACTCTCTGATATAAATACCCTTGTCCCGAGCGTGGACTCTCTGGTGCAAATAATCGACATCCTAGTCCCTAGCGTGGACTAACGGATGTAAATAGATCAAGAAAAACACCCTCGTCCCGTGTGTGGACTCTCTGGTGCTAAAGAAACAATGTCAAGGATTTAGCAGTTCACTTACACGTACTCGTTCTATGACACGACTCAAGCAAGGTACTGACGAGAACTCCAAATGTGAAACACAAGGCCAAAACATGAACATGGCTATAAACAATAAAAATAACTCCACAAAAAATAACACGAAAAAGACATGTCCATAAACAATCAAATAACTGAAAAACGAAAGAAAATGTATGTAAGTAAAACTGTAGAGGAAGGCAAGGTATACTTGCCTGGAGGTTGGACAAAACGATGTCCACCGTTGGACCCGCTTTGCACCGAAAAGCGTGCCAAAGTCAATGGTCTCTAAAGTCGTCAAACTACATGTCTACGGATCCAGTTTTTCGATACGAACCCAACGGTATGTCCAATTTTGGATTCCGGCGGGCCATGCACAAAATCATCCGTTGAGTCGGACCGGGGGGGCCCACGATACGGCGATTTTATCAACTGTCTCAGAATCGGATCAAACTTGGCATACATGACCAGAAAAATGATACGGTCCTGTTGGTGCAAGTTTCGTCTCGATCTGACAAGCATGCACAAAGTAATTGGAGAATTTGCACAGAGGCCGATACGATGAATTTTGACGGATACGCATCAAATTCGTCGCGCACACGCGACCAATTTGAATTCCGCCAAAGCCCACACGACCACGAAGCCGTTACGCAACTTTCGATGCTTTCGGTTTGCGACCACGTCGCCCGATTTGGCGGGACGCACATCGTGTGGAACAATTTTCTAGTTTTTGAAACAGGTTTTTCATGATTTTCGACATCACCTAACTTCTCGTACAATAGATGAAAAATAGTTCTACAAGAAGCGTCTTAATCTCGTATATGTTGTCAATAGAAGTGTTTAAATGGAATTTTATGTTCAACGATCTACTGTCCGAAAATCGGCTTCCAAACAGGGTGTTGGGCTGTTTCTGCTCTGTCCTGTTTTTTGAGAGAATCGAGTTTTTCTCTCAAGTTCATCTCGATTTCCCTTCTAATCTGGGTCGACTCATTACAAACTAATTGGAGGAGTTCCTAGATGGTTGTAACGCCCCAGTCCCAAATTACGTAGGACTAGGAACGTAGACATGCCAGCTGTATTCATACGAAATACATAGGTCTCGTATGAATACATAAGCTGTAAAATGTAGTAATCCAAGACAAACTAAATCTCATCCACAATGAAAAGAATAATAATATAAATATTAACTCGAATATTTATGATACAATCGTTGGGCGGAGACAAAGTCCACTACCAACTATCTTAATGAAAGAAAATGTACAATAAATCGAGCAATAAAAATAGCAAGACGAACCAAGCGCAATTGTCTTCGAAGGAATGAAGAAGACCACGGCCTTGGCTAGAATACCTGCGGAAGACATGAACACACACCTGGGGAAAAACCAGGTCCTCAGACGGACGTAGCAAGATACAGGAAGAACAAGCTAATATGAACTGTCAAAATAAAATAATATATAAACTAGACCTAAATATGCAAAGGATATTCTAACCGCCTATTGTGCAATTTAGAGGACAACTTTCATGCGCATGGGTGGGATTTGTGGCTATAAGTACGTAACTGGCATCCAGTGATCCGTATCCGTCCGTAACGTCTAAAACGTCAGAGGACATCTGTAAAAATATCGCCACAGTTCCATCCGGAGACTGTGGTTTACCTGTTTGGCTTCCCATACGCACTAGCGACTGTCCTCCCCCAATATTTCCCACACTGTTCAAGTCATGTCCATGGCTCGTCCAGTTTTGTAACTGCTTGAGTCTCTAAAATCCTAATCATAGCAGTTACGAATATCTACCGTCACACGATTTTAGAGATAGCTAGTCAATAAGTTGTGCCCCTAGTAACATATCTCAAACCGTGTAGTGTGAGTGTCACAGCCAAAGAAAGATATAAGGATATCCCCCAACAAGAAGGTAGTCCGCTAACACTAAGTCAACATGCATAAAATAAAGTAACGACTAATAAAGTCGCTTGCACCCAAGTATGGCTTGGACGCGCAATTTATAACAAGGAAAACTAACAATATGAAATAAAATAAATAATGCAGAAAATAAATAATTGACAGTTAATTAGCAAGGTATACTTGCCTGTCGCGACGCCTGGTGAGCTGCCTGGTGTGGTACAATAAAGATGGCACAAAGTTCGACTTCGGTGTTACAACTATGTAAGTGGACCTCTGTTGATGGCATGGACATTTCCATTGGGTCCGGAACGGTCAAATTTGTTATGGTGGACATAAGGTAGGCTTGAATAGGCGAAGGTATAGGAAAGGGGAATTTAATCATGGGCGTGATGAAGATCGAGGAAATTCAAGGAAATAATACATATACTATTTTAGGAAATGTATTTTAATATTTAGAACAACTCAAGTTTGTCAAAAATAAAATTTTTGTAGAGAAACCATATCTCATTAGTTGGATAAATATTTGAAAAAAAAAATACTAGAATTTATTGTATAAGTTGGTAGCTAAAAATACCTTTAAAAATATTAAATCCAAAAAAAAGATTTGGGGCTAAAACAAACTCATTAACATAGGAATATGTAATTATATATAGGGATATTTTGTAAAACCTCCCCTAAATAATGGGCTAATTTGCAAAATACCCCCTAAAGATCTCGAATTGGTAAAACCTCCTTTCCGTCAAGACGGTGTTTAATTTTGGGTGACGTGGCTATCCGTGTGTGGCTTTTCCCAGTCAGACAAAAATACCCCTGCGTACGTGGCTTTTCCCCCTCTCTCTCTCCTCTCTCTCTCTAACGGTCATCTTCTTCCTCTCTTACTTTTCCTCTAACCTATTTATACCGATCATCTTCCTCATCTTTCACTTGATCCTCTTCCAGCGTACAACTTGTCTACCAAAGATCAGGTTCCTACAAGCATGGGGGTGTTTCTTCATCTCTAGAGAAGGAGGCAATTTCTGCCATTAAAGGAGGAAACACAAATTATTCTAATTACAGTAAGGAGGAAACACAAATTATTCTATTTACAGTAAGGAGAAAACACAAATTAAGCAGCAAGCGAAAAAGACAACCAAAGTCAGCCCAGCCAAGTTCAAAGCTGTTGGACATTTTTTATTTTGAAACTTAAACTCTCACACACATTCTTCTTCTTGTTGTTGTCGAACACGGCACTACTTTCCTCGTCCACCAGCGACACCGACTCCCTCTCCGCCTTCCGCGCCCTCGTCGACGCCCACGGCAACCTGGCCTCCAACTGGACCGGCCCCGACGCCTGCTCCTCGCGCTGGGTCGGCGTGGGCTGCTCCGGCGGGGCTCCATCGCGAGCGTGTCGAACGTGGCCGGGTGCTCGAAGGGGACGTGGCTCCAGGAGGAAGAAGGGGAAGGGGGATGGAGGAAGGGTAATTTGGAAATTTCATAAAATTTGGAAAACAGAGTTGTGGCCACGTATGCAACAATTGCCACGTCACCCAAAATTAAACACCGTCTTGACGGAAAGGAGGTTTTACCAATTCGAGATCTTTAGGGGGTATTTCGCAAATTAGCCCATTATTTAGGGGAGGTTTTACAAAATATCCCTTATATATATTAGGGTTTGAAAACTAGATTTTTATTAGTAAATAATTGAAAATATAAATATAATTTAGAAACTATCATACTTTTAGATAATATAATTTAATGAGAAACAATTAGATGAAATCGGGCTAATAACAAAATTTTGTCAAAAATACTAATTAATTAAGTTTTGAAACGAATTTAAATTTACCTATAGGGTCAAGTCTCAATACATTATTTGACATACATTATAAATTAGAATATTTATTTAAATAAATAAATAAATAAATATAATGCTAATAAAATAATTTACAAATACTAATGTTATACTAACAAAACAAATACATATTAGTAGTAGTAATAATAATAATAATAATATACAATAATACTAATAATAAATTAAGAAAACAGAAATAATAATAATAATAATAATAATAATAATAATAATAATAATAATAATAATAATACTTTACTTATACTTCTGTTCTTCCAAAAAAAAAAAAAAAAACGAAGTAAAAAAATCAAAACACCAAATAAAAGAAGAAGAAGGTTCAGAAGAAGAAAAGGGAGCGGAGAGAGGAGGCTCTCGGCGCAAGGGCGGCAACGCGGACCGGAGGCGGTGGCGAGCTAGAGGGAGGGCTGGACGGAGGGAAGGCTGAGATGGCCTGAGGGGTCGAGACGAGAGCCATGGGAGAGAGGAAGACCCAGGGAAGGGCTAGGGCTAGGGATTGTCGGCCGGTGGCGGAGGCGGTGGGTCCAACGGTGGTCCGGGAGGCGGCGCAAAGGAGTGAGGTAGAGGGAATGGGGATTCGGCGGACGGCTACGGAGGGGATGGGAGGAGCGCGGGGAAAAGGGTTTCGGCGGACACGGGGCGGCGATGGACTGGGCGTGGGCGGCGGCGTGCGGGGGTTTCGCCGGAGCTGGTGCGGTCCGGAGCGGGCGGGCTGCGACGCCGGCGATGGTTCGCCGGGCGGGGAACGGCGGAGGAACGGGGCACCCTCCGGATCTGGGAGATGGCAGCGGGAAGCTCGTCGATGGGTGGCCGGGAGCACCCCGACGACGCTGGACGGTGGGGCTTGCCGCCTGGAGGCGGCTCGTCGAGGCACAGAGGTCGGCTCGGCGGAGAAGAAGGTTCGGGGTGTAGCGGAGACGACGGCTGAGGGGGTCGATGGCAGCGGACAAGGCAGAATTAGGGTTAGGAATCGTGTCGGGATTGTCGACACGAACGAGAGAATAATGTATTTGTAAAAATTGGAATAAGAGCTGGACGGGGAACACGGACACGGGACACGCACCATGGTTGGAGAATTTATTTGTGGAATAATTTGGTGGATGATAATGTGGAGCAGTACCTGCCTATATTTATAGGATGTGGGAATTTCCACTTTGGATAGGATTAGGATTATTTTAAACCCAATAATAGATAGTTCCAATTTAAATTAAAAGCAATCAAATCAAATAAAAATCCAAAATCCAAATCTAATTTAAATTTAATTTAAATCTAATTAAATCTTTAGTATAAATTCAATGAGATAAATCCAATTTCAAATATTTAACTATCTAAATAAATCCAATAAATTTTTAAATCAAGATTTTAATGATCCAATAATTTTAAAATATATTTTCTAAATTACTATTAATATAAATTTCGAAAATTCATTATTTATTTAAAATAACTAATAAATACTTACTAAATATTTATGTATGTGCAAATAATGTTTACGAAAATGTACTTTTCTAATATATCATTTTATAGGAAAAATAATTTATTATTACAACTGTATAAATGAAAGATGAAAGGCTTTTCATAATTAAGATCGTAAACTTGAAAATATTTAGCTAGAAATAATTTTTATCTACATTAAAATAATAAAAATAATATTTTTCAAAAATATGTACGTTCGTCCATATTCGCACTCGACGAGCAAGAAAAATAATTTTGTGCGCGACGTACAATACGAGTACGCGACGTACAATACGAAAATTTAAATTCGTACAAATATTAATAAATAAAGAAAATATTTAGTAGAAATTTAGGGGTTTTACATCCCACCCAACTTAAAAGAATTTCGTCCTCGAAATTAAGAATTAGTAGGGGGGTGAGAGGACACAAGGTGGTATCGATGGAAAACAATTTATAACAATTCATACCGTAAGAATTTACGATCCAAATCATTGAAAGATAATACGGTATGGTCACGTGGGTCGCGAGTTATGGCACGAATAAGGGATTGATTAGGTTTATGCCTAAATCAAGGGACTTGGAAGGTTCATGATAGCGAATATAGGGCCAAGAAAAGGACGAGTGGTTTAGGGTAAAGATATAGCAACATCGAGTGAGAATGGTCATAGCAGATAGGAAGGCTAGGGAAAGTTCTAGTATAACGCCTTCGCCCTCCTAAAATAGGTGGAGGCGAAAGAAATATAGAGTTCGAAGGAGGCGTTATCGAATACGAATACGTGATTCAAAGACGATCGAATGATTTCAAAAGAATTGTCAAGGCAGTCGTGGATGGATTGTAAGGGCCAGTTTAATTAAGTTCCATCCACGTAGAATAATCGATAAAAGCGAACCAAAGTGCACTCGGTTGATCAGACCATTATGCACCGGTTCTGATAGACAATCTGTTAGTGGAGGCCTCCAATAACTTATGTCATGAACAAGCTTGATAAAGAATTTAGCTTGCAAAAACTAGGCTACATTAGCATCATTAGTCTAGGTAGTAAAAATATAGGCACGTGAGATTTAAGATTGAAATAAAGAACAATTATGAATAGTCTAAGAGTCATAGGAACCTAAGTCTTGTTTATTCCTATACCATCATTCTACAGTTTTATTGACCAAGGCTTGGTTGACCAAATGGGTTAAATTCTCTAGTCTCTATGGTATAGGTAATACCATTTGTATTCCCTTAATGGTCAAGGGTGTGTGGGGTATTCTACCCAACTTAAAAGAATTTAGCTAAGGGTGTTTGGGACATCTAACTAGTAGGGTCAATCTCTAGCAAGCACGAAGGGAAGATAAGAATAGGGATGGAAGGAAGCAAGCAAGATGCAATTGATGAGTCAACGGTAGATAAATCAAGGAAAGAGGTCAAGTATGTGGATGAGATCCTAGACTTCTAATCATATACGCAGGCTTGCTTGGTACGGTAAAGTAACCAAACAATTTATCTTGACCTGCATGGGCCACCACAAAAACATGTAACGCCCCAGTCCCAAATTACGTAGGACTAGGAACGTAGACATGCCAGCTGTATTCATACGAAATACATAGGTCTCGTATGAATACATAAGCTGTAAAATGTAGTAATCCAAGACAAACTAAATCTCATCCACAATGAAAAGAATAATAATATAAATATTAACTCGAATATTTATGATACAATCGTTGGGCGGAGACAAAGTCCACTACCAACTATCTTAATGAAAGAAAATGTACAATAAATCGAGCAATAAAAATAGCAAGACGAACCAAGCGCAATTGTCTTCGAAGGAATGAAGAAGACCACGGCCTTGGCTAGAATACCTGCGGAAGACATGAACACACACCTGGGGAAAAACCAGGTCCTCAGACGGACGTAGCAAGATACAGGAAGAACAAGCTAATATGAACTGTCAAAATAAAATAATATATAAACTAGACCTAAATATGCAAAGGATATTCTAACCGCCTATTGTGCAATTTAGAGGACAACTTTCATGCGCATGGGTGGGATTTGTGGCTATAAGTACGTAACTGGCATCCAGTGATCCGTATCCGTCCGTAACGTCTAAAACGTCAGAGGGCATCTGCAAAAATATCGCCACAGTTCCATCCGGAGACTGTGGTTTACCTGTTTGGCTTCCCATACGCACTAGCGACTGTCCTGCCCCAATATTTCCCACACTGTTCAAGTCATGTCCATGGCTCGTCCAGTTTTGTAACTGCTTGAGTCTCTAAAACCCTAATCATAGCAGTTACGAATATCTACCGTCACACGATTTTAGAGATAGCTAGTCAATAAGTCGTGCCCCTAGTAACATATCTCAAACCGTGTAGTGTGAGTGTCACAGCCAAAGAAAGATATAAGGATATCCCCCAACAAGAAGGTAGTCCGCTAACACTAAGTCAACATGCATAAAATAAAGTAACGACTAATAAAGTCGCTTGCACCCAAGTATGGCTTGGACGCGCAATTTATAACAAGGAAAACTAACAATATGAAATAAAATAAATAATGCAGAAAATAAATAATTGACAGTTAATTAGCAAGGTATACTTGCCTGTCGCGACGCCTGGTGAGCTGCCTGGTGTGGTACAATAAAGATGGCACAAAGTTCGACTTCGGTGTTACAACTATGTAAGTGGACCTCTGTTGATGGCATGGACATTTCCATTGGGTCCGGAACGGTCAAATTTGTTATGGTGGACATAAGGTAGGCTTGAATAGGCGAAGGTATAGGAAAGGGGAATTTAATCATGGGCGTGATGAAGATCGAGGAAATTCAAGGAAATAATACATATACTATTTTAGGAAATGTATTTTAATATTTAGAACAACTCAAGTTTGTCAAAAATAAAATTTTTGTAGAGAAACCATATCTCATTAGTTAGATAAATATTTGAAAAAAAAAATACTAGAATTTATTGTATAAGTTGGTAGCTAAAAATACCTTTAAAAATATTAAATCCAAAAAAAAGATTTGGGGCTAAAACAAACTCATTAACATAGGAATATGTAATTATATATATTAGGGTTTGAAAACTAGATTTTTATTAGTAAATAATTGAAAATATAAATATAATTTAGAAACTATCATACTTTTAGATAATATAATTTAATGAGAAACAATTAGATGAAATCGGGCTAATAACAAAATTTTGTCAAAAATACTAATTAATTAAGTTTTGAAACGAATTTAAATTTACCTATAGGGTCAAGTCTCAATACATTATTTGACATACATTATAAATTAGAATATTTATTTAAATAAATAAATAAATAAATATCATGCTAATAAAATAATTTACAAATACTAATGTTATACTAACAAAACAAATACATATTAGTAGTAGTAATAATAATAATAATAATATACAATAATACTAATAATAAATTAAGAAAACAGAAATAATAATAATAATAATAATAATAATAATAATAATAATAATAATACTTTACTTATACTTCTGTTCTTCCAAAAAAAAAAAAAAAAACGAAGTAAAAAAATCAAAACACCAAATAAAAGAAGAAGAAGGTTCAGAAGAAGAAAAGGGAGCGGAGAGAGGAGGCTCTCGGCGCAAGGGCGGCAACGCGGACCGGAGGCGGTGGCGAGCTAGAGGGAGGGCTGGACGGAGGGAAGGCTGAGATGGCCTGAGGGGTCGAGACGAGAGCCATGGGAGAGAGGAAGACCCAGGGAAGGGCTAGGGCTAGGGATTGTCGGCCGGCGGCGGAGGCGGTGGGTCCAACGGTGGTCCGGGAGGCGGCGCAAAGGAGTGAGGTAGAGGGAATGGGGATTCGGCGGACGGCTACGGAGGGGATGGGAGGAGCGCGGGGAAAAGGGTTTCGGCGGACACGGGGCGGCGATGGACTGGGCGTGGGCGGCGGCGTGCGGGGGTTTCGCCGGAGCTGGTGCGGTCCGGAGCGGGCGGGCTGCGACGCCGGCGATGGTTCGCCGGGCGGGGAACGGCGGAGGAACGGGGCACCCTCCGGATCTGGGAGATGGCAGCGGGAAGCTCGTCGATGGGTGGCCGGGAGCACCCCGACGACGCTGGACGGTGGGGCTTGCCGCCTGGAGGCGGCTCGTCGAGGCACAGAGGTCGGCTCGGCGGAGAAGAAGGTTCGGGGTGTAGCGGAGACGACGGCTGAGGGGGTCGATGGCAGCGGACAAGGCAGAATTAGGGTTAGGAATCGTGTCGGGATTGTCGACACGAACGAGAGAATAATGTATTTGTAAAAATTGGAATAAGGGCTGGACGGGGAACACGGACACGGGACACGCACCATGGTTGGAGAATTTAGTTGTGGAATAATTTGGTGGATGATAATGTGGAGCAGTACCTGCCTATATTTATAGGATGTGGGAATTCCCACTTTGGATAGGATTAGGATTATTTTAAACCCAATAATAGATAGTTCCAATTTAAATTAAAAGCAATCAAATCAAATAAAAATCCAAAATCCAAATCCAAATCTAATTTAAATTTAATTTAAATCTAATTAAATCTTTAGTATAAATTCAATGAGATAAATCCAATTTCAAATATTTAACTATCTAAATAAATCCAATAAATTTTTAAATCAAGATTTTAATGATCCAATAATTTCAAAATATATTTTCTAAATTACTATTAATATAAATTTCGAAAATTCATTATTTATTTAAAATAACTAATAAATACTTACTAAATATTTATGTATGTGCAAATAATGTTTACGAAAATGTACTTTTCTAATATATCATTTTATAGGAAAAATAATTTATTATTACAACTGTATAAATGAAAGATGAAAGGCTTTTCATAATTAAGATCGTAAACTTGAAAACATTTAGCTAGAAATAATTTTTATCTACATTAAAATAATAAAAATAATATTTTTCAAAAATATGTACGTTCGTCCATATTCGCACTCGACGAGCAAGAAAAATAATTTTGTGCGCGACGTACAATACGAGTACGCGACGTACAATACGAAAATTTAAATTCGTACAAATATTAATAAATAAAGAAAATATTTAGTAGAAATTTAGGGGTTTTACAATGGTCATATAGGTATCCTATAAAATTTTACGAAGTCGAATTCTATGGAGTATTTAGGGAGATATGCGATGACGAAGTCGTACCTTTTTGCTCGCAACCTACTGCTGCTGTCAATGCCGTTCTTCGTGCGTGCGCGTCGGCCCTGGCTGGCCGACGACAGCGCGCAGGGCGGCGCACGATTGCGCCCAGGCTGGGGGTGGTGGCACGCTATTAGGGTTACGGTTTGCTTGATTTGCATCTCGTTCGAGCGCTTATATATGCGTGCTCTGTTCTGTACATATCCGTGGGGAGGGGGTTTTACTGGGTCGGCCAGTAACTGGGTTTGCCCGGGCCTGTGGGCCGGGCCAGAGAGGCCTGCTACTGCCTCCCCCTATACATTTAATTAAGTATACTAAATACATATCCTTGTATATATAATTATTTATATACATACATATTTTTTTTTTTATATACATACATATATATACGCCTATTTATACATGTATATACATTCACATATATTCTTTTATATATATATATATATATATATATATATATATATATATATATATATATATATATATATATATATATATATATATATACACCTATATATATACGTACACCTATATACAATATACTTAATATACATTTACATCTACACATATTTATGTATATTTATATATACATACACACACGTACACTATTATATATATAATTATATATACATACACATAAACACGTATATGTAATATATATATATACAAACACATTTATTATATTAATATTTGTATTTACAAACACACACACGTATATAGTATATATATTTATATATACATGCACACAAACTCATATATAATATATATATATATGTATATATATGTATACGTATACGTATATACGTATAAATTATAAATCTCGATATAACCATTAAATATGACAATATAATCCTTATATACAATCTCCACAAAAACCCAATTAAATCCCAATAATAATTATTCCAAGGATAGGGCCTACCTACATAGATATGGACACATATACAATAATATTTATTTATATAAAATAAACATAATCAATAATAGTAAAGTAAAAATTTGTTTAATAAATACGTCAAAATTATTAATAATAATATTAATCCTAATAACACTGAAATTAAATCAATAATATATCGCAGTGAACTCATCAACCACCCCATTTATTCGGCTCCAGAAATTCGTACAATATTCTAAATGCTATTTAATAACAATAATATCTATATTCTACCCATATCAATTATTTAGTAAATAATTGCCAATTCCTAATATGTACAAAATATTTGTATTTACAAAACATGTCTACAAGGTCGTATTTGGTCCCACTACATGTCTATCCGGGCTTGGTTTCGGTTCGGACCCAATTCGGGCTAACTTGGTACAATTGGGTTATCTAAAATTAATATATCTAATTAATAAATAAATAATTCATCGGTAAGGGTTAAGTCGCAACTTGGCCTGGTTTTCTTAGTTAGGACGTCGCTATGATTTGGCTTTCCCTACCAAGGCTAATACACTAGTCAAAGCACGCCATTACACTATCCGTGCCACGATTCCTAGTCGTCTGGTACTTCAAAACTCAACCATGGCTAAAATCATCTACCGTAAAAACTAACTAAATAATTATTTATAAAAAAATTCTAAAATCACTATTTAAAACAAATAAATAATAAAAATATTTCAAAGAATATTCGGGAAGGGAGGCTACAAATCTACCCACCTTAAAAATAATTTCGTCCTCGAAATTCCAATCCATAACTATTTCTAAAAATCAAAGTCTACTATCACTTGAATCTCCTCAAATTTAATTCCTCACAAATATTTTATAACCAAGAATATTTGAGGACTTCTACCCACCTTTGGTCACACTACTCCCTTGAAACACAGGTCACTAAAATCATATAATCTTCTAACTAGTGACTAAAAATTCTACCAAGACTATCTAGGACATATGGTACCTATAATCCCTCATATATATAAACAACCAATATTTAATAGTCAAGCATTATTATACTATAAATTAAGAATTTCTGATAATCTTAGATAGCACGATCATTCGTCACCCCGAAATAAAAGGGACGAGAATCAATGGCACAGGAAGCAAGGAAGTATAATTGAGAGCAAATATGGAGTTTTCTAGGACGTAGAGAATTTCTAGGAGAATTTCCAAAGCAGAGTGGATTGAGATTTTTAAGGTCTAGTCAAGGTCGCAGGCTCGTACCAGTACAGTTACATAATCGGTACGATATGCTCTGACCTGCATGGGCCACCACAAAAACTTGTCACGACCCGCACCCGCTTTTCGGATACGAAGCGTATCCAAGCCCAGCTACGCATCGAGCGGACTCCAGCCCATCTCGAATACGTAAACGCTGTCAAGGCTATGGTTTACTTCCAAATCATGGCAATGCAATCTATATCTCAATCCACAATAAGAATATAAAACATGAATGAACACTATGGGTCGTGGTCTGCAGCCCACTAGCATAAATGTCCGATAAGACTCTAAGAAATATAACAAGAGTCTACAACTGAAACAAGGAACATGATATCTCATGATAAGGAATGAAAAGCACGAGCGGATAATAAACTCAATAACAATACCTGAATCCCGCAATGTATCATCACGTCCGCCATCCAGAACCACTAGCTAACTCTATGCAACCGCTAAACCTGAAGAGATCATCAGGTCCTCAGAGGACATAGCAAGATACATAATATACATGCCTATCTAACAGTTTTATCATGCGCAAGGAAATAAACAAGAAAGAACAAGGACAAGGCAAATGACTACGAACACAAACACGAACACGAATATGAACACGAATACAAACACGAATACGAACACTAGAATAACTACGTATAAATGAACTGTCGGATGAACGATAATCACGAGATCAATGGAAGAAACCAAACCCTCATCCCGAGTGTGGACTCTCTGGTTAGTACTATCCCTCGTCCTGAGTATGGACTCTCTGGTTAGTTCACGGCAAGGCACCCTCGTCCCGAGTGTGGACTCTCTAGTGCAAATACTACATCCTCATCCCGTGTGTGGACTCTCTGATGTAAACACCCTCGTCCCGAGCGTGGACTCTCTGGTGCAAATAATCGACATCCTAGTCCCTAGCGTGGACTCACGGATGTAAATAGATCAAGGAAAATACCCTCGTCCCGTGTGTGGACTCTCTGGTGCCAAGGAAACAATGTCAAGGATTTAGTAGTTCACTTACACGTACTCGTTCTATGACACGACTCAAGCAAGGTACTGACGAGAACTCCAAATGTGAAACACAAGGCCAAAACATGAACATGGCTATAAACAATAAAAATAACTCCACAGAAAATAACACGAAAAATACATGTCCATAAACAATCAAATAACTGAAAAACGAAAGAAAATGCATGTAAGTAAAACTGTAGAGGAAGGCAAGGTATACTTGCCTGGAGGTTGCACGCAGATCCAATAACAATCTAGTCCACTACTAAGCCATAGGTCCAAATCATCACAACTGTCTCTGAAAGCTGAAACAGACAATGCCAACAGTCTCAGAATAGTCAAATTAGCTAGGATTGCCTGTCCTTAAGTCCAATTCTGGATACAAGGGCAAAACGGTAATTTTGGACAAAAACGATGTCCACCGTTGGACCCGCTTTGCACCGAAAAGTGTGCCAAAGTCAATGGTCTCTAAAGTCATCAAACTATATGTCTACGGATCCAATTTTTTGATACGAATCCAACGGTATGTCCAATTTTGGATTCCGGCAGGCCGTGCACAAAATCACCCATTGAGTCGGACCGGAGGGGACCGCGATACGGCGATTTTATCAACTGTCTCAGAACCGGATCAAACTTGGCATACATGATCAGAAAAACGATACGGTCCTGTTGATGCAAGTTTCATCTCGATCTGACAAGCATGCACAAAGTAATTGAGAAATTTACACAGAGGCCGATACGGTGAATTTTGACGGATACGCATCAAATTCGTCGCGCACACACGACCAATTTGAATTCCGCCAAAGCCCACACGACCACGAAGCCGTTACGCAACTTTCGATGCTTTCGGTTTGTGACCACGTCGCCCGGTTTGGCGGGACGCACGTCGTGTGGAACAATTTTCTAGTTTTTGAAACAGGTTTTTCATGATTTTCGACATCACCTAACTTTTCGTACAATAGATGAAAAATAGTTCTACAAGAAGCGTCTTAATCTTGTATATGTTGTCAATAGAAGTGTTTAAATAGAATTTTATGTTCAACGATCTCCTGTCCGGAAACCGGCTTCCAAACAGGGTGTTGGGCTGTTTCTGCTCTGCCCTGTTTTTCGAGAGAATCGAGTTTTTCTCTCAAGTTCATCTCGATTTCCCTTCTAATCTGGGTCGACTCATTACAAACTAATTGGAGGAGTTCCTAGATGGTCATATAGGTATCCTATAGAATTTTACGAAGTCGAATTCCGTGGAGTATTCAGGGAGATATGCGATGACGAAGTCGTACCTTTTTGCTCGCAACCTGCTGCTGCTGCTGTCAATGCCGTTCTTCGCACGCGCGCGCGTCGGCCCTGGCTGGCCGACGACAGCGCGCAGGGCAGCGCGCACCGGTGGAACGGGAATGATCGATCGGAGGGACGAAGCAGACTTGCTCGAGCTATCCGGACTACCCGAATGCATTGTGCGTTGGATGGGGTACACATCAACAAATCGATTCGTTGTGAACATTTTTATATAGCCCCGCCAACTGTTGATACGTGTTGCTCTGTGCGACAAAGACAGCTAGTTGGTTATCGTCCTGCGCAATTCCATTTCGCCCGTCGAATGTGCCTGCTTCCCCGTCAGTACTATACACAAGATCCCCAACCAAGGCGCTGTTAAGCCCGGTTGGTATAAGCCGGTCGGTGCGAGTCAAGTCGAAGCGCGCTAGACTTTGAATGCAATCAAGCACTTGACGCACAGATATATGCCATATAGCCGATTACTGCAAAATGACATCATAGTAGATGAAACCCTTCCTTGACAGTATTCATTTCTATGCTTTCTTCGCACATCTCCAAGATGGAAGTTTCGCACCAGCGAACGCAATTCATTCTACACGGTCCAGTCCGAATGAACTTCGCGGAAGCAGGAATTCCTGGACCACGAGAACGACGATATAGCTTATAGCATGCAGCAGGTGGCTCACCTTGTCACATGAATTTCTCAATGAAAGATTCAATCAACACAACAAGGCCCAGTCGCACAAAGGAATTGATGTGGTCTTGCCCCGGCTAGGATAGGATGGTTGCGCCCAGGCTGGGGGTGGTGGCACGCTATTAGGGTTACGGTTTGCTTGATTTCCATCTTGCTCGAGCGCTTATATATGCGTGCTCTGTTCTGTACATATCCGTGGGGAGGGGGTTTTACTGGCTCGGCCAGTAGCTGGGTTTGCCCGGGCTTGTGGGCTGGGCCAGAGAGGCCTACTACTGCCTCCCCCTATACATTTAATTAAGTATACTAAATACATATCCTTGTATATATAATTATTTATATACATACATATATATACGCCTATATATACATGTATATACATGTATATACATTCACATATATTCTTTTATATATATATATATATATATATATATATATATATATATATATATATATATATATATATATATATATATATATATATATATATATATATATTTTCTTCATATATATATATATATATATATATATATATATATATATATATATATATATATATATATATATATATATATATATATATATATATATATATATATATATATATAATCCCATATACACCTATATATATACGTACACCTATATATAATATACTTAATATACATTTACATCTACACATATTTATGTATATTTATATATACATACACACATGTACACTATTATATATATAATTATATATACATACACATAAACACGTATATGTAATATATATATACAAACACATTTATTATATTAATATTTGTATTTACAAACACACACACATATATAGTATATATATTTATATATACATGCACACAAACTCATATATAATATATATATATATGTATATATATGTATACGTATACGTATATACGTATAAATTATAAATCTCGAGATAACCGTTAAATATGACAATATAATCCTTATATACAATCTCCATAAAGACCCAATTAAATTTCAATAACAATTATTCCAAGGATAGGGCCTACCTACATAGATATGGACACATATACAATAATATTTATTTATATAAAATAAACATAATCAATAATAGTAAAGTAAAAATTCGTTTAATAAATACGTAAAAATTATTAATAATAATATTAATCCTAATAACACTGAAATTAAATCAATAATATATCGCGGTGAACTCATCAACCACCCCATTTATTCGGCTCCAGAAATTCGTACAATATTCTAAACGCTATTTAATAACAATAATATCTATATTCTACCCATATCAATTATTTAGTAAATAATTGCCAATTCCTAATATATACAAAATATTTGTATTTACAAAACATGTCTACAAGGTCGTATTTGGTTCCACTACATGCCTACCCGGGCTTGGTTTCGGTTCGGACCCAATTCGGGCTAAGTTGGTACAATCGGGTCATCTAAAATCAATATATCTAATTAATAAATAAATAATTCATCGGTATGGGTTAAGTCGCAACTTAGCCTGGTTTTCTTAGTTAGGACGTCGTTATGATTCGGCTTTCCCTACCAGGACTAATACACTAGTCAAAGCACGCCATTACACTATCCGTGCCACGATTCCTAGTCGTCTGGTACTTCAAAGCTCAACCATGGCTAAAATCATCTACCGTAAAAACTAACTAAATAATTATTTATAAAAAATTCTAAAATCACTATTTAAAACAAATAAATAATAAAAATATTTTAAAGAAAATTTGGGAAGGGAGGCTACAATAAGTTCTCTTTATACTCAGGGACATTAAAGGCTGAAGCGAACCTCTCAGCATGAGGATCTTCCCTGAGGTCAACTGCAAAGAAACAGATAAACAGAAGTTAGATTTATGCGGAAAAATGCACAAGAAATAACAAGAGTGCGCAACAGTCATAAGTACAAACAAATATGTTGTGCGACAACTAGGTTGCACGACAATTAAGTTGTGCGACATCCTAAGTTGCGCGACATACTAGATTGCACAACAACTTGGTTGCGCGATATCCTTGGTTGCGAAACAACTGAGTTGCACGACAACATGCGCAATACGGTTCATAAGGACGAACAGTGCTCAAAACAAACAACCACACCCTAATACGGGGTGGCGCAAAGTCTGTGATGCGCCAAACACTCTAAAAAGAGGGGCGCAAGTCATTCAAATTGAAAACCAAGTCGGCCACCATGTTCAAAGTCGTTCGTTTTGGGTTACCTTCCAAAGCAGGGTTAGCCGTTTCTCGTCGTGAAGAGGAAGGCGCATACTACGGCGCGCGGGTCGACAGAGCACTGGTCGAGGGTTCAGCAACACCCTTCCCTTTATCGGCAGCGGTCTTCTTGGGTGTCATTACGTCGAGAAGATGATCGGAGGGAAGATCGAAAGAGCTCAAAGAATTCTCTAAGAAGATTAAAGCAAAAGTAAAGAGTTAAAGTCGGTTAACAACGGGTTATTTATAGCCTAAACAGAATCCTAATAGTCACCCCAAGCTGCACATAAAATATCGTAACAGTTCGCAACAAACTGCACGAGATAGGCGCAACTTGACTCAGTAATTGCCACGATTCAAAGTATTTCAAAGTTTTGTGACATTTCAAAATTCAAAAACTTTGAAGGGAGTCATGTAGAACCTAAAAATAAAGTTGTACCATATTTGTACTACTCAGCAATCAACTTGCGCCCAAAAAATCAAGTTGCACCACAGTTTTGAAGCCCAAAAATCATGTTGCGCCACTGCTCAAGTTGTGCCAAATATCAGATTGCGCCTAAACCTACGTGGCACCTGAAAGTAATTGTCATCATTAACTGACATCACTGACAACTGACGACACATTGAACGAAGAAATCTCTTCGAATCCTGTAAAGCGCGGCGCTCGAGACGATTTGCTATCATTAATGACAGCTATTCTGCGCGCTCTGCAAGTTGCGCCTAGTTGCAACCTGATCAAACTTTTCTCATAGACTGACACGTAACTCAAATGATGCCACGTGCCTATGCACTGTGTTGCGCCTAGGTGCAACCTGATCAAGTGCAGTTTGACTCTCTGACTGAAGCTCGCGCAACCTGACAAAGTTGAAACAACTAACGTTCTAAAGCAGGATGACGTGGCGCACATGCCACTAATCTCTCAAAACGTGTCCACTACTCTGTACACGACCATGCACATCTCAATCATATGATGTCATATGTCTAAATACAGTTAGTACACGTTCGAGTAATTGAATGGAAGTTGGCGCAACCTGAGGTTGGCGCAACCCGAAGCCGTGCAGTTCAACCTCGCGCACATCAGAATAACTGCTAAAATAGTTATTTCCAGAACTCTATAAATAGAGTTTCCAATCATTATCAGAGGACCAGAGATCAAGAGTTCTTGCAAAAGTGCTGCTGCATTCTCCAGAGGCTTTAGTCTTCAAGTTCATATAGTCCAAGGGATAAAGCGATCATCTTCTGATCGAATTTCTAAAGTTGTACTTCCCAGAATTCATTGTACTTTATACGATTGTTTTCAAGTTTGGAATAAACTTTTTGTTTTTGCAGACATGCCAGGCAACAACGCAACACAATGTTAGCATTGGCGTATTGAAGACGGCGAGGGCGGCGAGTGGATATGTGGCTCGGCCAGGAAGTACAGCGTCGCAAAGGCGAAGCTAGAGGTGGAAGATGAAGGGAGGCTCTCTCATTCTCTGCTGGCGGAGGCACGGAGGCTGGATCTAGTCGCCGGCAAGGTCGACGATACAGAACCGGGTAAGTGTAGTGTTGGCTTTGGTGATGATCGATGGTGGTGGTCGTAGAGCGGTGAAGGTGGATCTAGCCATTGACGGGATAGGCAGGTGGTTGACCAAGAAGTTGGTCGAGCAGAAAAGAGTGGAGGAAGTCGGTCGAAGATGACCGGAGTTGTTCTGGTAGTGGTACGACTGTCGATAGAGATCGATCGGGATCACCGTCGACGGTGGCGGCCAGCTTAGGATTAGGGTTTGTGTTAGAAATAGGGATTTGGAGGATTCGTGTCCTGTATGATAGAACTTGGAAGACCTTTCCGGTGTGTCGGACATTGGGATGATGAATGTGTTTGTAAAAGAAATTAGTAGAGGGAATTGGGTGGACATGGACACGGTGCACGCACAAAATTTACTGCGATGGTGATAATGGTGTTTGTGGACTTGTGGGTTATGGAAAGAAATAGATGAAGGCTCCTCTATATATAGGAGTTGAAGATTCCCTAATTAGGGAATGAATAGAATTTATGGAACAAATCCTTTCCATAGATTTAATTCAATCAATTAGATTGTTAAATATAAATCCATCAATTGATGGCAAAAAAATTAAATAATATTTAATATTATAATTGATGGTAGTAAATCAATACTTCAAAAATATATTTTATAAATTCAAATCATAAAAATAAATAATAATATTAAATCAAATAATCCTAGAAGTATATTTTATAAACATAAAATCTCTTTAAAAAATAACTTTGGCAAATCTTTTTTCCTTTTAAAATACCTATAATAAAATTTTAAGTTAAAAAATTATTTTCTAATTAGAAAAATATTAAACAAAAATAAATAAAATTTTAAAAACTTGGGAAGTGGGCTTACACGCATCCTCCACCGAACCTCCAACCGAGCGTTGCCATCCTGCACGGTGACCTCCTCAAGTGGCGAAGCTGGTCGCCGACCCCTCGCCAGACCCCGCTGACCTTCTCCTCCACTGCGTCTCTCCCAGTAAGTCCTCTCTTTGGAACCTCCCACTTCCTCTCTCGATTTCTCTCCCCACTTCATTTCCCCTTCTTTTGTTGTTGCACTCACCATGATTTCTCTCTCTCGAAAAGGGAAGGAAGAGAACAGTATGGATGTTCATTAGTTTTGTTTTTGAATTGGGTTTTAGGCCTGTATACGGGGCTTAGGATATCATTGGGCTACGAGCGTTAGGCCTATAGAAAAGTATATAATTATTATATGGGTTGGGCTAGAGCCAGAAATCCGGTGGGCTTAGTATATATATATATATATATATATATATATATATATATATATATATATATATATATATATATATATATATATATTAGTATTATTTTTGAAAATATAAGTATATATATACATATAATATTAGCATCATTGTTATTGTGATTTATCCTTGTTATTATTCTCATTAGAAATAATAATAATATTATTAGTTTAAGGGATAATTTAGCAAATGCCCCCATTCAAAATATTAAAATTAGCATATACCCCCACTATTTTATTTATCTAACAAATACCCCCATTTTTGATATAAAATAATAAAAATTTAAGATATACCCCCACTCTTTTACATAGGAGTGGGGGTATTTGCTAAATAAAATAAATAGTGGGGGTATATGCTAGTTTTAACATTTGGAATGGGGGTATTTGCTAAATTATCCCTTAGTTTAATTATCTTGGTAATGATATAATTTTTTTCGGATTTTATACTTATAATAATAAAAATTATTGGGGCTTGGCCCTACAATTTCAAATTCTAGTTTCAACCCCAAAAAATAATTTTCTAGATTTACAAAAATATTACCTAAAAATATTTTGACTAAAAAAAAGGTAGTTTTCAAATTATGATTTTCAAGCATGTAATTATCTAAAATATTTTGGGATCATAAAATATAATAGTATATTTTATAAATAGTATATGTACTATTTACACCAATTCCTTCGATTATCGTCCTGTTTGTAACTGATCCAATTATTCCAATTCCCTTACCAATTGTGAACCTCTTTATGTCGACCCTAACTAATTTGACTATTCTAGACTCGATGGAACAGTCTATGCCATCATTGGAGTCCATGTTGTGAAGTTGTAACATCAAAGTTACATTATGTGCCATCATGGTCATCGCACCACACCAGGTGTCATTACCATGCAAGATACCTTGTCATTACTGTTTATCTACTTTTCTCATTATATTGCATTTATTTATTTATTTTTTGTAATATAAATTGTTCTTCTAGATCACATGTAGATACAATTTAGTATTTAATTTAGTTTTTTTGGTACTTGTTTATTTCTATACACATTTGACCTACAATGCAACGACCACCTTTGTGTGTGATGCATTTATTGTCCTTAACACATGTCATACACGAGTCACGAATCGCATATAGTTTTGGACTTACGTAGTCGGCTGGCTAACGGTTCGTGTCACGACCCACACCCTGATTAGGGGCACGAGTACGTGGTTACGTCCAGCCTACGCCGTAGTGTCGGCGGTAGAACACTGTCCTAGGTCAATCATCTAACAATATATAAGGTACCTGTACAGTATATACACTCCGAATGGAGATGACATAGCAAATACAGTCTCAATCACATCTAAGGTAGAATACGATAAAAAGATAGATAGATATGAAATGAAATGAAACCACAGAGATACAACCCGATAGAGTTCTAAGTGTCTAAGATAACACAAATCCAGAAACATCCCAAATCTCAAATACAGTAATCCAGAGAATAAATACAACTGAAAATGACTAATCTAAACTAATGGTGTCTCATCCACTGCTAATGGATCCTGCTGGAGATCCAGGGGTAATGTCTCATCAAACTCTATTATGGCCATACCCGTAAAAGGTAAAGCAATCAGCTAACATGTACTCTGTAAACATCAACGGTTATTCTATCAGAAAAATGAGCAAGTACAAACACTAACAGCAGTTCTATATGAATTGACAAATTCTATAAGAACAATATAATGAAATACAAGACAAAGATATAGGATGACTTGGGAACCATTCGAAAGCCGAGTTACAACCCTTAAACCAAACAAGGACCGGGGTTGTAACCCTTCTCCCGAGCAGAACTTAGCCTCCAATCAAGGTATAGCATAAAGGCATGTAGAACGTATGAAATACAAGACAAAATCAACAGAAAATATATAACAGGATGTGAGTACTGAATAGGACGATAATATATATATATAGGATGACTTGGGAACTATTCGGAAGCCGAGTTACAACCCTTAAACCAAACAAGGACCGGGGTTGTAACCCTTCTCCCGAACAGAAGTTAGCCTCCTATGATAAATAAATATAAAATATGACTTGAATTATTAGAGCGTTATGTGATCGGCTTTGAGAAAGTTACAGGACAGGCTATACACTTGGCCCGACAATTACATAAAAATTACTGGAAAGGGTCATGCCGGCCAACCTAGATAACGAGCACATGAATAAGATCTCGCTACACCCTACGTGAGGTGAGAGTGGCACAAGCACATGAATATAGTGATAGGAGGCTTTGATCACATAGCTCATAATAATTCCCCACCCCCGAATAGTATAATGGATCTGGACATAACACGTCATGACACGGGATTCCATAAGAGGGTAGCAAGTCCCCTTAGGAATCGGTGTCTATACAAGTACAGGGAATAAGACAGGAAATGTACCAATATACCAAAAAATTCAGGAACAACATCTCATGTCATGATCCAACATATACTAGTCCGTGAACTATCGTGTCGAGAAATCAAGTAAGACACTACAACTGAATCGGATATAGCAGATATCAAGACAATAAAAACTATCAGTGAATGTACTCGCCTGCGGTCCTGAGCTGTCAAATGGGGTCGATGCTCAGAGTGATGCCACAAACCTAAAGATGAGATATATATAAGCTAATTAGGGTTCAAAGTGTTAGGCAGGATTATATAGTATAAGCTATGTAATCTAGGTCAATCTCAGTCCAGCTAAGTCAAACTAGGTCATACTGAGTCACACTAGGTCAAACTAGGTCACAGGAAGTCAAACCAAGTTAAACTAGGCTAATGTTGACTAATAGTTGACTTTGGGTCAACTGGTCAACTCTGGTCAAGTTCTAGACATTTCTAGGCCAAGTGTTGACTAATAGTTGACTTTTGGTCAAAGCAGTCAAACTTGGTCAACCGAGGTCAAAACTAGCCTAAGCATACTATTCCTAAACATTACCAACCAAGATACCATATATCTTGGTCAAACAGGATCAACTCTAATTTAAGAATTAAAATATTAAGTTGTACCTCGTTATTCGTACATCGAAACCTACGACACGTAAATCGAGATAAGATAATCAACGGTAAGGTTAATAATCTTATCACAGTGATCTACATGATCATCTTTCCAATTTCAACGATGTGAGATCACTAGAATTGACTGATCTCAGTTTCGTTGTACTAATTCCGAAATACAAACTTAATAAGAATTAATTATAATAAAAAGGTAATACACATAGAGAAATATCTACAAATATTTTCGGATGATGAAACAAACATCACCAACGTGTCCAGAATGGTCAAATTAGCTAGGATAGCCTACCCATAAGTCCAATTTAGACACAGGAGCAAAAAGGTAATTTCGGGTCAAAACGGTGTCCGTGTCGGACCCGCTTTGCACCAAAAAATATGCAAGAATACTAGTCCACTAAATCTAACAAACTATATGTCCACGAATCCAGAATGACGATACGAACCCAACGGTATATCCAGAATTGGATTTCATTGACCCGATCTCAAATTGGTCCGTTGACCAGGACTTTAAAATTTCGATTTGCATGAAAAAGCGTGTCAGAGCTAGTGTCCTCAAAAATCAACAAATTATATGTCAACGAGTCCAGAATGACGATACAAACTCAACGGTATGTCCAGAATTGGATTCCGATGAGCCGATCTCAAAATAACCCGTTGACCCGGATATTGGTATCCGACTTACACCGAAATACGTGACGAAATCAATGTCCACTAAAATCTAGCAAATTATATGTCAACGAGTCCAGAATGACGATACGAACTCAACGGTATACCCAGAATTGGATTCCGATGAGCCGGCGTCAAAAGGTCCTCTTGATCCGGACTGTGGGGTCCGCTTTGCACCGAAATGCGTGCCAGGGCCCACGTCCTCCAAATCTAACAAACTTTATATGAAAATGTGCCAGAACGACGCCACAAGTCTACTAGTGGTGTCAGAAATTGAATTCGGAGTCCCGAGTTCAAAAATAGAATTTTACAACTTAGAAATTATGAATTCGGACGGCCAATTTTGGTGTCAAATTCAACCAATCAAACATGCTCACAATGAAACGAAATTGGAGGGGTAGGAAGAGGGTTATACCAGCTGCGCATAGAAACCAATGGCATGCCAGACGGAGCTGCGATGGAGAAGATACGAACCGACGAAGTTGGCTTCGCAAAACTGTCCAAAAATAACATAATTTAAACGGTCAAATTGGTGGCCAGTTTTGATGTATCAAACGATAAAATTAACGAACGAAAATTGAGGGGAGTGAAGAGCTATATACCGAGATTGAGACGGAGTAAAGAAATCATCGATCCAATGGTCCGATTTCTCAAAAAATGTGCAAGAAGTCGCTGCTACAAAATACGATTTCTGAGTTGATTCCGAGCTCGCGCCGACGGAACCCCGTGCCAAACGCACGAATCGCCTAGATGGCACATCCCGGAGGATGGTGGCCGCCACGGAGAGGTGCCTGGGGGTTCGTCCAACCTGGGCGGGGCGACCATGGCGGCCGTGGCGCCGGCGGCGGTGCCTGTGCACGGCTACTGCCGCTGCCATGCCAGCCGCTGCTGCTTGCTGCCATTGTTGTGCGCTGCTGCGAATTGCTCGCAGTTGCTGCTACTACGGGGGGCTGCACTGGCCTAGCGCGGCGGCGCAGCCACGGCGAGTGGCGGGGTGAGGAGGAGAAGTGGGAGGAGAGATGGTGGTGGTTGTTAATTGGTGGAGGTGGTGGTGTTGAAGCCGGAATGGTGATAGTGGTGGATGTTTATGGATGGTGGTGATGAATGATAAAGATGGAGAAGGAGAGGGCTGGTGGCGGTGCTCGGCCAGAGAGGAGGAGGTGAAGTAAGAGAAGAGGGGGTCGGCCTTGGGCTGAGCTGCTGTGTTGGTATTTGGAGAGAGAGATAGTGAGATATTAATGAAGGAAGAAAGAAGGAAAAAAAATTAAGAAGAGAGAGAAAGTAGAGAGAAAGAGAATGGAAATCTTTTCATGGAATTTAGGGCCGGCCACATGGAGGGGGGTTGTGTGAGTGAGTGCTAGGAATGGGTGGTGATGATGGTGTGTAGTAGAATGGAAGGCTAGGATTTAAATGGGGATTAGATTTTACTCTAGGGATTTAATTAAAGGGGTTATCCATGAATATTTAAAATAGATAAACTAGGTATTTAATATTTGTAGGAAATGAGTGTGTGGATATTCATGAGGGGGTAACATGAAGTTTGGGTTGGATTTGGTTGAGCTGGGTCGGGTCAAAATCGGACGTGGTACAATAATTGAATTTAAAATAGGTATTCATGAACATGGGTAAATAAGTAACATGTGGGGACTCAATAAATGGGACAAGTGTCATGTGGGTAGTAGGCTTCGTGTGGGCCGTGTCCATATTCTGGGTCGACTAGGTTGGATCGATGTCGGGTCCCAAAATTAAATTGGAAGTCGGGTCACATTCTACGGTGGATAATTAATTGGCCTAAATTGACCCAAAAGTTGTGCGAAGCAAACGAAGCACAAGATTGTATATCTGTGTGGGACACGAAGGTCATGGGTGTAGGGCGCCTCGAGTAGATCATGCATGAGGAGTTGGTTTCAAGAAAATGACTAGTATGGTGCTCCTAAATTAAAAGTCTCGGTAACATGCTTATGAGGATCAAGGAAAAGAGTGAAAAATCAATTAATAATTAATCAACGATCAAATGGTCTAAATTGACCCGAAGTTGTGCAAAATAAAAAGAGTATAAGGGAACAAGTTTGGATGGGACATGATATATCAACATGAAGATAATCTTGTCTACTACACAATAATGAAGGGAGTTTTCAGAGATTGGCATCCCCGACGCTCCAGAAGTCAAAGTCACGGTAAAGAACATTAAATCAAATAATAATCAAATAATAATATTTATTCAAAATAATTGATTTATAAAATTAAAAAAATAAGTCCTAAATTCAGGGGGCTTACATCCTACCCAGCTTATAAAAATTTTGTCCTCGAAATTAAAAAAATCATCTAATAGGTCAAGCTAAACATACAACTGCTATGGCTAAAGTACCCATTGTGCTACCCTTGTGATCATCTATGTTGTTTCTCTCTATAGGTATTTTGGTTCAGATTTAACAAAGGTCCTTCTGTCATAAACTACGTCATCGAACCTAAGCACATGTTTCTAATCCTAAATCCATCGTCATAAAATATAATATTTTATTACTCCTTCTTAGATACCTTAAAACCAATATATACTATCAAACTAATCATTCTTAATGGTTTCTAAGTCCACTATAGTCAGTCACTCATATCTGTCATATAAGCTTAACCCAATAAATCTCCAAGAAAATATACTCATCACTATCACACATAATAACATATTATAGTTACACTACAAAATTTGTTAACAACGTTTGGCTATTTCAGTCATCAAAATAGAAGGTAAAAAGGGCCTAAGACTGGGTCTAGCAATCCATATCAATATTTAGACAAGGTAAGGGTCAAGCAAGGCAGAAGAGATTGTCGAAATATTTCCAAGAATAGTACGAGGCCAAATGAGATACATAGGACGTAATCAAAGTAAAACTCAAGAACCATATACCTCTGTAATTATGTCACATGAAGTTACTATCGTGCTAGTGTGCACCTGGCTGCGATTAACTTCCTTGTTCCATAATACAACGGATGGCTGCAGTGCACAGCTGCCACGCTAGATAATATAGGTTCCTGAACTTAACTTGGCTAAATCCGTGAAATATTTCCAAACAATTTTTTGTAAAATAAAGGAGAAGATGTTAGTCAAAATGCTTAGGGAGTGGTCCAAATAGAATTCGAGAAACATATTTAACCATGATGCCGTTATCCGAAGTCATACCTCGCCAGTATTTCTCTGGATGCAAACTCCCGATTCCGTAATACAAGGATAAATATACTTTTCGAACCTTTCCTGAATCAATCCATGAGGCACTTTCAACAATTATCGGAAATGACAAGAAGAATTACCCATGAGGTTAGCGAAGAAGAGTTTAGGCAAAACATAGAAAAATGGAACACAACAATCATATTGAGAAACTCTTAATTGTGGCTATAAATAGGCAGAGTTAACCAAGACGGGGAAGAATAATGATAAAAAAAATTGTTCTTGCTCATCCGGTCATAACAGAGTGATCCGATTTAAGATATAATCTGATAACCATATACGTCTTCCTAAAATTATGTTGTCAGAATTTTCGCCACACCAGTAAGCTTAGCTGCAATAAACAATAGAGTCAATAACTAAGGTATACACCCTAAAATCATGTCATCTGGAATTCTTACCACGCCAACCGGTATGGATGCAAGAAAATCCAAATTCCATAACTAGGATAAGCATATCTAAAATCAGGCTCTATGTCCTTGTCATGCTGGCTTGGATGGCTGCGATAAATTCTAAACTCCATAAATAAAGCAGACATTTACCTTATCAGGATATACCTTAATTCAATCCACAAAATTTATCGTGATGCAAGATCAAAGTCAACAACGAACATCAGGAATCAAAATCAACAACAAATTAAGGAAGTGTAAATGGAGGCAAGCGGGAACAGATTCAAGAGTTTTCGAAATAAGATTCTCAGGGGTTATCCCTGGAATCTATCAAGAGTTCCTAACTGTGATTGAGCAACTCCTCTCTTAACCTAGAACCTATATACTAATAGCAGGCTCGTAGCAACACTCTAAGTCAAGCACCACTACAGAATCGCACTAGTTGCGACTCTGACCTGCATGGGCTACCACAAAAATGTGTCACGACCCGCACCCTGATTAGGGGTACGAGTACGTGGTTACGTCCAGCCTACGCCGCAGTGTCGGCGGTAGAACGCTGTCCTAGGTCAATCATCTAACAATATATAAGGTACCTGTACAGTATATACACTTCGAATGGAGGTGACATAGCAAATACAGTCTCAATCACATCTAAGGTAGAATACGATAAAAAGATAGATAGATATGAAATAAAATGAAACCACAGAGATACAACCAGATAGAGTTCTAAGTGTCTAAGATAACACAAATCCAGAAACAACCTAAATCTTAAATACAGTAATCCAGAGAATAAATACAAATGAAAATGACTAATCTAAACTAATGGTGTCTCATCCACTGCTAATGGATCCTGCTGGAGATCCAGGGGTAATGTCTCGTCAAACTCTATCCTGGCCATACCCGTAAAAGGTAAAGCAATCAGCTAACATGTACTCTGTAAACATCAACGATTATTTTGTCAGGAAAATGAGCAAGTACAAACACTAATAGCATTTCCATATGAATTGACAAATTCTATAAGAGACAGTATAATGAAATACAAGACAAAGATATAGGATGACTTGTAAACCATTTGTCACTACCATATTCTAGTTTAAGGGTATTTTTATCATTTTTGGGGTTATTTGAATTTATTATAATTCATTTGAATTTATGGGAATTTTTCGGATTTATTTTAGAATTGTTTCAATGAAGGTTGACTGGGTTGACTTTGACTAGCTTTGACTTGGTAGGCTAACCTAGAAGCTAACCCTAGTTGTGTTGGGACTTGGTTAGGTCATGTAACCCTAGTTAGACTAGAGTTGACCTATGGTTTAGTCATTTGACTCAAGTTAGAATATTTAGTCATAAGCCATGACTTATGGTTGAACCATTAATCAAAACTTAGCCATAGAAGCCCAAAGCCCATTAGCTAATGCCTAACCCTAACCCTAACAATTCTTGGCCGGCCACCACACCCATATTGGGAATCCCCTCTTTAAATATTCTCCTCCATTTAGGGCTAGTCTCTTTAGGAAAGAACAAGTTTAGAAAGAGGTATTTTCCCAACTTCATAAATCCCTAGAAAATCTATTTTAATTCCTTTTTAATTCGAACAAATTGCAATAGGTTCTAATTAGTGTTTTTTTTGCTGTTGGAATTTGTTGATCTCAGTTTCATAGCAATTTGAAGGAGTTTGGTGGCTTTTGGGGATACTCATTGAAGGAGCTTTTGTGTTAAAGAATACACATAGGTATTTTCCAATCCACCCATTAAAATTAGATTTTAATTGCATAAATACCTAGCCCTAGGTGTCCTGGTTCTGTAGGTATGCCTAGACCTAGGTTTTGTGTCCATTTTGTGTCCTAAATGGACACATATCAACCTATAGACCTAGGTGTTTGATGAAATGTCCCAAAGGACATTTCGACCTAATTTCAGGAATCTATTTGAATTGTTTTGTTGTCCTATGTGTTGCTTATGAAATTCTATGGGACTGAGTAGGTTTTAGTGTCGTGTCATGTCGGGATAAGGACACGAACACGCGGGTTGACACACTACTCACACTGCCCTGCTGTTCGGGGGCTGCACTGGACACGACATGAGACTAGCGGACACGAAAATCGACACACACCACGGGGCACTGACTGACATACAACGTGTCAAGTTTCAGATGACCACGTGGCGTGTCGAGGGAGAAATCACCTGTGCATTGGTTTTACACACACAAGCACACGCGCATAGTCACCCACTAACACGGGTCGATAACTCTGGACACGATGCACTAGGACACAAATTAGGGCTATGGACACGAAGACCTATCCTAGGCGAACCTAGGTTGGTGAGCACGAGACACGAAGTGTCCTGTGTCGGGTGCACGACACGCGTGCACCTGTGCACGAGACAGTGCACAGTTGTGCAGTGTCCTGTGCACTGTTTTGGGTTTTATTGTATGGACACACCATGTCCGGCTATGGTGGACACGAGACACTTATAATGACACATGTACACCCTATATTTTAATTACCAACCATTAGATTTGCATTTTAGTTTGATTTTGATTCCATTTTCCTATTTTACCATAAAACTGATACATGATTAATATTCAGTTATTTTCCATTTTTAAATATGAGTTTTAGCAGTTGAATTAACCTAATTAAATGCTGTTAAATGTTGGTTTAGTCTCTATATAGTTCTCCTATTAGTAAACTAACTGTGTGTCGATTTTGGGGTTGTTTGGTTGATATTTGAACTTGAAATGGGGTCTTTAAGTATTGAACTGAAAATTGCGGTTAAGGAGTAAATTATTTCCTTTCCCTTCCTTCCTAACTCACTGCCTATTGCTTATTTTTCCTGTGCACTCACTGTTTCAGCCATACATCTCTCACACACTCATGTAGCACACACTATTCTCTGTTATACCCACACACAGCAGCACACACACACACTTGACACTCACACACACAAGTTCACATAATTCTTATATACTACACTATTTTTCCAATGTCCTGTAAACCCCTATATGTTCCTATCAATTCCTGAACACATACACAAGTTCACATTTTCTCTAACACATATTTTTCTGTCACTTATTGCCTACTCTCACCCACACATATTTTTTCCCCTTTACACACACACACCATGTGGTGCCCCTCTCTCTATATATATATATAATCCATATATATGTGTGTATGTATGTCTATGAGTTAATACCAATGTCTAATCCTATGTGGATATCTAGATGGTAGAGTAGGATATGGAATTTATATATGTGTGATAACTAAATGTGCTAGGCACATTCCTTGGTATATGTAGATAGCTATATTCATATATGTGATGTATAGTGTAATGGTTAGTATAGACTAGTATGGACTAGTTAGACCTAGAATGACTAGTTTGACCTAATTTAGACTTGTTTGACCTAGTTTGACCATAGTTGACTTAGGTTTGACTTCTTGGTTACCAGGGTTGACCAAGAGTTGACTTTGGCCTAGATTGACCTAGATTCATCTAGAATGCATTGAATTGCATATTGTTATCATTTTAGACTTGTTGTGACTTGTGCTGTTCTGATTAGGAGCAAGACACCTCTCCTCGGACAGTACATTTCATCCGGACACTCAGATACCAGGTGAGTACATTCTCTGATCATTTCATACCCTGCTTAGAATTATTTTCCTGCTTTAAATTATCTTATTTGATACTGTCACATTGGTCACACGGATTGGTACTATATGGATCCCTTCTTGAGATGTTATCCCTTCAGGGAGCATCGGGTACTCCATGTTCTGTGCGTTTTACTTACATGGCGTATCACTATGCTTCATTGGTTCATCGATCACTTGTGACATGTACTTTCATGATCACAGAGTCTTCCTTGAATCCTTATCCCATTTATTGGGTTTCCTAGAATCCCTATTAATGGGACATCCATGTATCACCCTTCAGGGGCCTTTGCATGGAATCATAACATAACTTGGTTGGATCCTTGTGTATTGATTGGGGGTACGGGAGAGTAGAAGTAGACATGTGAATATACCCAAGTAGTATCTCATCAGAATCATTCCATAGTGTCTCATCAGAATCATCCTATGCCATTTACATGTCTATATTGTACTCTGACTCACTAGCCATTGTTAGTCTCTATTTATAGTAGATATTTCTATTACAGATCTCTCCCTGTTTACATATTGTATTTCTTTCAGTACCTGTATCTTACTTTACTGCATGATTATATTTTCTAACCTGCTATGAACTGCTGAGATGTATTGTGCTCGCTCTTGTCCTGACTGGACCTGTTGAAAATATTACAGAGGACGAGGAGGAGGCCTGTGTGGATACCTTCTACGGGGCAGCCCTAGACGACACTTGCGAGCTGGACTCTCAGGAGGACCCAGCTCCAGCTGATGACTTTACCCCTATTGCCTAGACTAGCTTAGTTAGGCCTTATCTTACTTATGTTGTCTTGAGACTAGTAGTTAGACTTTATTTCAGTCTTGAGATCTGAGTTGTATATATTCTTTCATATTCAGTAGCTGAGACCATGTATCTCTGGATATTTGCTGGGATGTTATCTTAGACTATTTTATCATCTGTATTTCCTTGAGTTTTATATCATATCGTGCTTCTTCTTCCTTAGTTGTGATTGAGTTTACTTCTATCATGTCACCCCCATTCGGGGAGTATAAACTGCTTAGTATTATATTATTAGATGTATGTTGTGACCTAGGACAGCGTTCTACCACCGACACTGCGGCGTAGGCTGGACGTACCCACGTCTTGTGCCCTTACTCTAGGGTGCGGGTCGTGACACCATTCAAAAGCCAAGTTACAACCCTTAAACCAAACAAGGACCAGAGTTGTAACCCTTCTCCCGAGCAGAACTTAGCCTCCAATCAAGGTATAGCATAAAGGCATGTAGAACATGTGAAATACAGGACAAAATCAATAGGAAATATATAACAGGATGTGAGTACTGAATAGGACGACAATATATATATAGGATGACTTGGGAACTATTCGGAAGCCGAGTTACAATCCTTAAACCAAACAAGGACCGGGGTTGTAACCCTTCTCCCGAACAGAACTTAGCCTCCTATGATAATTAAATATAAAATATGACTTGAATTATTAGAGTGTTATATGATCGGCTTTGGAAAAGTTACAGGACAGGCTATCCACTTGGCCCGACAATCACATAAAAATTACTGGAAAGGGTCATGCCGGCCAACCTGGATAACGAGCACATGAATAAGATCTCTCTACACCCTACGTGAGGTGAGAGTGGCACAAGCACATGAATATAGTGACAGGAGGCTTTGATCACATAGCTCATAATAATTTCCCACCCCCGAATAGTATAATGGATCTGGACATGACATGTCATGATACGGGATTCCATAAGAGGGTAGCAAGTCCCCTTAGAAATCGGTGTCTATACAAGTACAGGGAATAAGACAGGAAATATACCAATATACCAAAAAATCCAGGAACAACATCTCATGTCATGATCCAACATATACTAGTCCGTGAACTATCACTACAAGAGAAGTGAGTTTTTACGACATTGAAATTACGACGTACATAAATAGTATGCCGTAAATAGTTAAATCATGACATACATTTTCCTGTGTGCCGTAAAAAGATTCAGAATACAAAACATGGATCTATTTATGACCTGCATCTGTACGCCATAATTTACAAGACAAAAAAGGGCGCACATGGAATGCCCTAAATCCCAAAAAAACTGTGCCTATTTTTTTTCCTTTTCCCGCTGCCCGAACTCTCCTCTGCCTAAAATCATAACTCTCCTCTCCCTAAAATCTTCTTCTCTCTCTCACACATTGCAAAGAAAGGAGAAAGAGCTCTCCTTTTTCTTCCGACCTAGCTCCCAGGTTAGAGTTCTCTTCCAAACTCTTCCTTCCAGCTTCTCTTCCTCTCTCTCTCTCTCTCTCTCTATCTCTCGCTTCTCTTTCTCTCGCTTCTCTTCCTCTTATTTCTCTTTCTCTCGTTTCTCTTTCGATCTCCTTTTCTGAGTACCGAACAAGGTTCTCTTCCTTTTCCTCTGTCTCGTTTCTCTTTCTCTCTACTTTTCTTTTTTTTGTAATTTTTTTTCTTCTTTCTTTTTAATTTTCCCCAAATTTATTCTAATTTCTTTTATTTTATTTAGGGTTTTCTTCTTTCTGAGTATCGAACAAGGTTTTCTTCTTTCTTTTATTTAGGGTTTTTGTTTTTAGGGCTTTCTATTTTTTAGGGATTTTGTTTTTTAGGGCTTTCTCCACATATTTATTCATGGTTTTGCATGTACCAATTTCAGAACCATCGACAAGGCCGATGGCTGCCACTCAATTTCAGGACCATAGGTATGATTTATTCATGGTTTTGCATGGTATTTTCCATAAGATTTGATTTTCATTTGAGACATAAGTTTTTGGGTTAATTTGATTTTCACTGATATTAGTTTTAGTTTGATTTAATTTGAGACTCGGACTGCAATTTCTGTACGCTTGATCCAAATATTAGAACAAGTTGAATATGGAAGTTTTTGGATAATTTAGTCTTCATTTTGTTCATCAATATCACGATACATTCTTAATCAAACACGATACATTTTATATGTCTAATATCACTTATTGTTGAAATATATAGTTCTGGCCATTTTTAATTTAGTCTTCCTGTTGGCTTATACTAATTCTATATCATTTATTGGTGAAATATATAGTTCTGACCATTTTTATTAATTTACAGGTATAGATCTATTCCTTATTGACTGAATATGCATTATAGACTTGTTTCTTTTATTATGGAGCACTCTTTTTCCTTGGTTACTCTTTCGAAAATCTCACTTTATTCTTCTGAACATATAGATAATCTGTACTTTTCTTATTTAGTGGCATTGGTGGTATTATTGAAACCAATGGGTGGCAGTGGATGGGTTTTATCTTAATATTCAAACACAGGACAATGGGAAAAACTTTGATACATTAGGGGTATCAAAGTTTTGATACCCCTATGACAGGTGGGCCCCTTCCGCTTCGTAAAATGTGTACACATATGCACATAAATTTTGAGGGGCCCTACCTGTCATACATAGGGGGTATCAATTGATACCCCCTACTGTATCAAGGTTTTTCTCCACGATAATACAGTTATTGTCATTTAAAGAGAGATTTTAAAGATGCTTTTTAAGCTGAACTCCCAATTATGCAGAACCTGAACTGTCACTTTCATGCCCCCCTCCAGGAACTGTGAGAGCCAAATACTATATGCAATCAGCCTAATAACTGCAGTGACATGTCTTTGCCTGCTCAACTTTGCCATATTTGTTGTTGTCTAATATCCTTTATCCTCCATTGAGGACCAGTACTGACACTAAATGCAGGTATAATCCTTGCTCTCTTTGCTCCCAGCACTGAGGATTATACCTGCATTGACTTCTGTTGGATGGATTATGACTCATCGGTAGCGAGACAATGTTTGAGCCACATTGGCTTCTGTTGGATGGATTGTGACCTGACCTAATTTCAGGCGGCATATTGACCCGTTTAATTGTTCAAACCATTCAATTGTTCGTGGTTCAAGCGAGCCGTTTGGTTCACTCATATGAAGAGAATAAAATTTTCAGAATTGTGGTAAGTGAGGATCAAACCAATAACCACCACTGATACATAAATCCTCATGCCTATTGATACTAACACTCAAGTCCTTACCTCTGATAACCAATGCCTACACTCTATGGTCTAGTGTCATGAGCTAAAGGCCATTTGGCCAACACCCAAAAGCACGACTGAAACAATGGCCAAGCCAACCACACTCCCAAATCTCTGATACAGGAAGAATATATATATATATATATATATATATATATATATATATACACACACACACACACACCCCTTAAAATTGGTACCAAAACCCCCTGCTGCCATTACACCTCTCCTCACAACATTGGCCAATGGCCTAATGGCACTATTGCTCTCTGATACAAGCCAACAACCCATACTTAATCAAACACGATACATTCTTAATCAAACACGATACATTTTATATGTCTAATATCACTAGAATAATTAAACACGATACATTTTAATTAGATTCATTTGTAGGAATCCTTATGGAATGCTTTGTGAACCTTCTTATCTGCCTCGTATATATTTAATGGAGGTCTTTAGCAGGTTATAATTCGTACAAGTGGGTCATACACAATAGACAAAGGTTGGGTACAGTTTAAAAGGTTAATATTTATTCTTAAAACAATAAACATTGGCATACTTGTTGCTTTTTATTAGTATAAGATTATGTGTGGGGGTTTGTCTTTGTTTGTAGAGATTCACAAGCATATCAAAATGGAGCACGAAAGTTTGTTGATACATTTCAAGCTAGCAAGGGAAATCCAAAAAAAATTCAATGTCCTTGTTGTCGTTGTTTAAGTCATCGATTTCACCATTTTGATACGGTTTATGAGCACTTAGTCATATTTGGGATGGATCCTACATATGATAAATGGGTCTTTCACGGAGAAAGTTCTACTGCAACTAGAGACGAAGATTTTGAAATACCCGAGGCATATAAAATGTTCAGAGATGCAAATATTGAAGATGATTTTTTTGATGACAATGATATTAATGTGGAACCTGCATATCAAAGAAGAGAGCCACATTATGCAAATCTTGTGGAGGATGCTGAGCTTCCTTTATATGGTAGATCTACTTACACAAAGATGGCTGCAGTCGTTACCCTATCTAAATACAAAACTAGACATAGTCTTACGGACAGCGGTTTTAATGAACTTCTTGAGATGCTTGGCAAAATTCTACCTCAAGATAATAAGCTTCCTGATTCTTTATATTCAGTAAAGAAGCTACTTAAGGATTTCGATCTAGGCTATGAGAAGATACATGCTTGTGTTAATGATTGTTGTTTATTTAGAAAGAAAAATGAACATATGGAGACATGTCCAAAATATGGGGCTTCACGATGGAAAGTTGATGTGCGCACCAATAAGATTCAAAATGGAGTTCCTGCAAAGGTATTGAGATACTTTCCTATAATACCAAGATTTAGAAGAATGTTTAAATCACCCGAGAAGGCAGAACATGAACTAAGATGGCATGACACTCACAAAAGTCAGGATGGAAAGATGCGGCACCCTGTTGATTCAATGGCATGGAATATGATCGATAGCAAGTGGCCCGAGTTTGCATCTGATCCGCGTAATCTTAGGCTTGGCCTTGCATCGGATGGATTTAATCCTTTCGGTGATCGTAGTACTCAATATAGTTGTTGGCCTGTGATTTTGGTTGCTTATAATCTGCCTCCTTCCCTATGCATGTCAAAGGAAAACTTGATGCTGACGTTATTGATCCCCGGACCTAAGCAACCAGGAAATGACATAGATGTATACTTGGAGCCACTTATAGAAGATTTGAAAGAGTTATGGACCAATGGTGTGAATGTTTTTGATTCATTCAGCAAATCCATATTTAATTTGAAGGCCGTTCTAATGTGGACAATAAATGACTTTCCAGCCTATGGAAATTTATCCGGATATTCCACAAAGGGTAGAGCAGCTTGTCCAATATGTGAAATTGAGACATCTTCAAGACGGTTGGCTAATTGTCAAAAGCATGTATACATGGACCATAGACGGTTTCTCGCGCATAATCATCCATTTAGATCAAAAAAGTCTTGGTTTGATGGAAATGAAGAACATAGAGGGAAGCCTAGAGCACTAACAGGTTCACAAGTTTTTGATGTGGTAAAGAACCATGTCAATAATTGGGGGAAACCAAAATAGAAAAGAAGAAAAGGAAGAAGAAGCAAGAACAGCCAAGTAATGATTCAATATGGCCTTGGAAGAAGAAATCAATTTTTTTTGAGTTACCTTATTGGAAGGTACTATCATTATCTCTTTCTCTATATATATCTCTTTCTAAAAATAAAATAATTTTAATTTTTGAATTTATTATATTTTCTTTATATGACGTTTCAGAGTTTGCTATTGCGACATAATTTAGATGTGATGCACATTGAGAAGAACATTTGTGAGAGCATTATTGGTACACTCTTGAGTATAAAAGGGAAAACAAAGGATGGGCTAAATTCTCGTAGAGATATGGCAGAAATGGGCATAAGGAAAGAATTACATGCTGAAAAAATAGGGGATAAGTTTCGATGGGCAGCGGGCTCTTTTAATTTATCGAAGTCAGAGAAGCAATTGTTTTGTGCAAGGCTTGCAAATTTACGATTGCCTGATGGTTACAGTTCCAACATTTCAAATCATGTGTCATTAAAAGATTCCAAGATTTTAAACCTCAAGTCTCATGATTATCACATTCTACTTCAACAAGTGTTATCAGTAGCATTAAGAGGACTTCTACCAAAGGGTGCGAGAACTGCAATATTTCGACTTTGTTCATTTTTTAATGAATTATGTCAAAGAGTGATCGATAAAACAGATTGGAACAACTCGAAACTGAAGTTGCAGAAACTTTGTGCTTATTAGAAAGATTTTTTCCTCCATCATTTTTTGATGTTATGGTGCATCTCACAATTCATCTTGCACGAGAAGCTAAAATTGGTGGGCCAGTACATTTTCGTTGGATGTATCCCTTTGAGAGGTAACAACATATATTTTAAACTTATAATGAACTTATAAATTATTCTATACTCTTCTAACAGTATCTTTTAATTAGATCTATGAAGGTACTAAAAGGATATGTTAGAAATCGTTCACGGCCTGAAGGATGTATAACAGAAAGGTATCTTGCTGAAGAGTGCTCAAGTTTTTGTAGTGGATACATAAAGCAAGCTACTGAAATTGGAGCTCAATATAGACGCAATGACGATTTTGAGAATGAAACTATGGGAGAAGGGAGGCCAATTTCTAAGGGTAAAATAAGGAGTATGTCTTCTGACATGTTAGAGATAGCTCATCGTACTGTTTTGTTCAACAGTTCTGAAGTTGAATCGTACATTAAGTAAGTATGATACCAAATTGTAACTTATTTTCATTTAAAATTTTTACTTTCTAAGTTCTCATGTACTTGTACTTTAATACCAGAATGCATTTAGAGGAACTTAAGCATTTGGATGGGCGCCTTTTGAAGAATGAAAGTTTGCTACAAAAGAGACATACAGAGTCTTTTATAGGATGGCTAGCAAATAAAGTCAAAATGGGCCAAGTTGACACTATGTCAAGCACATTAAGGTGGCTAGCATGTGGACCTAAAAAGGATGTAATGTCATTCTCAGGTTATATCATCAATGGTCATCAATTTCATACAAAAGATGCCGAGAAAAGCACACAAAACAGTGGTGTTTCAATTGAAGCTGAAATAATTTGTCGATCCAGTGCAAGAGACACATCTCATGTCATTGGAAGAGTTTCTTATTATGGAGTTATTAGAGACATAATTTTACTTGATTACTATAATATCCAGGTTCCTTTATTTTAATGTGATTGGGCAAACATAGATAATGGTGTCAAAGTTGAAGAGGGATTTACATTGGTTAACCTTCACCAAGGGCAAAGTCAATTTAAAAGAGATCCATTTATTTTAGCATCACAAGCAAAACAAGTATTTTATTCAAGAGATTGTGATGTATCACATTGGTACGCTGTTCTAAGAGCACCACCACGAGGTTTTTACGAATTAGAAAGTTTTGAAGAGAGTGCGTACATGTCATGTGCACCATTAGATGCACTACAACTTGATCCGAACCTTGATGGGGAAAGTTATGTAAGACATGATTGTGAGAAGGTGACTTCAGATGAGGTAAATAATTAGTATTTTGATAGTAATCATTTATCAATTTTGTATATACATATATCCTATTTTTTCTCTTATTAATTAATTTAAATGTTTCACTAAACAGATCGAAGATTAATCTCAACGATGGAGGTTTTTCCAAACAGATTGAAGATTACTAAACAAATTAAAGAGTCCTAAGTGTTAGTTGAAAGAAAACAGATATGTTATTTGGAAGTGTCACACGTGAACTTGCTCACACTTTATTATATGTACTCTCGTACTTTATGCATTTATCTTTTTCTTTAACTAGTACAACTGTGTCGATGGATTTGAATTGTTGGGAGTATAAAATGATACTCAAGGTTGGGAGTATAATTTTTTTTGACTTATTCATGAATTTTTCATATTCTGGGCTATGATGCTTGGGCTATGATGCTTGGTTTCTGATACTCAAGGTTGGGAGTATAATTTTTTTTTCATGCTTGGTTTTTCCAAGCAGCCCCTTCGATTGGGAGTACTTTGTGCGTACATTTTTTTTTCCTGGAAAATAGTATTTCTTTTGAACCATAATATGAGTTTTTTTATGGGCTATGATGAGGACTGAGTTTGCTGAAATTTATGTATGTTATTGCCTCTGTTTTTAGTATCATGAAGTTTTTTGTGGTATCACTATAGTTGGTTGTTCCCTTCATACTTGGTTCTTCCTCTCTATATATATGATGTTGCCTCTGTTTTTGAGTATCAAGAAGGTTTTTAATCTGTTTTGTTTGGGCTTTAATTATCTCTGGGCAATTTTGTGATTATGTTGTTCTATATATGCTGCCTTTAACTTCTGAGCATCACGGCATTGAGTATCAGTGAGTTTTCCGATTGGCTTTGATATTTTTGTCAACATGGGCGAAAAGCATGTTACAACATTTCTACAAATCTCTGAGCCCTACTTTATATATATTATGATTTTTTATATTACATTACTAGGACTTCTAGTGTAAAATAATTGTTCTTGTTTTTCAGTACACGTTTTGTATAATATTTTCTCAGCCTTTATTAGTTCACTTCAATTTGTGGCTGCTTCAATTTGTGGCTTCTAATTTTCTAGGTTACGAAGAAAATATGTGTGATATGGAGATACTAATGATGCAGTCGGTGTGTATCTTCTGGGTTTGCTCATGAGAGTACAATATATTCCTATAGTCATTGCTTCTTTGTTACTTCTTTGCTTCTTTTTTGTCAACGTATCAGTTAATTGATGCTCTTTGCTTCTTCTTATGTACTACAATTTATTCCTATAGTAGGAAAGTAGGTTGCTGCCTCTCTACGCTACTTTTGTTTGTTTCACTTCTTGCTTAATTTTTTTCCTTGCAATTTTATATTTGGTACTCTGCTGGCTTTCATTTCCAAATTTGCAAATTTGGAGTGACTTTGATGATGATGGAAATGAGAAAGAGATTTGAACGTCAATCTTGTGTTGGCATATAATGCTACTGCTGCTATAGCACTTTTTATGGACAATCACTGGTGAGATTTCTGTTGGAAAGAAATTTTTTCTTTTCTAATTCCAGATTGTTGGTAATTTTTCTAAATGTGGTTGCCTTTGTAAGCACTGTTGCTAGATTTGAATGTAACAGTCTTGATGGTAATACATTATTTGGCTATGATGTTTTGTTCTTTATGCAAATGTTTTGATCCTGTGTGGTTTTCATCTTCTGCTATGATGAGCCTTATATTGGCTTTTAAATTGGGGCCATGTATAAGTAGATTTACCGATTGGTTCGAGTATCCTGGTCTTACTGGAAAAGATATAATGGACAATGATGAGTATCAGTGGGTTTGAATTGAAACAGTGGACATGGAATGGAACTAAGGATTCAAATTGTTTTTCCCTTTTTATTTCTGTGTCGATGGATTTGAATTGTTGGGAGTATAAAATGATACTCAAGGTTGGGAGTATAATTTTTTTGACTTATTCATGAATTTTTCATATTCTGGGCTATGATGCTTGGGCTATGATGCTTGGTTTCTGATACTCAAGGTTGGGAGTATAATTTTTTTTTTCATGCTTGGTTTTTCCAAGCAGCCCCTTCGATTGGGAGTACTTTGTGCGTACATTTTTTTTTCCTGGGAAATAGTATTTCTTTTGAACCATAATATGAGTTTTTCTATGGGCTATGATGAGAACTGAGTTTGCTGAAATTTATGTATGTTATTGCCTCTGGTTTTTAGTATCATGAAGTTTTTAGTGGTATCACTATAGTTGGTTGTTCCCTTCATACTTGGTTCTTCCTCTCTATATATATGATGTTGCCTCTGTTTTTGAGTATCAAGAAGGTTTTTAATCTGTTTTGTTTGGGCTTTAATTATCTCTGGGCAATTTTGTGATTATGTTGTTCTATATATGCTGCCTTTAACTTCTGAGCATCACGGCTTTGAGTATCAGTGAGTTTTCCGATTGGCTTTGATATTTTTGTCAACATGGGCGAAAAGCATGTTGCAACATTTCTACAAATCTCTGAGCCCTACTTTATATATATTATGATTTTTATATTACATTACTAGGACTTCTAGTGTAAAATAATTGTTCTTGTTTTTCAGTACACGTTTTGTATAATATTTTCTCAGCCTTATTAGTTCACTTCAATTTGTGGCCGCTTCAATTTGTGGCTTCTAATTTTCTAGGTTACGAAGAAAATATGTGCGATATGGAGATACTAATGATGCAGTCGGTGTGTATCTTCTGGGTTTGCTCATGAGAGTACAATATATTCCTATGGTCATTGCTTCTTTGTTGCTTCTTTTTTGTCAACGTATCAGTTAATTGATGCTCTTTGCTTCTTCTTATGTACTACAATTTATTCCTATAGTAGGAAAGTAGGTTGCTGCCTCTCTACGCTACTTTTGTTTGTTTCACTTCTTGCTTAATTTTTTTTTTCTTGCAATTTTATATTTGGTACTCTGCTGGCTTTCATTTCTAAATTTGTTAATTTGGAGTGACTTTGATGATGATGGAAATGAGAAAGAGATTTGAACGTCAATCTTGTGTTGGCATATAATGCTACTGCTGCTATAGCACTTTTTATGGACAATCACTGGTGAGATTTGCTGTTGGAAAGAAATTTTTTCTTTTCTAATTCCAGATTGTTGGTAATTTTTCTAAATGTCGTTTCCTTTGTAAGCACTGTTGCTAGATTTGAATGTAACAGTCTTGATGGTAATACATTATTTGGCTATGATGTTTTGTTCTTTATGCAAATGTTTTGATCCTGTGTGGTTTTCATCTTCTGCTATGATGAGCCTTATATTGGCTTTTAAATTGGGGCCAAGTATATGTGGATTTACCGATTGGTTCGAGTATCCTGGTCTTACTGGAAAAGATATAATGGACAATGATGAGTATCAGTGGGTTTGAATTGAAACAGTGGACATGGAATGGAACTAAGGATTCAAATTGTTTTTTCCCTTTTTATTTCTGTGTCGATGGATTTGAATTGTTGGGAGTATAAAATGATACTCAAGGTTGGGAGTATAATTTTTTGACTTATTCATGAATTTTCATATTCTGGGCTATGATGCTTGGGCTATGATGCTTGGTTTCTGATACTCAAGGTTGGGAGTATAATTTTTTTTTTCATGCTTGGTTTTTCCGAGCAGCCCCTTCGATTGGGAGTACTTTGTGCGTACATTTTTTTTTTCCTGGGAAATAGTATTTCTTTTGAACCATAATATGAGTTTTTCTATGGGCTATGATGAGGACTGAGTTTGCTGAAATTTATGTATGTTATTGCCTCTGTTTTTTAGTATCATGAAGTTTTTAGTGGTATCACTATAGTTGGTTGTTCCCTTCATACTTGGTTCTTCCTCTCTATATATATGATGTTGCCTCTGTTTTTGAGTATCAAGAAGGTTTTTAATCTGTTTGTTTGGGCTTTAATTATCTCTGGGCAATTTTGTGATTATGTTGTTCTATATATGCTGCCTTTAACTTCTGAGCATCACGGCTTTGAGTATCAGTGAGTTTTCCGATTGGCTTTGATATTTTTGTCAACATGGGCGAAAAGCATGTTGCAACATTTCTACAAATCTCTGAGCCCTACTTTATATATATTATGATTTTTTATATTACATTACTAGGACTTCTAGTGTAAAATAATTGTTCTTGTTTTTCAGTACACGTTTTGTATAATATTTTCTCAGGCTTTATTAGTTCACTTCAATTTGTGGCTGCTTCAATTTGTGGCTTCTAATTTTCTAGGTTACGAAGAAAATATGTGCGATATGGAGATACTAATGATGCAGTCGGTGTGTATCTTCTGGGTTTGCTCATGAGAGTACAATATATTACTATGGTCATTGCTTCTTTGTTGCTTCTTTGCTTCTTTTTTGTCAACGTATCAGTTAATTGATGCTCTTTGCTTCTTCTTATATACTACAATTTATTCCTATAGTAGGAAAGTAGGTTGCTGCCTCTCTAAGCTACCTTTATTTGTTTCACTTCTTGCTTAACTTTTTTCCTTGCAATTTTATATTCACAGACATCTGATTTTTTCTTGTTAAATTACAAAAGTTGTGTATTATGTACATACATAGACATCTATGTTTTCTTTCATATGTAATGAGTATTTTAGACGCTGCAGGTCTATTCAGAAACTTGTGAACATGTCTGGATCTGCTGAAGTAAGCTCCATTTATCTTTACAGTCTTTCTTTAATAATATCTTGGTGAAAAACCTTTAGTTTTTATTATGTGCTTGTTTACAAAGTCTTCCAAAGGGGTTCTAAAAGAGGAGAGAAACAACGTTTAGCTGCCATAGCGGGGACCATGCAAAGAGGAAATGAAAGTGTAAGAATATCAAATGGAGACTCTAACTCTCCATCTATACCAAGTGATCAAAATCAATCAAGTTCTACTGTGCCTGAAAAGAAGAAAACTAGGGGTAAATCAAGAATGGATCAATTCGTATGAGAAAAAATCCGTTCCGATCGATTTCAATGATAGGGGTCAACCAATTGGAGATACTGCAGCTGAATTTGCTAGTTTTCTAGGTTCTACATCAAGATTTAGTGCCAGTGACAATGGAGAACTGGACAGATCTTTCTGATGATTTTAAACATCAAATCTGGGAGCACATCACGGTAATATTTATATGTCATACTCATGTTTTTACGAGATGCATGTAGTCAATTCTTAATTTTTTTTCATTGATGTGTATCTTTTTTTATAGCAAAAATACATTCTTGATGATTGCCACAAGACATGTATTCCAAAAGTTAGGAAAGCATTGGCGTAATCATAAATCTAATTTGATTAAAGAAGTGATGGAGCAAGCAAAAGTTGTAGGTCTACCACGAGCACTTGCTCTCCTAAAACCTGACAATGTACCATTCGTTAAAGATTGGAAGACTTTTGTAATCAAGAGATGTACTCCAGAATTTAAGGTAAATATTGTTGGTTTTATTGCTTTTTTGCTATAATATTTCTATTGCTATTGCTATTGCTATATAACATATATTTCATATGTAATAAAGGAAAGAAGCAAAAATTCAAGAAGATGAGGAAAAGTCAAACTTTGTTGCATACAACGAGTCGTAAGGGATATGCTCGTCTAGAGGATGAAATGGTAAATCTGCTTGCTGCCTAAAAATCTATTTTTTTTAACACTAGTCATTTCATTAGCCTTGTTGATTTTTATGCACCCTTTGTTACCCAAATAAAAATTTCTTGTAGCGTCAACAAAGTGACAATCCTAATTCAATACAAAGAGTTGATGTTTGGATCAAGGGACATAAGAGGAAGACGGGTACATTGAGTTCAGAGGCTCAGAAAATTTTGGTATGTTTTCATTTATTCGTCTTATCATTTGGTTATTCACTTATATCGTTCTAAAATTGCCTATTGTACTATTTTTTATTAGGATGACATAGAAGATACTTATAAGGCAGCGACACCATCAGAAAAAACTTCTCTTCAAGATGATGCGGTTTCAAAAGTAATTGGCCCTGAACGACGAGGAAGAGTAAGAGGGCTTGGCTTTGGGGCGACTCCTTCAAAAGTGGAAGGCCAAAATATCAACGAGATAAATTCAATAGATTGGAAAGTGAGTTTATGGAATTGAAAATTTTTTTAAAAGCATTGCTGAAAAGGTCAATGGAAATAATAACACCGTAAGTTTTATAGTTCAACATAGTATCTCTATTCTTTATTAGAAACCAATTTGTTCAATAGTTAATGTATTTTTCATTCATGTAGCAAATTGAAAACTCAAATACAGTGAGAAAGGCTAACTCAAACTCTGGGGTCCAAAGTTCTACCAATCGTGAGATAGCTGAAGCAAGGCTGGAAAAGGAAAATGCAGAAAGTCCAACTTCCCCTAACATTGGGACAAAATGCAAATTGTTGGATTGGGAGACGGGTTCAGAAGTTGTGGCAATTGGCGAGATTGCATCTACAAATCCCAAAGATTTGGTCCATCATGTGGCTATAGGACAAGAGTGCTATAAACTTTGGGTTCATGAAGTAATTGATTATGAGGTAACTTTGTATCGGCCGACACGCGAGTTTTTCTTCTACATGAGGCTTTATCAAGTACAATCGCGTGCCTATCAAGTATATCAGATTCGACTAGTGGTAACACTCATGGGGTAAGGTAATATGACTACCCTTCTCTTTATTTTTCCTTTCAGTATTAGTTAATTGATGCTCTTTGCTTCTTTTTTGTCAACGTATCAGTTAATTGATGCTCTTTGCTTCTTCTTATGTACTACAATTTATTCCTATAGTAGGAAAGTAGGTTGCTGCCTCTCTACGCTACCTTTGTTTGTTTCACTTCTTGCTTAACTTTTTTTCCTTGCAATTTTATATTTGGTACTCTGCTGGCTTTTATTTCCAAATTTGCTAATTTGGAGTGACTTTGATGATGGAAATGAGAAAGAGATTTGAACGTCAATCTTGTGTTGGCATATAATGCTACTGCTGCTATAGCACTTTTTATGGACAATCACTGGTGTATGTTCCATATATTTCCTTTATTTTCATCATTTTACCATCCTGTTCATCACTGCTGCTATAGAGAAAAAGTGTTTGCTCTCAATCTTGATATCCTTTTACCATCCTGTTCATCATTTGGTGTATGTTTCATATATTTCCTTTATTTTTCATTTTTCTTTGACTTGCATCATTGTTAATGCATTTTTGGTTGTTTAGAAATAATGCAACTCTTTGCTTTTGCCATGTCAAATTCTATTTGCAGTTAGATCAGCCTTAGTGCACATGATAACTGCCGCAAAACAGACAACCCTACATCTAACATAAGTTCGTAGTCGATTGCTTCTTCCCTTCATCACATTGACAGCACAATAAAAAAATCTCTCCATGTAAGCTCATTGTTACTAATATGCTAAACTATGAAATTGATTTTGTTTACTATCTCATGGATTACTATCTCGTGGAGTCGATCAATATAAATATGTGAAGAACACGCCATAATTTTTTGGAAAAGTTTGAATTGCCTAGTCCTTCGTTCCTGATATTCGAATAGTCATGACTTAAACAGGTTCTGATATTGAAGTTGATTTTCTTTTTCTTTTTTCCTTTTTCATTTGTGTAAATAAACTTTTTGACTCGACTGTCATTAACCCTAGCTAGAAAGTAGTAGCCTACAAGATTGGGCCAGTCGTTTTGACTCGACTGTCACTAACCCTAGCTAGAAAGTAGAAGCCTACAAGATTGGACCGTCGTTCCAACCTGTTGAACTGATGACACCAACAATCAGAATTTTGGACCGATTTTTAAAATACTGATGATAGGATTGAAATAATAAGTTTTTACTTTACTATTTTTTATAAATTGTAATGAAATGCTAAGACACATCCAAACCTAAATACATTATTATCTGTAAGAAAAAACTAGCAGTAGGTGTAGCAGTTCTTGTTTAATGTTATGAGCTGGTTTCTAAAGCTACTTCAGTTCTTGTTTAATGTTATATTTGGTACTCTGCTGGCTTTCATTTCCAAATTTGCTAATTTGGAGTGACTTTGATGATGATGCATGGAAATGAGAAAGAGATTTGAATGTCAATCTTGTGTTGGCATATAATGCTACTGCTGCTATAGCACTTTTTATGGACAATCACTGGTGAGATTTGCTGTTGGAAAGAAATGTTTTCTTTTCTAATTCCAGATTGTTGGTAATTTTTCTAAATGTCGTTGCCTTTGTAAGCACTGTTGCTAGATTTGAATGTAACAGTCTTGATGGTAATACATTATTTGGCTATGATGTTTTGTTCTTTATGCAAATGTTTTGATCCTGTGTGGTTTTCATCTTCTGGGCTATGATGCTTGGTTTCTGATACTAAGGTTGGGAGTATAATTTTTTTTTTCATGTGGAATGTGGCCTGATAGATGAACTAGGCATCATAATGATGATAGAATACCATATATGTTATTTTTGCTATTGTTTCCAGGTTTTCTATATATGTTATATTTTTGCTATTGTTATTCCAATTTTTAACTTTATATGACATGATTTGTTATTGTATATGATAGGTTATATAAGAGATGCTACTTTTTGCGGGAGGTTGTGGACTTTTGGGCACTTTTGATGTTGTGGCGATTGAAGACGGGTCTACGTACATGCTACTTCTCGACCATGAATGGAATGAAGGAATCGATATATTTTGTATAGTCCTAGATTAAGTATATGACAATATTTCTGTGACATTTAGTTGGTGATTTGGAATTTATATGATGTGACATTATATATGGTTTCAATGAAAATTAGTACTTATAAAAATTGTTGTGTACACTATGAAGTCATTTTGAATTTGGATGATTAATTTGACATAATTGTTTCAATGAAAGTGATTACTTTTCATTGTTGTGTATATTATATCTTGTTATTCAATGGATCAAAGGTAAAATTGATGGATACAAAAATTAGGATTTTTTTTAAAAAAATTAAGAGCATTTAAGGCGTGCAAAAGATGCCTATTTGTTTGTATTTGATACTTTTCACGACAAACAATAAATGTCGTGATTTATGTAATAACGACGTGAATAAGTATGCCATAATTGCTTGCTTGTACGGCGTGCAAACACACGCCATAATTGACTTTTCACGACAAACAATGCATGTCGTGAATGACTATAGACGACGCACGAATAGAGTTTCTATGGCGCGCAAATTAAGTCGTTAAATGTGCCATTTTTTACGGCACAGGCTAATACGGCGTGCGCATGCGCGTCGTCTTAAGTGTTTTACGGCGTGCATTGTGCGCCGTACAAACGTATTTTTCATGTAGTGTATCGTGTCTGGAAATCAAGTAAGACACTACAACTGAATCGGATATAGCAGATATCAAGACAATAAAAACTATCAGTGAATGTACTCGCCTGCGGTCCTGAGCTGTCAAATGGGGTCGATGCTCAGAGTGATGCCACAAACCTAAAGATGAGATATATATAAGCTAATTAGGGTTCAACAGTGTTAGGCAGGATTATATAGTATAAGCTATGTAATCTAGGTCAATCTCAGTCCAACTAAGTCAAACTAGGTCACACTGAGTCACACTAGGTCAAACTAGGTCACAGAAGTCAAACCAAGTCGAACTAGGCTAATGTTGACTAATAGTTGACTTTTGGTCAACTGGTCAACTCTGGTCAAGTTCTAGACATTTCTAGGCCAAGTGTTGACTGATAGTTGACTTTTGGTCAAAGCAGTCAAACTTGGTCAACCGAGGTCAAAACTAGCCTAAGCATACTATTCCTAAACATTACCAACCAAGATACCATATATCTTGGTCAAACAGGATCAACTCTAATTTAAGAATTAAAATATCAAGTTGTACCTCGTTATTTGTACATCGAAACCTACGACATGCAAATCGAGATAAGATAATCAACGGTAAGGTTAATAATCTTATCACAGTGATCCACATAATCATCATGCCAATTTCAGCGATGTGAGATCACTGGAATCGACTGATCTCAGTTTCGTTGTACTAATTCCGAAATACAAACTTAATAAGAATTAATTATAATAAAAAGGTAATACACATAGAGAAATATCTACAAACATTGTCGGATGATAAACAACATCACCAACGTGTCCAGAATGGTCAAATTAGCTAGGATAGACTACCCATAAGTCCAATTTGGACACAGGGGCAAAAGGTAATTTCGGGTCAAAACGGTGTCCGTGTCGGACCCGCTTTGCACGAAAAACGTGCAAGATACTAGTCCACTAAACCTAACAAATTATATGTCCACGAATCCAGAATGATGATTCGAACCCAACGGTATATCCAGAATTGGATTCCGTTGACCCGATCTCAAATTGGTCCGTTGACGAGGACATTAGAATTTCGATTTGCACGGAAGCGTATCGGAGCCAATGTCCTCAAAACTTAACAAATTATATGTCAACGAGTCCAGAATGACGATACAAACTCAACGGTATGTCCAGAATTAGATTTCGATGAGCCGATCTCAAAATGATTCGTTGACCCGGATATTGGTATCCGACTTGCACCGAAATGCTGCCGGAACCAATGTCCACTAAAACTTAGCAAATGTATGTCAATGAGTCCAGAATGACGATACGAACTCAACAGTATATCCAGAATTGGATTCCGATGAGCCGGCATCAAAAAGTCCCGTTGACCCGGACTGTGGGGCCCGCTTTCCACCGAAATGTGTGCCAGGGCCCACGTCCTCCAAATCTAACAAACTTTAAATGAAAACGTGCCAAACAACGCCACGAGTACTGATGGTGTCAGAAATTGAATTCGGAGTCCCGGGTTAAAAAATAGAATTTTACAACTTAGAAATTACGAATTCGGACGGCCAACTTTGGCATCGAATTCAACCAATCAAACGTCCTCACAATGAAACAAAACTGGAGGGATAGAAAGAGGGTTATACTAGCTACGCATAGGAACCAGTGGCATGCCAGACGGAGCTGCGATGGAGAAGATACGAACCGCGAAGTTGGCTCCACAAAACTGTCCAAAAATAACACAATTTAAACGGTCAACTTGGTGGCCGGTTTTAATGTACAAACGATAAAATTAGCAGACGAAAATTGAGGGAGTGAAGAGCTATATACCGAGATTGAGACAGAGCAAAGAAATTGTCGATCCAACAGTCAAATTTTTTGGAAAACGTGCACAAAGTTGTTGCTACTAAATGCGATTTCTGAGTTGATTTCGAGCTCGCGCCGACGGAACCCCGTGCCAAACGCACGAATCGCCTAGACGGCGCGTCCCGGAGGACGGTGGCCACCACGGAGAGATGCCTGGGGGTTCGTCCAACTTGGGCGGGGCGACCACGGTGGCCGTGGCGCCGACGACGACGCCTGTGCGCGGCTACTGCAGCTGCCATGCCAGCCGCTGCTGCTTGCTGCCATTGCTGCGCGCTGCTGCTCATTGCTCGCAGCTGTTGCTGCTGCGGTGGGCTGCGCTGGCCTGGCACGGAGGTGCAGCCACGATGAGCGACAGGGTGAGGAGGAGAAGTGGGAGTAAAGGTGGTGGTTGTTAATTGGTGGAGGTGGTAGTGTTGAAGCCGGAATGATGATGGTGGTGATGTTTATGGATGATGGTGATGAATGATGAAGATGAAGAATGAGAGGGCTGGTGGCGGCGCTCGACCAGGAAGGAGGAGGTGAAGTGAGAGGAGAGGGGTAGGCCATGGGCTGAGCTGCTGTGTTGGTATTTGGAGAGAGAGAGAGTGAAGAATTAATGAAGGAAGAAAGAAGGAAAGAAATATTAAGAAGAGAGAGAAAGTAGAGAGAAAGAGAATGGAAATTCTTTTCATGGAATTTAGGGCCGGCCACATGGAGAGGGGTTGTGTGAGTGAGTGCTAGGAATGGGTGGTGATGATGGTGTTTAGTAGAATGGAAGACTAGGATTTAAATGGGGATTAGATTTTACTCTAGGGATTTAATTAAAGGGGTTATCCTGAATATTTAAAATAGATAAACTAGGTATTTAATATTTGTAAGAAAATGAGTGTGTGGATATTCATGAGGGGTAACATAAAGTTTGGGTTTGGTTTGGTTGAGCCGAGTCGGGTCAAAATCGGACATGGTGCAATAATTGAATTTAAAATAGGTATTTATGATCATGGATAAATAAGTAACATGTGGGGACTCAAATAATGGGACACAAGTGTCATGTGGGTAGTAGGTTTCGTGTGAGCCGTGTCCATATTCTGGATCGACTAGGTTGGATCAATGTCGGGTCCTGAAATTAAATTGGAAGTCAGGTTACATTCTACGGTGAATAATTAATTGGCCTAAATTGACCCAAAAGTTGTGCGAAGCAAATGAAGCATAATATGGTGTCTGAGGGGAACACGAAGGTCATGGGTGTAGGGCGTCTCGAGTAGATCATACATGAGGAGTTGGTTTCAAAAAAATGACTAGTATGGTGCTCCTAAATTAAAAGTCACGGTAACGTGCTTATGAGGATCAAGGAAAAAGTAATAAATTAATTAATAATTAATCAACGATCAAATGGTCTAAATTGACCCGAAACTGTGCAAAACAAAAAGTACAAAGGAACAAGTTTGGATGGGACATGATAATCAATATGAAGATAATCTTGTCTACTACATACTGATGAAGGGAGTTTCTAGATATTGCATCCCTGACGCTCCAGAAGTCAAAGTCACGGTAAAGAGCATTAAATCAAATAATAATATTTATTCAAAATAATTGATTTATAAAATTAAAAAAATAAGCCCTAAATTTAGGGGGCTTACAGTTCGTAAGGACGTGCGTTAGGTTTAACTACTAATAGGATATTAGGATTGCATGATAGTAGACTAGTAGTTATTAGAGGAGAATACAATTGGACGTTGACCTATACTTTATAATCGTAGACTCATGTGCCACTGAGGAACGATAGGTAGACTATGCTATAGACTCGCTCGATACCGAAAAATGGTATATGGTGTTTTGACTCGCTACTGTGGTACTGTTTATTTTATCATGACTGACTTGGAGGTTATACAACCATACACTATTCTCGATTACATTACACCTAGAGTAGTTAGGTGACCTTTGTTCGTTAGGTATATGTACTTTTGGTTTGTGTACTTACACACCTGATCGCGACTTGGACTAGTATTTTGTTGCGGACTAGTTTACCATACCTTGTCCTTGTTTGGTTGTAGGTGTGGATCACTGCTTCGATGATAAAACACTAAACCTTGTTGTGGTCCGAATACTATATCGTATTATAACACGGAAAGATACTTCATCGGGGATTAGGGTGCCATATTATCTCCGTGTTTGGTTAAGGAATGGTTCACTAATTCGAGGGTGGAGTATTGGACCATGTTATGATCCGATTGACTTATTATTGAGAAATTTATATTCAATTATATAGTATATTTATGTATATTGTTACGTCCCTCTGAAGACCCGGTGATCTCTTCAAGTGTGTGTATTTTCTTGACTTTTTATAGAAAATTCTAGCCAAGATTGTGGTCTTCTCCTTCCTATCGAAGATAACATGCTCTTAGATCATCCTTGCCGCTTGCACTCCTTATTTGTTATTTTCTTCTTTTTAAAAGTTTGTAGTAGATTTGTCTCCATCAAACAGCTTGTTCAAATGACTATCATAAATGATTAATGAAAATCTTTATTCTTTTACTTTGTGGATGAGATTATTTAGCCATGACTATACTGCATTTACAGATATATTTATTATACGGCTGGCATGTTACATACCTAGTCCTACATATTTTGGGACTGGGATGTTATATATTTTGGTGGCCCATGCAGGTCAAGGAATAAATTATTTGGTTACATAACTGTACCAAGCAAACATGTATATAGGATTAGAGTTTAGGACCTCATCGACATGCTTGATCTCCTCCCTGATTCCATTTTCTAACTCTCGTTTGACTACTTTGAACTACATCTTGCTTGATTCATTTTTCTATCGTGAATCTTATTTCTCGTGCTTAATAGAGGTTAGGAAGATGACTTGTATGCTCCATTGATTCAATTATACTACTAGTTGAACTCTTGTAAGTTGGCTAATATGCCTCACAACCTAGCATCCCATTGTCCTTACAACCCATTATTGAATGACACTAATAGTTTTATCTAGAGGTCACTAACCCATTTGGTCGGCCAAAATATTACACGAGAAGACAGTAGAATGACTGTGGAGACACAAACACCGATTGAGACCTAGATTTTTAAGGAATTTGAACTATTTATACTTTCTTTCAATCATAAATCTCACGTACTTATACTTTTACTATCTTGACCAATGTTGCTATTATAGCCTAGTTTTACAAGCTTATTCTTTTCTCGAGCTTATTCAGGTATATTTTTTATTGTGGGCGTCCACTAATATATTGTCTAATCAAGACCGGTGTATTATGGTCTGATCAACCTAGTACACTTGGTTCGCCCTTCATATGATTATTATACGTGGATTGAGATATAGTTAATAAATATACTTGCCCTCTAGGATCTCATCTACGACTGCCTTGATAACTCTCTTTTTAAACTATTTAATCGCCTTTAAACCCCGTATTTTATTCAACCACCTCTTCCCTGAACTCTTTATTGTTTTCCATCTTCCCCTATTTCGGAAAGACAAAATCTCATGCTTAAGGGAAGATAGACACAGAGTATCCCTAGTTGTATATACACAAGCGTAGTTAGTCATCGGCCAAGTCTTGTGATATCATCCACATCTTGACTTACTCATCCTTCCCTCGACTCTGATCTATTATCGTGACCTTCTAATCATTTGAAACTTAAGAATGATTAAAATCATTCCCTTGATCGTACACTAATCTAGGAAACTAATTTTTTTTTCAAGGAACCACGATTCACGAGTCTCTACTTATTCTTATATTGATTTACTTAACCTTTATCTTTTAATTTCATGCTTTAACTAGAAACACTTATTCCTTAACCCAACCCCTACCACGACCTTTGAACCTAACCAATTTTTTTTCTTACAAATGAGTTGCTTCACTCATCGAAGATTTATTAATCTCCTCCGTGGTTCATGCAACCTTGCCCTTAATATATTTTCTTTGTGTGAAGATAAAAGTGAATCATGACACCCTTTAGTTACAACATGGCTAGATTAGAACACCCCATAGATGATATTGATATAGTTGATAAGATGATTATGTGACTATAAAGCATATAATTAAGTTATATATTGGATTTGAGGAAAACACAAGCAAATAAATATTTAGGATATCTTTGTATGATAAAATAATGTGTTTTGCTTTCAAGGTTACTCGAACGTTGAAGAAGAAATTTTTTAAATTTCATGCTGATTAACGAGTAAGAATTTCCTACTAAGATGAGCTTGATTTTTTGCTTTCGACTAAATTGAGTGACGATTTATCGAGTTTCAAATTTTGAGGAGCTTTTATGGAATATAGAGACTTAAATTAGATGAAAAATCAAGTATAGAAAAACAACGACGATGTTGTTACAACACAAATTCGAGGATTACGACGATATCAAATACAAATTTGAACTTCGAGTATTGAGTTAGTGATCATAATTAGAGAATTAGAAGATTATTTCCTACTTTGAGATTACCATTATTGATATTGGGGTTAATCGAATTTAGACAATTGAGTGGTTGACATACACGTGATCATTTTCTAAACTATCACATTGATTTATTTCTTGCATGTTTTCGTTAAATGTCGTTTCATCTCTAGGCTCAAATTGTTTTGATCATGTCTTCATATTAATAAATTCCTTCTACCTTGTCAATCCTACCTATCCTAGTTATTCTTAAATTCCGATGACGAAATTTTTGTAAGTTGGGTAGGATATAACCCCCTAAAATCTTACTATAAATTATATTTTACATTATTTTAATATTTTGGTATTTGTACATCGAGTGCAAATACATATATACGAAGTATTGAATTATTTTATTACAACAACTTAGATATAGATTTTATATAAAAAGTAATTTTTTTGGCCGATATAATATAAGGTAAATATTTTATTGTTTGAGTACGTAAAATAGGTCGCACTAGATTTGCCAAAACTTTTTTTTACTTATATAATAGCTATTTTGTTTGTTATATGAGTATAGTTACTAATTTCAAAATAATATCTATGTAAATAATTTGTACTATTTGCCTACGAGGCACATGAAAATATATTCATGTATATTTTGTAAAAATTGTATTTTAAAAATTATTTGATTTTATATTTTTATTTATGAAAAAGTCTTTAATTTTTTGAAATTGTTTTATTTATAAAAATGTTTTTTTATGCTCAATTTTTATTGTGATTTAATTTGTGATTAGATATTATTGACCTAGTTCAAATCAATTTAAATTAAAAGTGTGAATTATCCATTAGGGACTTTAAACTATAACTATTCCTTATCCAATTAGGACTTTTACCTCATATATAAGGAGAATCCCTTTCCACTTTTTCCTAGAAACTCCTAGAAACTCCATAACCCAAAATTTCATCCAAAGTGTCCATGTATCGTGTTCGTGTCCACCTTCCTCGTGTCAGCCGTGATGGCATCGAGTCCGATCCTAGGTGTCTTTCCACTATATTGTATTGATTACATATACAGATATGTCATGCATGATACGACCCAAAATTTAACCTAACCCTAACCCTAAACCTAGCCGCCTCTGTGCCTCTGGCCGCCACCCCTGTTCGGCCTCCTTCCCGAGCCCAAGCCAGCACTCCAAAACACCACGATCGCCACCCCCGCAGCCACCCTCCCGCAATGATTACCGCCACCAAACCTCTCCTCTGCCACCATCAGATCCTTTCCTCCGCCGACCCCAGACCACCATCACCACCGCCATCATCTTAGCCGCCACCACGACCAGTGCCCCGTTCGTCGCCGACTTCGGCCAAACCCAACTCCCACCACCTTCCTCTGTAGCCGCCACCTCTACTTCCAACATTGGCCACCGGCCACCCACCCAACCACACACGCCCACACCCTAACCACCACTGCCCGCACCAACCGAAAACCACCACCGGTTAAGTCGCCACCACCGTCCTCATCAACAACCAAAAGAAAGAAGAACGTCCATTACCTATCCTCCACTGCTGCCAACAACCCGCAGGCCCCGAACCAGAGCCGGGGAGGTCGACTCCGTCGCGCTTCTCCTCCTCCTACCTAAAGCCTAGCCGGACTCCACCACCCTCGCCGCTACCCCCTCTATGCACAGCTCCTCTGCCTATAGATCTATGCCTCCCCGGTGAGCAGCTACTGCAGCCAACGCTGGCACCGTAGCCGCGTGGGCGAGATCGATCCCTGCCGTTGGCATGAGGTTCCAGTGCTGATGAAGCCGCACGACTCTCGCGTCCTCCATCGAACCTCTAGCCGAGCGCCACCATCCTATACGGTGACCTCCTCCAGTGATGCAGCTGGTCGCCGACCCCTCGTCGGAACCTGTCGACCTTCTTATTCGTCGCGTCTCTCCCGGTGAGTCCCCTCTCTGGAACCTCCCACTTCCTCTCTCAATTTCTCTCTCCACTTCATTTCCCCTTCCCTTGTTGTCTCTCACAATAACTAGTGCGTGTACCCGTGCGACGCACGGGACGGATAAAGTGTCATTTTGCTTTTGTATTTTATATGAATATTACTATTTTGGTAGGAAGCATAAAATCTAAATAATTAGTGATTAGTAATGCAGTCACATATGTGTATATATATATATATATTATGTACATATTTATAAACATGTATAGGTAGCGTCCTATCATTTGCCTTTATGAATTTGCATGAAAAATTATTGAATCTGCAATAATTAATTTTAAAGTAATGCATATCATAAGAACATGATAATGATAAAGTTTAATTGAAAAATTACATAAGTGATGGGCCAAATTTGCAACTGCAATAATTTTGAATGTTCCAATCCTGTATACATAAAAGACAATGAATATAGTTAGATAGAAAAAAGTTGCTCTAATATAGTGTACTTCAATTAATATAGAATAAATAATAAATTTATCATGTACCTAATTTAGATTTTGAAAAACTTCTTTGTAAACTACATTTGTAGTTTCATTAGTGTCTTCACCATCATCATCAGCAATAAAAATTTTTAAACCTTTGCGTGATGTAACCCTTGAAACAGCAACATACAGTTGTCCATGAGTAAAAACTGGTTTTGGAAGGTATACTCCAACATATTTAAGAGACTGCCCCTGACTTTTGTTGATTGTCATTGCGAATGATACTGCAATAGGAAATTGCTTGCGTTGAAATTTAAAAGGTATTCTGAGATCAGAGGGAGTTAATGACAATCTTGGAATAAACACTTTCTGACCAATATTGCTTCCTGATATTACCCTTCCTTCTAAAATGTAGGAACCCATGTGTGTAATAATAAGGCGTGTTCCATTACATAGTCCAGCTGTCTGATCAATGTTTCTCAGCAACATAACAGGGACTCCAACTTTAAGATTAATTTCATGATTTGGCAATCCTGATGCTTTTATTGTGTTCAAGAATTCAGGTGTTTGAATATTCTCCGGTCCATCCATGGTTTCATTATCTGAACACGGTGTATCAGCAGACATATGTTTTGGACTCCCCTGGAAGCAACGACATGATATAATTATTGATGATGTCAACATTATCATTTTTTGGAGTTAAAATAGCTCTATCCTGGAAAAAGGATGCATCATAGAAATTATCCAATAGAGATGGATAAGTACTGTTGACGATTGAGGCAAGTTGATCTCTAGAATTTTTGATAATAATGTCATCTGGAATTGCAATCGACACATCACCATCGCTATCATCACCAACAGTTCCTTCTCCAATGCCTAACAACCAATCTGAGAATTCCTTTAGTTGATTAACATCAGTAACCGCACCAGCAGATTCAAGTCTCATGTTCTTAGTTAAGGTTAGGACTGTACAAAATTTCCACAAATAAGAAGAATTAATTGTCGCATACACGACATCTTGCCTTGTTCCCTTTACAACAACAGGAAGAATCTGTCTAAAGTCACCACCCAATACGACAACTTTACCTCCAAAAGGAAGACTTGCACTATTTATATTGGAGAATCGCATAATATCCCTGAATGTTCGGTCAACAGCTTCAAAACAATGCTTGTGTGTCATTGGTGCCTCATCCCATATAATAAGCTTAGCCTTCATTATTAGCTTAGATAGAGGACTACCCTGCTTAATGTTGCAAGTAGAATCTTCATTTACATTCAACGGTATCTTGAATCGCGAATGCGCTGTCCTCCCTCCTGGTATAAGCAGTGCTGCTATACCACTTGAAGCAACCGTCAATACTATATCACCTTTTGACCGTAAATCTGCAGTGATAGCTCTCCAAATATATGTTTTTCCAGTACCACCATATCCATAAAGAAAAAAAATCCACCGAGATCTTCATTCACATGCAACAATAATTTGTTGAAAATATGTCTTTGCTCATCAGTCATTGTAGATACCAATGTTTCACGTTCATCAGCCAAAGCAACTCTATCATAATTTAATTCATCATGAATAAGCGGATTTTCAGTATTGTCTAATAATGCCATGTCTGGTTGTGTCATTGAAGGGAAGTCTCGCAAAGATCTATTATTGCATTGCAGTAATTTTTCTATTTCAACCAAAGCCAAATTTTGTAATTCTTTTGCACTTAAAAGCATAGCTGTAAAAATTAAGAATATCATTAAGTAATCTAATGAATGATTAGTAATTAATATAGTAAAATTGGAAGTAATTTTTCTATTTCAACTCAAGAAAGATTTTGTAATTTTTCTGCACTTAAAACATATATGTAAAAATTAAAAATATCATTAGAACTCAATCTGATGAACGATTAATTAATATAGTGAAATTGAATTACCTGGAATTTGAAGATTTTCTCTTTGTCTATGCAAAAGATCATCGGTCAAATACTCCCAAGTTTTGTTCCAAACCAAATCTGGTTGAGCAAGTTGATTTGATGCCAACAAAATTGCAAAAAGTTTCCGCAAGTAGTGACCAGTGCCCCAATTGCTGGCTTCTATAATCCCATCGATATACTCCTTTTCATCATCTAACAACCCTTTTGCATAGCATGCATCTCTGAAAGATGGGTAGACAACATTGTCAACTGTTCTGATATCACGAAATGACTGTGCTCCTTTTGCGTAATTAAGCAAATTTCTCAAATAGTACAATTCACCACTTCCAGGATGAACATATTGTAGCCTTCCAATAGTTAGTCCCTTCTGCCTTTCCATCCATTCACCATTATCTCTTTTCCATACAAAGTGAGTAGGAAACTGACCATATGTTAGTTCCCTTGCTGTAGAAAACTTTTTATTTGCTTCAAACCATGCTAGCAATTTGGATTTTTGAGACTTAGGTCTCTCAAGCAAACATCTATTGCATCATTGTCTGAAAAAATTACGGTTTGCTCATTTGGCAAGTGGAAACTCAAACGCTCAACGGCAGGTTCTCTATAATTGATATCAAAAGCAAAAAGTCTCCAAGCAGATTCACATGAAGATAAATATCTACAATCATAATACAACTTTATTTCATCCACTATCTGAGCATTACGATGTTGTGCAGAACTCTGATAAAAGGTTGCCGTTACACGATCCTGTCCTTTGTTGACATATTTAAAAAGATACTTAATCGAACGGGATTGGTTACACCATTCAACGTTTATATGAGCGTTATACCTCAAAAGTAAGTGTCTGTTGTATGGAACTACATATCTATTGTCAATAATAGACTCACCCTTTTTAATAGTTATGCCATTGTCACTTCTTCTATAGTTTGGATATCCCTCATCATCAATTGTAGTCCTTTCAACAAATTTTTTTGGAAAATGTTTTGTACACCTCCCATTTTGCATACACGGAGATCTTCTATTTGCAGCTCCACATGGACCGTGTATCATTAGTGAGGATACAATATCATACAAAAATGGATCGCTATCTTTATCTGGTATTTCAGCAGATATAATGTTATCTATATCATTAGCTGTATGATACCTATATTCAGGATGTAAGAAAACCAATATATGCATGCGGCAACCCTCTTTTCTGAAACTCTATTGTGTAAATAACTACAAAATAATATAACTTTATGAGTAAATATGTAACCAAAGTGGTAAGGTTTAAAAAGTGGTACTTGTATTAATTCTTACCTGCCTTCACTTGCCCGAAAATATTGCCTTGCTTGATCTCCTTTATCAAATGATCCAGCTTCATTTTGAAAACACGACAGAGTAAGTCTGGCCTATCTTCAGGTTTGAGTCCATAGAGTGTTAAAAACCTATGTAATTCTGGCCACTTTTGGTTGCAAGTAAATGTTATAAATAGATCCGGATAGCCAGCCCATCTGCAAATTGCCATTGCATCTTGATAATTTTGAAAGAGATATCGTGCACTTCCAGTAAAACTCGATGGTAACACAATTCTTTTCCCAGTTGTAGCAGGATCAGTTTCACCTCGCAACACTGCATCTGCTAAACCCCTGTAGATATCAGCTCTAAGTTGCTTCTGATGAGTTCTTATAAAATGAAGCCTTGATGATTCTACCATACTATATGCATCCACCAAAAATTGTTGGAATAACCTTCTAGCAACTAATAAAAGAGGAGTCTGATTAATCCTTTGTTGGATAATGTAAGCCAAAAATTCTCGAATCGCAACGGACTGTCGTTTTTTTGACTCATTTTCTGTTGATTGCTTTAACTTAATACCCTCCTCCCATCCATCTTCGCCCCTTGGAAATAATAGTGGATACTGTAATGGCAAATAAAGCTTTGTTAATATGGAAACACGTTGTAACATACCCGATTGGGTTTCGACAATAATGTCTCTCTCAGAATCTGCTGCATCAAAGTCACCAACAATTAGAGCAGCAACTTCTGATACATTAGGAAGATTGTGAGTTCTAGCATCGCGTCCTCTTTTTCCAATCAGTTTCAGCTTCACATTAGCAAATTCATCTTCAGCTATTTTATCACGAACCATTCTATATATTTGGACATATGGATTACACGAATCCAATGTTTCTTTTAAATCCCTAACAATTGATTCTCTCAAGGAAGAAGAATCTCTTTCCATCCTGTATCAAAGAAAATAATATTAATCATGTAAACCACAATTTTTTATGAATTTTAGTAATAAGTGTAAAAAAATTATAGTATTGCATACCCAATAACAGACATTCGATTGCTTATTTCATTGTCCGTATCATATATGTACAATTGGGAAAATTTTGGCGTCGATCCAGGAACTGGAAGTAAGCTACCAATCTGATGGTAGTTTTCCCCGCTCATGACAAACATCGGGGGACCATTACCATCATTTACTGAACTAACAACTTGACCACCCATTGAAGTAAAAAAACATCATGTTGAATGCACGAATATTTTTCAAAAAATATTTACTTCTATCATCGTCACCAAAAAATAACTGTCGAATCAATAACGGTGGATCTTCATAAGGAGCAAGTTGAATTTTGCCTTGCAAGCAACACAGAGAAAATTTTGGGACAGTTGCATTTCTATGTTTTTCGCCCCTTTCACCATACCACATCATTGCCCCACAATCTTGACAAATCGAAGACGGATCTCCTATGTCAAAATAATCTGTAAAATAGCATATAATTATGACTTTGCACGACTTTTAATTTTATAAATGAAAAAATATGTTTAAATAAGTAACAAAAAAATTATAACTTATTGCAAAAATGTCAAAATACCTGCATGACCATGCCCATCAACATGTTGACTTGGATCACTATCAGCATCATTTTGTATGACCGATTGTTGAATATTAGCAGTTGTTATTGGATTCGCATGATTAAGTGCTGATAGTTCCAGTAATAAAAGATTAATTAATAATTTTAAAACACTAAAAGTTAATAAATAATTAAAGAATAACTTCATGACATTTAATTTATAAGATTAAAAAATTTGTATACCTGTCGAAGCATCATGCTCAAAATGACTGTTATTAGAAGTTTGATTTTTCTGCAGCAATGTTGACGCAATACCATTTCTATTGAAAACAAATCTTTGACATTTTTTTACATTGGATAGGCCACTCGATAAACAACTTCTTTTCGCTGCATAATACATATAAATTTAAAAAATAAAGCAACATTAGGTTTATTAATAAGTAAAAAAATTTATCAATCATAAATGAGTGTATAATTATGTTAATTAGCTTATAATATACCGTTGGTTATATCCCTCAAAGGAGTCATGCTAAGTGTTTGGGGTGGGCTAATATTTAATCTGTTATTTTGAACTGCATCTGTACCCAAAGGAATATCAATCGATGCTCCTGAAAAAAGAAGTATAAAATTGACATCGTACGTATACCAAACTGAGCAATGTTCTAAAACACTAAAATTGAATAAATAATTAAAAGATAACTTCTTGACAATTACATTATAAGATGAAGAAAATTGTATACCTGTCGAAGCATCATGCTCAAAATGACTGTTATCAGAAGTATAATTTTCCTGCAACAATGTTGATGCAATGCCATTTCTATTGAAAATAAATCTTCGAGATTTCTTTACATTGGCTAAGCCACTCAAAAAATAACTTGATTTTGCTGTATAAAACATAGAAATTAAAAATAGTAAAACAACATTAGATTTATTAATAAATAAATAGTGTTCTCAATCATAAGTGAGTGCATAATTATGATATTAGCTTATAATCTACCATTGGTTATATCCCTCAAAGGAATTCTACTAAGAGTTTGTGGTAGGGTAACATTTAGTCTGCAATTTTGAACTGCATCCTTATCCAAAGCAATATTAATTGATGCTCCTGAAAAAAAAAGGATGAAAATGATATTATAGATACTTATAGTAGTTATAAACTGTATTACTTAATACTTTAATATAAGTTACCTTCATTATTGTTTGAACTTAAATAAGGTATTGACATCCCAGTAATATCTTCAATTGCACCAGGCCTCACTAAGTTGGGATTATAAGGAGTACCATTTACACTTTCATCATTTTGAGTGAAAGTTTTTTGCTTGTTCGTGGACAAAATCCCATCATGCAGTTGAAATTTACCGGGACCAAATCTAAACTTCCTTGAGGAGCAACTCGCATGTGCAATTTCATCACTCAGATCGCAGTAAAGTTCAGGTTGTTTTCTTTTTGATTAGCACCTGCAGTTAATTACAATTAAGATGAGATTAATATGAAAATAATATGTGAAGATCGATACATAACTTTCGCATGGATGTCATCCCGTTTTGACAAATGAAGAAACGTTGTTCCACACATGCCTACATAATGTAAATATAATGAAAGTGTCTGCACATCAGATAAAGTGATTACATTGGTAGTTTATCATTGGAAGTTGAAAACAACTATTCTTGGTAGTAGTATAGTTTGTATATGTAATAAATAAAACCTATCACTATTTAACTACGAAAAGTGAATTGTAGTACAAATTTAGAAACAAAACTAATCCAAATAAGATAACAATAATAAAATACAATTAAAATACTAAATTTTAAATTCATCATAATATAAATTATCCAACAAATGTAGCATTATTTTTGAAAAAAACACCTAGACAATTGTCTTACACATCAACAAACAATAGGAATAACATAACAATGGTAACACGCTGTCATTCGGTTGGCTCCGTTTTGATTTTCTTAACTTTTGGAAACTTTGTGCTTGAATTCTGTGAACACGTTCCTTCAACAGGGCCAAACTCTTCATCGATATTGATCCGCTTTTCCTTGGTCTTATTAAAATTGGGTGTATTATCACCAATATTAACCTAAAAAGAAAAATATATGATTAAGTAATCCATAATTATCTTCAAAAGATAAAAATTATATTATTGCAGAATAATGTACTTACAGTATTTTCCTTATCAAAGTTGTTTCCGTTGTCCAAACTTGTAATGCCATCATTGACAATATGGCCCTGCTTTGAATATTAAAATTTTAAATATGTATGGAAAATAATATTACAATTTTATTAAAAATATTTTCAAATGTAATAACCTTAATGTTATCACCAACTTCAGGAGAAATTATAGTTTGCACGTCAACATCCGCATCCAATTGATCCTGTTGGGTAAGGAACAATTTAAAAGATGTGCACACCATTGGATTTAAAAAATTACAAATAAAAAAATGACAACAAATTACTTGAATCCCATGCTGCTTCTTAAAATCTTTGATAAGATCACTGCTATCAGAAATTCGCTTAACAGTATAAGTCCGCCAACTATTATAAATACTGTTTTGCGTAGCAAGGATCTTGAAAAGCATATCTTTATTCAAGAGCACGTCAAAAGCAGATGGCCATTTTCCATCATAAGTACCCTGTTAACACATAATATACAATATATATATTTTTAAAATGTCTTATATTTTTCAAATATATACAATTATATTTTTAAAATGACTTTGCACCTATATATTTTTTTAAAATGACTTTGCACCTATCAACTTGTTTTAAAATGTATTAGTTAAGCAAACCTTTTCAACATCAACAAAAAGAGGAGCAACAGCATCACCCAAAACTTGTGTTGCAAGACGATCAAACAGTATAAAGTAGGTGGACCCTGTTTCGTCAATTACTTGAACATGGACTTTGCACCTGCATAATAATAAATTAATATATCACCACATAAATGTTATAAATTAAAAGGTTATGTCGTAATTAAATAACTCAAAATTGCACACCTTGGGGAAGCGAGGACCATATTTGCACATTTACTACAGTAATACAGGTTTCCAACACGCTGGGTCACTTTCTTTGCACATTTTGTGCAAGCATAATAGTACCAACCCACAGAAGTATCAAAATCAATAATTTTTGCGTAAACAACACACTGAAGTTCCTGTTTAAAATGCAAGTTAAAATTTAACAAAGGTAAATAATGGTGATGTAAAGCATATATATATATTAAGATATAAATAATAAGCACCTTATCCAAATCTATGACATCAGAAATAGTAAGTCTGGGACATTGGAGAAAATCATCAGTCACTGAAATAAAGCTTTGGCTTGAGATATAGCTGACAATTTGGCTACCAGAGCCACTTGTATTTTCCAACCTTTGCAAATTGAAAGATTGAAAGTGGTGTCATAATTTTGACTAAATAATTGAAATGTTCCAAATATATTAATTATTTAAAGTATTAGTAAATATGAAATACAAATCACCTGTTCTTGTATTCGATACACTCCTTAAAATCTGGATTAAGCCAAAGTTTTGTTGCATCAAAGGAGTTAGAAATTCCAACCTTGGCTACAAAATTAGTAAACAATGCAGTTTATATTTACATTAATATGTAAATGTAAACAAATAATTATCTGCAATCTCTAATAAAAATTAAAGTACTTACAATTGAAAATCCTCATTTTGCAGCCATGCAAGATAACTATAACAGAACCATCAAAATCCTTGTTTTCAATGTAAGAATTGAAAGCAGTTGCATAATCGCCCCACAAAGTACAGTCTATCTTGTTACCCCTATATTAAAAATGACCATGATAATGGTCACATTAAAGATAATTAATAATTAAAAAAATACAAATAAAAAAAATAGTATGCATAAATGGAATGTTTAAAAATATTTAATCAACTCACTCTAAGTCCTCTAGAACTAAATCTATCAGCAAGCTCTTAACACCATTTTTTTCGTTCTCCCTCAAAGCACTTCTTTGCACAACATGGCCAATAACATCTAAACAATGTAAACAATAACAAAGAAATTAAATTACACCGTATATTTGCATTTTTAGGAACGAATTTAAATTAAATTAATTAATTAAATTAAAATGAAAAGTAATACCTATCAGATGTGTTTCATCTAGACCAGATGATATAATAGCAAAATTGACAAAATTAAGAACGCAAATAGGAATACTTGAATCATCTGATTTCATGCACATAGTGGTCCTTATAAAGGTAAGTTTATATTTGTGACGGGAAGCACGAAATTTTGTATCAATATTGGCTGCAACCAATAAATTCTGAATGAGATAGCAGGACCCTTCTTGCAGAGTGTTGGCAAACATTTCAAGTAGGTTTTGCTTCACAGAAGCCTGAATCTTTCCACACTGCAGACACGTGAAACAAATATTAAAACAAATAAATATAATTAATTAATTAAATTAAGAGAGACAAATGACCAAAGATAACCTTTTCATCCACCAGTATCATCTCCATTGACTTGGTAACATTGGGCTTATTATATTCAGGAACATTCCAAATATGCACTACTCTAACTTTGATCCTATAATCTACTTTCCCGGCCTTAATATCATCTATAAGTGTAATCCTTGGAGCCATACTTAAAGGTTAATACCTGTAAAATTAGTGAAATATGATTATGATAGTAAAATATGATTATGAAGTTAAGTAAAGACAAAGGTGAATGTATGAAAAAGATAAGGATGTAGAAAAGACAGATGCTCCAAAAGAATAAGAATATAATGTTACCACATGGAAGGTGTATAATTAAACCAGATTCGATCATAAAATCTAGCAAACAAATGGAAAGAGAAATCTTTAAAAAAAAGATAGAAACAAAAAAAACATGGAAACAAATCAAATCAAAAAACAAAATCAAATACCATGTAACAAATTTTTAAGATATATTAGCATTGTAATAAAGTTGGAGCTGATGATTTTTCAAAATTGACATAACTATCTAACATCAGTGAAGAGGAAGTAGCGAAATTAGATTATCCAAGCTCGGAAGACGAAGTAAAATCATACAACTTATAAAGTGTCAGGCTCATTCTTTTTGTTCCCACATGAAAGCATAGAGTACGTAATGAACTATTGAAAATCCTCGGGAAAGAAAAAATTATGACATGGATTGCTGCTTCACAAGAGATTTACCAAATTGACATAGCTATCCTAATGGAGGATAAGGTGGTTTGTCGAAAATTTACAGTGAATTTGAGTTGAGTAAGATCAAAAAATCTAAATAGTTTGATGGACTTCATTTTATGGCTACATATAATAGGACCTTGATATACTATTTAGAAAAATTATATTCCCAATTTTGGCAACACATAAACATGTCTAAAACCAAATGAATTTTTTTTAAAAGGATAGAAATAAAAAACCGCGGAAAGACAAAAAATGATAAAAAAACAAAAATGAATCATTCTTGGAAAATAAAAATAAAAAGATACGGAAAACTAAATTAAAACAAAAAATCATTCTCATTAAAAATGAGAGAGATGAAAAAACTGAAGAAAAAAAAACATTTAAATGGAAACAAAACATAAACAAAACAAAAAATCATTCTTTTTTTTTATTGTAACACTTGCAATTGGATTCATACATCTCAAATAAGATCATAGAATTTGTATTGTAGCGTAAGGGGCTTGTAATTGGATTCATATAAAATTTGAACTATCATTGATTCCTTTGTGTAATGGTCAAAAAAAAAGAACTTTGAACACAAAATAAAATAAATTCATTCTTGGAAAATAA
>JANAVB010035017.1:5265971-5545971 GCA_029216955.1 Iris pallida
CACCAGCGAACGCAATTCATTCTACACGGTCCAGTCCGAATGAACTTCGCGGAAGCAGGAATTCCTGGACCACGAGAATGACGATATAGCTTATAGCATGCAGCAGGTGGCTCACCTGTCACATGGATTTCTCAATGAAAGATTCAATCAAACAACAAGGCCCAGTCGCACAAAGGAATGATGTGGTCTGCCCCGGCTAGGATAGGATGGTTTGCGCCCAGGCTGGGGGTGGTGGCACGCTATTAGGGTTACGGTTTGCTTGATTTCCATCTCGCTCGAGCGCTTATATATGCGTGCTGTTCTGTACATATCCGTGGGAGGGGGTTTTACTGGCTCGGCCAGTAGCTGGGTTTGCCCGGGCTTGTGGGCTGGGCCAGAGAGGCCTACTACTGCCCCCCTATACATTTAATTAAGTATACTAAATACTATCCTTGTATATATAATATTTATATACATACATATATATACGCCTATATACATGTATATACATGTATATACATTCACATATTCTTTTATATATATATATATATATATATATATATATATATATATTTTTCTTCATATATATAATATATATATATAATATATATATAATATATATAATAAAAATTGGGGAAGAATAATGATAAAAAAAATTGTTCTTGCTCATCCGGTCATAACAAAGTGATCCGATTTAAGATATAATCTGATAACCATATACGTCTTCCTAAAATTATGTTGTCAGAATTTTGCCACGCCAGTAAGCTTAGCTACAATAAACAATAGAGTCCATAACTAAGGTATACACCCTAAAATATGTCATCTGGAATTCTTACCACGCCAACCGGTATGGATGCAAGAAAATTCAAATTCCATAACTAGGATAAGCATATCTAAAATCAGGCTCTATGTCCTTGTCATGCTGGCTTGGATGGCTGCGATAAATTCTAAACTCCATAAATAAAGCAGACATTTACCTTATCAGGATATACTTTAATTCAATCCACAAAATTTATCGTGATGCAAGATCAAAGTCAACAACGAACATCAGGAATCAAAATCAACAACAAATTAAGGAAGTGTAAATGGAGATAAGCGGGAACAGATTCAAGAGTTTTCGAAATAAGATTCTCAGGGGTTATCCCTGGAATCTATCAAGAGTTTCTAACTGTGATTGAGCAACTCCTCTCTTAACCTAGAACCTATATCCTAATAGCAGGCTCGTAGCAACACTCTAAGTCAAGCACCACTACAGAATGCACTAGTTGCGACTCTGACCTGCATGGGCCACCACAAAAATGTGTCACGACCCGCACCCTGATTAGGGGTACGAGTACATGGTTACGTCCAGCCTACGCCGCAGTGTCGGCGGTAGAACGCTGTCCTAGGTCAATCATCTAAATATAAGGTACCTGTACAGTATATACACTTCGAATGGAGGTGACATAGCAAATACAGTCTCAATCACATCTAAGGTAGAATACGATAAAAAGATAGATAGATATGAAATAAAATAAAACCACAGAGATACAACCAGATAGAGTTCTAAGTGTCTAAGATAACACAAATCCAAAACAACCTAAATCTCAAATACAGTAATCCAGAGAATAAATACAATGAAAATGACTAATCTAAACTAATGGTGTCTCATCCACTGCTAATGGATCCTGCTGGAGATCCAGGGGTAATGTCTCGTCAAACTCTATCCTGGCCATACCCGTAAAAGGTAAAGCAATCAGCTAACATGTACTCTGTAAACATCAACGGTTATTTTGTCAGGAAAATGAGCAAGTACAAACACTAATAGCATTTCCATATGAATTGACAAATTCTATAAGAGACAGTATAATGAATACAAGACAAAGATATAGGATGACTTGGAAACCATTTGTCACTACCACATTCTAGTTTGAGGGTATTTTTGTCATTTTTGGGGTTATTTGAATTTATTATAATTCATTTGAATTTATGGAATTTTTGGATTATTTTAGAATTGTTTCAATGAAGGTTGACTGGGTTGACTTTGACTAGCTTTGACTTGGTAGGCTAACCTAGAAGCTAACCCTAGTTGTGTTGGGACTTGGTTAGGTCATGTAACCCTAGTTAGACTAGAGTTGACCTATGGTTTAGTCATTGACTCAAGTTAGAATATTTAGTCATAAGCCATGACTTATGGTTGAACCATTAATCAAAACTTAGCATAGAAGCCCAAAGCCCATTAGCTAATGCCTAACCCTAACCTAACAATTCTTGGCGGCCAACACCCATATGGGAATCCCTCTTTAAATATTCTCCTCCATTTAGGGCTAGTCTCTTTAGGAAAGAACAAGTTTAGAAAGAGGTATTTCCCAACTTCATAAATCCCTAGAAAATCTATTTTAATTCCTTTTTAATTCGAACAAATTGCAATAGGTTCTAATTAGTGTTTTTTTTGCTGTTGGAATTTGTTGATCTCAGTTTCATAGCAATTTGAAGGAGTTTGGTGGCTTTTGGGGATACTCATTGAAGGAGCTTTTGTGTTAAAGAATACACATAGGTATTTTCCAATCCACCCATTAAAATTAGATTTTAATTGCATAAATACCTAGCCCTAGGTGTCCTGGTTCTGTAGGTATGCCTAGACCTAGGTTTTGTGTCCATTTGTGTCCTAAATGGCACATATCAACCTATAGACCTAGGTGTTTGATGAAATGTCCCAAAGGACATTTCGACCTAATTTCAGGAATCTATTTGAATTGTTTTGTTGTCCTATGTGTTGCTTATGAAATTCTATGGGACTGAGTAGGTTTTAGTGTCGTGTCATGTCGGGATAAGGACACGAACACGCGGGTTGACACACACTCACACTGCCCTGCTGTTCGGGGGCTGCACTGGACACGACATGAGACTAGCGGACACGAAAATCGACACACACCACGGGGCACTGACTGACATACAACGTGTCAAGTTTCAGATGACCACGTGGCGTGTCGAGGGAGAAATCACCTGTGCATTGGTTTTACACACACAAGCACACGCGCATAGTCACCCACTAACACGGGTCGATAACTCTGGACACGATGCACTAGGACACAAATTAGGGCTATGGACACGAAGACCTATCCTAGGCGAACCTAGGTTGGTGAGCACGAGACACGAAGTGTCCTGTGTCGGGTGCACGACACGCGTGCACCTGTGCACGAGACAGTGCACAGTTGTGCAGTGTCCTGTGCACTGTTTTGGGTTTTATTGTGGACACACCATGTCCGGCTATGGTGGACACGAGACACTTATAATGACATGTACACCCTATATTTTAATTACCAACCATTAGATTGCATTTAGTTTGATTTTGATTCCATTTTCCTATTTTACCATAAAACTGATGATATATTCAGTTATTTTCCATTTTTAATATGAGTTTTAGCAGTTGAATTAACCTAATTAAATGCTGTTAAATGTTGTTTAGTCTCTATATAGTTCTCCTATTAGTAAACTAACTGTGTGTCGATTTTGGGGTTGTTTGGTTGATATTTGAACTTGAAATGGGGTCTTTAAGTATTGAACTGAAAATTGCGGTTAAGGAGTAAATTTTTCCTTTCCCTTCCTTCCTAACTCACTGCCTATTGCTTATTTCCTGTGCACTCACTGTTTCAGCCATACATCTCTCACACACTCATGTAGCACACACTATTCTCTTATACCCCACACAGCACACACACACTTGACACTCACACACACAAGTTCACATAATTCTATATACTACACTATTTTTCCAATGTCCTGTAAACCCCTATATGTTCCTATCAATTCCTGAACATACACAAGTTCACATTTTCTCTAACACATATTTTTCTGTCACTTATTGCCTACTCTCACCCACACATATTTTTTCCCCTTTACACACACACCATGTGGTGCCCCTCTCTCTATATATATATAATCCATATATATGTGTGTATGTATGTCATGAGTTAATACCAATGTCTAATCCTATGTGGATATCTAGATGGTAGAGTAGGATATGGAATTTATATGTGTGATACTAAATGTGCTAGGCACATTCCTTGGTATATGTAGATAGCTATATTCATATAGTGATGTATAGTGTAATGGTTAGTATAGACTAGTATGGACTAGTTAGACCTAGAATGACTAGTTTGACCTAATTTAGACTTGTTTGACCTAGTTTGACCATAGTTGACTTAGGTTTGACTTCTTGGTTACCAGGGTTGACCAAGAGTTGACTTTGGCCTAGATTGACCTAGATTCATCTAGAATGCATTGAATTGCATATTGTTATCATTTTAGACTTGTTGTGACTTGTGCTGTTCTGATTAGGAGCAAGACCTCTCCTCGGACAGTACATTTCATCCGGACACTCAGATACCAGGTGAGTACATTCTCTGATCATTTCATACCCTGCTTAGAATTATTTTCCTGCTTTAAATTATCTTATTTGATACTGTCACATTGGTCACACGATTGGTACTATATGGATCCCTTCTTGAGATGTTATCCCTTCAGGGAGCATCGGGTACTCTATGTTCTGTGCGTTTCACTTACATGGCGTATCACTATGCTTCATTGGTTCTTCGATCACTTGTGACATATACTCTTATGATCACAGAGTCTTCCTGGAATCCTTATCCCATTTATGGGTCTACTATGTATCACTCTTCGGGGGCTTATCACCTTTCAGAGGCTTACCACCCTTCGGGGGCTTATCACCCTTCGGGGGCCTTACATAGTATCATAACATAACCTGGTTGGATCCTTGTGTACTGATTGGGGGTACGGGAGAGTAGAAATAGACATGTGAATACTATCCAAGTAGTGTAGTATCAGAATTCTCTTCCGTAGTGTAGCATCAGAATCTCCTATGCCATTTATATGTCAATATTGTACTCTGACTCACTAGTCACATATTAGCTCTCTATTTATAGTAGATATTTTTATTACAGCTTTCTCTCTCTGTTTACATACTGCACTTCTTTCAGTACCTGTATCTTACTTTACTGCATGATTATATCTTCTAACCTGCTATGAACTGTTGAGATGTACTGTACTCGCTCCTGTCCTGATTGGACCTATTGAAAATATTACAGAGGACGAAGGATGAGGCTGGTCTGGATACTTACTACGGGGTAGCCTTAGATGACACCTGCGAGCTGGACCATCAGGAGGACCCAGCTCTAGCTGAGGATATCACCCCGATTGCCTAGACTAGATTAGTTAGGCTTATCTATCTTTTATGTAGTCTTAAGGCATGTTTTAGCTAGACTTTATTTGGAGTTCAGAGTAGTATATATTCTTTCATTCTGTATCTGAGACCATATACATTCTGGATATTGCTGGGATTATCTTAGACTACTTTTCATCTATTTATTTTCTTGAGTTCTATTTCATATCGTGCTATCTCTTCCTTAGTTGTGATTGAGTTTTACTGCTATGTCACCCCCATTCGGGGAGTATAAACTGTTTAGAGATATATTTCTAGATGATTGTTGACCTAGGACAGCGTTCTATCGCCGACTACTGCGCTGTAGGCTGGACGTACCCACGTCTCGTGCCCTTACTCTAGGGTGCGGGTCGTGACACCATTCAAAAGCCAAGTTACAACCCTTAAACCAAACAAGGACCAGAGTTGTAACCCTTCTCCCGAGCAGAACTTAGCCTCCAATCAAGGTATAGCATAAAGGCATGTAGAACATGTGAAATACAGGACAAAATCAATAGGAAATATAACAGGATGTGAGTACTGAATAGGACGACAATATATATATAGGATGACTTGGGAACTATTCGGAAGCCGAGTTACAATCCTTAAACCAAACAAGGACCGGGGTTGTAACCCTTCTCCCGAACAGAACTTAGCCTCCTATGATTAAATATAAATATGACTTGAATTATTAGAGTGTTATATGATCGGCTTTGGAAAAGTTACAGGACAGGCTATCCACTTGGCCCGACAATCACATAAAAATTACTGGAAAGGGTCATGCCGGCCAACCTGGATAACGAGCACATGAATAAGATCTCTCTACACCCTACGTGAGGTGAGAGTGGCACAAGCACATGAATATAGTGACAGGAGGCTTTGATCACATAGCTCATAATAATTTCCCACCCCCGAATAGTATAATGGATCTGGACATGACATGTCATGATACGGGATTCCATAAGAGGGTAGCAAGTCCCCTTAGAAATCGGTGTCTATACAAGTACAGGGAATAAGACAGGAATATACCAATATACCAAAAAATCCAGGAACAACATCTCATGTCATGATCCAACATATACTAGTCCGTGAACTATCACTACAAGAGAAGTGAGTTTTTACGACATTGAAATTACGACGTACATAAATAGTATGCCGTAAATAGTTAAATCATGACATACATTTTCCTGTGTGCCGTAAAAAGATTCAGAATACAAAACATGGATCTATTTATGACCTGCATCTGTACGCCATAATTTACAAGACAAAAAAGGGCGCACATGGAATGCCCTAAATCCCAAAAAAACTGTGCCTATTTTTTTTCCTTTTCCCGCTGCCCGAACTCTCCTCTGCCTAAAATCATAACTCTCCTCTCCCTAAAATCTTCTTCTCTCTCTCACACATTGCAAAGAAAGGAGAAAGAGCTCTCCTTTTTCTTCCGACCTAGCTCCCAGGTTAGAGTTCTCTTCCAAACTCTTCCTTCCAGCTTCTCTTCCTCTCTCTCTCTCTCTCTCTCTCTATATCTCGCTTCTCTTTCTCTCGCTTCTCTTCCTCTTATTTCTCTTTCTCTCGTTCTCTTTCGATCTCCTTTTCTGAGTACCGAACAAGGTTCTCTTCCTTTTCCTCTGTCTCGTTTCTCTTTCTCTCTACTTTTCTTTTTTTGTAATTTTTTTTCTTCTTTCTTTTAATTTTCCCCAAATTTATTCTAATTTCTTTTATTTTATTTAGGGTTTTCTTCTTTCTGAGTATCGAACAAGGTTTTCTTCTTTCTTTTATTTAGGGTTTTTTGTTTTTAGGGCTTTCTATTTTTTAGGGATTTTGTTTTTTAGGGCTTTCTCCACATATTTATTCATGGTTTTGCATGTACCAATTTCAGAACCATCGACAAGGCCGATGGCTGCCACTCAATTTCAGGACCATAGGTATGATTTATTCATGGTTTTGCATGGTATTTTCCATAAGATTTGATTTTCATTTGAGACATAAGTTTTTGGGTTAATTTGATTTTCACTGATATTAGTTTTAGTTTGATTTAATTTGAGACTCGGACTGCAATTTCTGTACGCTTGATCCAAATATTAGAACAAGTTGAATATGGAAGTTTTTGGATAATTTAGTCTTCATTTTGTTCATCAATATCACGATACATTCTTAATCAAACACGATACATTTTATATGTCTAATATCACTTATTGTTGAAATATATAGTTCTGGCCATTTTTAATTTAGTCTTCCTGTTGGCTTATACTAATTCTATATCATTTATTGGTGAAATATATAGTTCTGACCATTTTTATTAATTTACAGTATAGATCTATTCCTTATTGACTGAATATGCATTATAGACTTGTTTCTTTTATTATGGAGCACTCTTTTTCCTTGGTTACTCTTTCGAAAATCTCACTTTATTCTTCTGAACATATAGATAATCTGTACTTTTCTTATTTAGTGGCATTGGTGGTATTATTGAAACCAATGGGTGGCAGTGGATGGGTTTTATCTTAATATTCAAACACAGGACAATGGGAAAAACTTTGATACATTAGGGGTATCAAAGTTTTGATACCCCTATGACAGGTGGGCCCCTCCGCTTCGTAAAATGTGTACACATATGCACATAAATTTTGAGGGGCCCTACCTGTCATACATAGGGGGTATCAATTGATACCCCCTACTGTATCAAGGTTTTTCTCCACGATAATACAGTTATTGTCATTTAAAGAGAGATTTTAAAGATGCTTTTTAAGCTGAACTCCCAATTATGCAGAACCTGAACTGTCACTTTCATGCCCCCCTCCAGGAACTGTGAGAGCCAAATACTATATGCAATCAGCCTAATAACTGCAGTGACATGTCTTTGCCTGCTCAACTTTGCCATATTTGTTGTTGTCTAATATCCTTTATCCTCCATTGAGGACCAGTACTGACACTAAATGCAGGTATAATCCTTGCTCTCTTTGCTCCCAGCACTGAGGATTATACCTGCATTGACTTCTGTTGGATGGATTATGACTCATCGGTAGCGAGACAATGTTTGAGCCACATTGGCTTCTGTTGGATGGATTGTGACCTGACCTAATTTCAGGCGGCATATTGACCCGTTTAATTGTTCAACCATTCAATGTTCGTGGTTCAAGCGAGCGTTTGGTTCACTCATATGAAGAGAATAAAATTTTCAGAATTGTGGTAAGTGAGGATCAAACCAATAACCACCACTGATACATAAATCCTCATGCCTATTGATACTAACACTCAAGTCCTTACCTCTGATAACCAATGCCTACACTCTATGGTCTAGTGTCATGAGCTAAAGGCCATTTGGCCAACACCCAAAAGCACGACTGAAACAATGGCCAAGCCAACCACACTCCCAAATCTCTGATACAGGAAGAATATATATATATATATATATATATATATATATATATACACACACACACACACCCTTAAAATTGGTACCAAAACCCCCTGCTGCCATTACACCTCTCCTCACAACATTGGCCAATGGCCTAATGGCACTATTGCTCTCTGATACAAGCCAACAACCCATACTTAATCAAACACGATACATTCTTAATCAACACGATACATTTTATATGTCTAATATCACTAGAATAATTAAACACGATACATTTTAATTAGATTCATTTGTAGGAATCCTTATGGAATGCTTTGTGAACCTTCTTATCTGCCTCGTATATATTTAATGGAGGTCTTTAGCAGGTTATAATTCGTACAAGTGGGTCATACACAATAGACAAAGGTTGGGTACAGTTTAAAAGGTTAATATTTATTCTTAAAACAATAAACATTGGCATACTTGTTGCTTTTTATTAGTATAAGATTATGTGTGGGGGTTTGTCTTTGTTTGTAGAGATTCACAAGCATATCAAAATGGAGCACGAAAGTTTGTTGATACATTTCAAGCTAGCAAGGGAAATCCAAAAAAATTCAATGTCCTTGTTGTCGTTGTTTAAGTCATCGATTTCACCATTTTGATACGGTTTATGAGCACTTAGTCATATTTGGGATGGATCCTACATATGATAAATGGGTCTTTCACGGAGAAAGTTCTACTGCAACTAGAGACGAAGATTTTGAAATACCCGAGGCATATAAAATGTTCAGAGATGCAAATATTGAAGATGATTTTTTTGATGACAATGATATTAATGTGGAACCTGCATATCAAAGAAGAGAGCCACATTATGCAAATCTTGTGGAGGATGCTGAACTTCCTTTATATGGTGATCTACTTACACAAAGATGGCTGCAGTCGTTACCCTATCTAAATACAAACTAGACATAGTCTTACGGACAGCGGTTTTAATGAACTTCTTGAGATGCTTGGCAAAATTCTACCTCAAGATAATAAGCTTCCTGATTCTTTATATTCAGTAAAGAAGCTACTTAAGGATTTCGATCTAGGCTATGAGAAGATACATGCTTGTGTTAATGATTGTTGTTTATTTAGAAAGAAAAATGAACATATGGAGACATGTCCAAAATATGGGGCTTCACGATGGAAAGTTGATGTGCGCACCAATAAGATTCAAAATGGAGTTCCTGCAAAGGTATTGAGGTACTTTCCTATAATACCAAGATTTAGAAGAATGTTTAAATCACCCGAGAAGGCAGAACATGAACTAAGATGGCATGACACTCACAAAAGTCAGGATGGAAAGATGCGGCACCCTGTTGATTCAATGGCATGGAATATGATCGATAGCAAGTGGCCCGAGTTTGCATCTGATCCCGTAATCTTAGGCTTGGCCTTGCATCGGATGGATTTAATCCTTTCGGTGATCGTAGTACTCAATATAGTTGTTGGCCTGTGATTTTGGTTGCTTATAATCTGCCTCCTTCCCTATGCATGTCAAAGGAAAACTTGATGCTGACGTTATTGATCCCCGGACCTAAGCAACCAGGAAATGACATAGATGTATACTTGGAGCCACTTATAGAAGATTTGAAAGAGTTATGGACCAATGGTGTGAATGTTTTTGATTCATTCAGCAAATCCATATTTAATTTGAAGGCCGTTCTAATGTGGACAATAAATGACTTTCCAGCCTATGGAAATTTATCCGGATATTCCACAAAGGGTAGAGCAGCTTGTCCAATATGTGGAATTGAGACATCTTCAAGACGGTTGGCTAATTGTCAAAAGCATGTATACATGGACCATAGACGGTTTCTCGCGCATAATCATCCATTTAGATCAAAAAAGTCTTGGTTTGATGGAAATGAAGAACATAGAGGGAAGCCTAGAGCACTAACAGGTTCACAAGTTTTTGATGTGGTAAAGAACCATGTCAATAATTGGGGGAAACCAAAAATAGAAAAGAAGAAAAGGAAGAAGAAGCAAGAACAGCCAAGTAATGATTCAATATGGCCTTGGAAGAAGAAATCAATTTTTTTTGAGTTACCTTATTGGAAGGTACTATCATTATCTCTTTCTCTATATATCTCTTTCTAAAAATAAAATAATTTTAATTTCTGAATTTATTATATTTTCTTTATATGACGTTTCAGAGTTTGCTATTGCGACATAATTTAGATGTGATGCACATTGAGAAGAACATTTGTGAGAGCATTATTGGTACACTCTTGAGTATAAAAGGGAAAACAAAGGATGGGCTAAATTCTCGTAGAGATATGGCAGAAATGGGCATAAGGAAAGAATTACATGCTGAAAAAATAGGGGATAAGTTTCGATGGGCAGCGGGCTCTTTTAATTTATCGAAGTCAGAGAAGCAATTGTTTTGTGCAAGGCTTGCAAATTTACGATTGCCTGATGGTTACAGTTCCAACATTTCAAATCATGTGTCATTAAAAGATTCCAAGATTTTAAACCTCAAGTCTCATGATTATCACATTCTACTTCAACAAGTGTTATCAGTAGCATTAAGAGGACTTCTACCAAAGGGTGCGAGAACTGCAATATTTCGACTTTGTTCATTTTTTAATGAATTATGTCAAAGAGTGATCGATAAAACAGATTGGAACAACTCGAAACTGAAGTTGCAGAAACTTTGTGCTTATTAGAAAGATTTTTTCCTCCATCATTTTTTGATGTTATGGTGCATCTCACAATTCATCTTGCACGAGAAGCTAATTGGTGGGCCAGTACATTTTCGTTGGATGTATCCCTTTGAGGTAACAACATATATTTTAAACTTATAATGAACTTATAAATTATTCTATACTCTTCTAACAGTATCTTTTAATTAGATCTATGAAGGTACTAAAAGGATATGTTAGAAATCGTTCACGGCCTGAAGGATGTATAACAGAAAGGTATCTTGCTGAAGAGTGCTCAAGTTTTTGTAGTGGATACATAAAGCAAGCTACTGAAATTGGAGCTCAATATAGACGCAATGATGATTTTGAGAATGAAACTATGGGAGAAGGGAGGCCAATTTCTAAGGGTAAAATAAGGATATGTCTTCTGACATGTTAGAGATAGCTCATCGTACTGTTTTGTTCAACAGTTCTGAAGTTGAACGTACATTAAGTAAGTATGATACCAAATTGTAACTTATTTTCATTTAAAATTTTACTTTCTAAGTTCTCATGTACTTACTTTAATACCAGAATGCATTTAGAGGAACTTAAGCATTTGGATGGGCGCCTTTTGAAGAATGAAAGTTTGCTACAAAAGACATACGAGTCTTTTATAGGATGGCTAGCAAATAAAGTCAAAATGGGCCAAGTTGACACTATGTCAAGCACATTAAGGTGGCTAGCATGTGGACCTAAAAAGGATGTAATGTCATTCTCAGGTTATATCATCAATGGTCATCATTTCATACAAAAGATGCCGAGAAAAGCACACAAAACAGTGGTGTTTCAATTGAAGCTGAAATAATTTGTCGATCCAGTGCAAGAGACACATCTCATGTCATTGGAAGAGTTTCTTATTATGGAGTTATTAGAGACATAATTTTACTTGATTACTATAATATCCAGGTTCCTTTATTTTAATGTGATTGGGCAAACATAGATAATGGTGTCAAAGTTGAAGAGGGATTTACATTGGTTAACCTTCACCAAGGGCAAAGTCAATTTAAAAGAGATCCATTTATTTTAGCATCACAAGCAAAACAAGTATTTTATTCAAGAGATTGTGATGTATCACATTGGTACGCTGTTCTAAGAGCACCACCACGAGGTTTTTACGAATTAGAAAGTTTTGAAGAGAGTGCGTACATGTCATGTGCACCATTAGATGCACTACAACTTGATCCGAACCTTGATGGGGAAAGTTATGTAAGACATGATTGTGAGAAGGTGACTTCAGATGAGGTAAATAATTAGTATTTTGATAGTAATCATTTATCAATTTTGTATATACATATATCCTATTTTTCTCTTATTAATTAATTTAAATGTTTCACTAAACAGATCGAAGATTAATCTCAACGATGGAGGTTTTTCCAAACAGTTTGAAGATTACTAAACAAATTAAAGAGTCCTAAGTGTTAGTTGAAAGAAAACAGATATGTTATTTGGAAGTGTCACATGTGAACTTGCTCACACTTTATTATGTACTCTCGTACTTTATGCATTTATCTTTTTCTTTAACTAGTACAACTGTGTCGATGGATTTGAATTGTTGGGAGTATAAAATGATACTCAAGGTTGGGAGTATAATTTTTTTGACTTATTCATGAATTTTTCATATTCTGGGCTATGATGCTTGGGCTATGATGCTTGGTTTCTGATACTCAAGGTTGGGAGTATAATTTTTTTTTCATGCTTGGTTTTTCCAAGCAGCCCCTTCGATTGGGAGTACTTTGTGCGTACATTTTTTTTCCTGGGAAATAGTATTTCTTTTGAACCATAATATGAGTTTTTTATGGGCTATGATGAGGACTGAGTTTGCTGAAATTTATGTATGTTATTGCCTCTGTTTTTTAGTATCATGAAGTTTTTGTGGTATCACTATAGTTGGTTGTTCCCTTCATACTTGGTTCTTCCTCTCTATATATATGATGTTGCCTCTGTTTTTGAGTATCAAGAAGGTTTTTAATCTGTTTTGTTTGGGCTTTAATTATCTCTGGGCAATTTTGTGATTATGTTGTTCTATATATGCTGCCTTTAACTTCTGAGCATCACGGCTTTGAGTATCAGTGAGTTTTCCGATTGGCTTTGATATTTTTGTCAACATGGGCGAAAAGCATGTTACAACATTTCTACAAATCTCTGAGCCCTACTTTATATATTATGATTTTTTATATTACATTACTAGGACTTCTAGTGTAAAATAATTGTTCTTGTTTTTCAGTACACGTTTTGTATAATATTTTCTCAGCCTTTATTAGTTCACTTCAATTTGTGGCTGCTTCAATTTGTGGCTTCTAATTTTCTAGGTTACGAAGAAAATATGTGTGATATGGAGATACTAATGATGCAGTCGGTGTGTATCTTCTGGGTTTGCTCATGAGAGTACAATATATTCCTATAGTCATTGCTTCTTTGTTACTTCTTTGCTTCTTTTTTGTCAACGTATCAGTTAATTGATGCTCTTTGCTTCTTCTTATGTACTACAATTTATTCCTATAGTAGGAAAGTAGGTTGCTGCCTCTCTACGCTACTTTTGTTTGTTTCACTTCTTGCTTAATTTTTTCCTTGCAATTTTATATTTGGTACTCTGCTGGCTTTCATTTCCAAATTTGCAAATTTGGAGTGACTTTGATGATGATGGAAATGAGAAAGAGATTTGAACGTCAATCTTGTGTTGGCATATAATGCTACTGCTGCTATAGCACTTTTTATGGACAATCACTGGTGAGATTTCTGTTGGAAAGAAATTTTTTCTTTTCTAATTCCAGATTGTTGGTAATTTTTCTAAATGTGGTTGCCTTTGTAAGCACTGTTGCTAGATTTGAATGTAACAGTCTTGATGGTAATACATTATTTGGCTATGATGTTTTGTTCTTTATGCAAATGTTTTGATCCTGTGTGGTTTTCATCTTCTGCTATGATGAGCCTTATATTGGCTTTTAAATTGGGGCCATGTATAAGTAGATTTACCGATTGGTTCGAGTATCCTGGTCTTACTGGAAAAGATATAATGGACAATGATGAGTATCAGTGGGTTTGAATTGAAACAGTGGACATGGAATGGAACTAAGGATTCAAATTGTTTTTCCCTTTTTATTTCTGTGTCGATGGATTTGAATTGTTGGGAGTATAAAATGATACTCAAGGTTGGGAGTATAATTTTTTTGACTTATTCATGAATTTTTCATATTCTGGGCTATGATGCTTGGGCTATGATGCTTGGTTTCTGATACTCAAGGTTGGGAGTATAATTTTTTTTTTCATGCTTGGTTTTTCCAAGCAGCCCCTTCGATTGGGAGTACTTTGTGCGTACATTTTTTTTCCTGGGAAATAGTATTTCTTTTGAACCATAATATGAGTTTTTCTATGGGCTATGATGAGAACTGAGTTTGCTGAAATTTATGTATGTTATTGCCTCTGGTTTTTAGTATCATGAAGTTTTTAGTGGTATCACTATAGTTGGTTGTTCCCTTCATACTTGGTTCTTCCTCTCTATATATATGATGTTGCCTCTGTTTTTGAGTATCAAGAAGGTTTTTAATCTGTTTTGTTTGGGCTTTAATTATCTCTGGGCAATTTTGTGATTATGTTGTTCTATATATGCTGCCTTTAACTTCTGAGCATCACGGCTTTGAGTATCAGTGAGTTTTCCGATTGGCTTTGATATTTTTGTCAACATGGGCGAAAAGCATGTTGCAACATTTCTACAAATCTCTGAGCCCTACTTTATATATATTATGATTTTTTATATTACATTACTAGGACTTCTAGTGTAAAATAATTGTTCTTGTTTTTCAGTACACGTTTTGTATAATATTTTCTCAGCCTTTATTAGTTCACTTCAATTTGTGGCCGCTTCAATTTGTGGCTTCTAATTTTCTAGGTTACGAAGAAAATATGTGCGATATGGAGATACTAATGATGCAGTCGGTGTGTATCTTCTGGGTTTGCTCATGAGAGTACAATATATTCCTATGGTCATTGCTTCTTTGTTGCTTCTTTTTTTGTCAACGTATCAGTTAATTGATGCTCTTTGCTTCTTCTTATGTACTACAATTTATTCCTATAGTAGGAAAGTAGGTTGCTGCCTCTCTACGCTACTTTTGTTTGTTTCACTTCTTGCTTAATTTTTTTTTTCTTGCAATTTTATATTTGGTACTCTGCTGGCTTTCATTTCTAATTTGTTAATTTGGAGTGACTTTGATGATGATGGAAATGAGAAAGAGATTTGAACGTCAATCTTGTGTTGGCATATAATGCTACTGCTGCTATAGCACTTTTTATGGACAATCACTGGTGAGATTTGCTGTTGGAAAGAAATTTTTTCTTTTCTAATTCCAGATTGTTGGTAATTTTTCTAAATGTCGTTTCCTTTGTAAGCACTGTTGCTAGATTTGAATGTAACAGTCTTGATGGTATACATTATTTGGCTATGATGTTTTGTTCTTTATGCAAATGTTTTGATCCTGTGTGGTTTTCATCTTCTGCTATGATGAGCCTTATATTGGCTTTTAAATTGGGGCCAAGTATATGTGGATTTACCGATTGGTTCGAGTATCCTGGTCTTACTGGAAAAGATATAATGGACAATGATGAGTATCAGTGGGTTTGAATTGAAACAGTGGACATGGAATGGAACTAAGGATTCAAATTGTTTTTCCCTTTTTATTTCTGTGTCGATGGATTTGAATTGTTGGGAGTATAAAATGATACTCAAGGTTGGGAGTATAATTTTTTTGACTTATTCATGAATTTTTCATATTCTGGGCTATGATGCTTGGGCTATGATGCTTGGTTTCTGATACTCAAGGTTGGGAGTATAATTTTTTTTTTCATGCTTGGTTTTTCCGAGCAGCCCCTTCGATTGGGAGTACTTTGTGCGTACATTTTTTTTTCCTGGGAAATAGTATTTCTTTTGAACCATAATATGAGTTTTTCTATGGGCTATGATGAGGACTGAGTTTGCTGAAATTTATGTATGTTATTGCCTCTGTTTTTTAGTATCATGAAGTTTTTAGTGGTATCACTATAGTTGGTTGTTCCCTTCATACTTGGTTCTTCCTCTCTATATATATGATGTTGCCTCTGTTTTTGAGTATCAAGAAGGTTTTTAATCTGTTTTGTTTGGGCTTTAATTATCTCTGGGCAATTTTGTGATTATGTTGTTCTATATATGCTGCCTTTAACTTCTGAGCATCACGGCTTTGAGTATCAGTGAGTTTTCCGATTGGCTTTGATATTTTTGTCAACATGGGCGAAAAGCATGTTGCAACATTTCTACAAATCTCTGAGCCCTACTTTATATATATTATGATTTTTTATATTACATTACTAGGACTTCTAGTGTAAAATAATTGTTCTTGTTTTTCAGTACACGTTTTGTATAATATTTTCTCAGGCTTTATTAGTTCACTTCAATTTGTGGCTGCTTCAATTTGTGGCTTCTAATTTTCTAGGTTACGAAGAAAATATGTGCGATATGGAGATACTAATGATGCAGGTCGGTGTGTATCTTCTGGGTTTGCTCATGAGAGTACAATATATTACTATGGTCATGCTTCTTTGTTGCTTCTTTGCTTCTTTTTTGTCAACGTATCAGTTAATTGATGCTCTTTGCTTCTTCTTATATACTACAATTTATTCCTATAGTAGGAAAGTAGGTTGCTGCCTCTCTAAGCTACCTTTATTTGTTTCACTTCTTGCTTAACTTTTTTCCTTGCAATTTTATATTCACAGACATCTGATTTTTTCTTGTTAAATTACAAAAGTTGTGTATTATGTACATACATAGACATCTTATGTTTTCTTTCATATGTAATGAGTATTTTAGACGCTGCAGGTCTATTCAGAAACTTGTGAACATGTCTGGATCTGCTGAAGTAAGCTCCATTTATCTTTACAGTCTTTCTTTAATAATATCTTGGTGAAAAACCTTTAGTTTTTATTATGTGCTTGTTTTACAAAGTCTTCCAAAAGGGGTTCTAAAAGAGGAGAGAAACAACGTTTAGCTGCCATAGCGGGGACCATGCAAAGAGGAAATGAAAGTGTAAGAATATCAAATGGAGACTCTAACTCTCCATCTATACCAAGTGATCAAATCAATCAAGTTCTACTGTGCCTGAAAAGAAGAAAACTAGGGGTAAATCAAGAATGGATCAAATTCGTATGAGAAAAAATCCGGTTCCGATCGATTTCAATGATAGGGGTCAACCAATTGGAGATACTGCAGCTGAATTTGCTAGTTTTCTAGGTTCTACATCAAGAGATTTAGTGCCAGTGACAATGGAGAACTGGACAGATCTTTCTGATGATTTTAAACATCAAATCTGGGAGCACATCACGGTAATATTTATATATGTCATACTCATGTTTTTACGAGATGCATGTAGTCAATTCTTAATTTTTTTTCATTGATGTGTATCTTTTTTTATAGCAAAAATACATTCTTGATGATTGCCACAAGACATGTATTCCAAAAGTTAGGAAAGCATTGGCGTAATCATAAATCTAATTTGATTAAAGAAGTGATGGAGCAAGCAAAAGTTGTAGGTCTACCACGAGCACTTGCTCTCCTAAAACCTGACAATGTACCATTCGTTAAAGATTGGAAGACTTTTGTAATCAAGAGATGTACTCCAGAATTTAAGGTAAATATTGTTGGTTTTATTGCTTTTTTGCTATAAATATTTTCTATTGCTATTGCTATTGCTATATAACATATATTTCATATGTAATAAAGGAAAGAAGCAAAAAATTCAAGAAGATGAGGAAAAGTCAAACTTTGTTGCATACAACGAGTCGTAAGGGATATGCTCGTCTAGAGGATGAAATGGTAAATCTGCTTGCTGCCTAAAAATCTATTTTTTTAACACTAGTCATTTCATTAGCCTTGTTGATTTTTATGCACCCTTTGTTACCCAAATAAAAATTTCTTGTAGCGTCAACAAAGTGACAATCCTAATTCAATACAAAGAGTTGATGTTTGGATCAAGGGACATAAGAGGAAGACGGGTACATTGAGTTCAGAGGCTCAGAAAATTTTGGTATGTTTTTATTTATTCGTCTTATCATTTGGTTATTCACTTATATCGTTCTAAAATTGCCTATTGTACTATTTTTTATTAGGATGACATAGAAGATACTTATAAGGCAGCGACACCATCAGAAAAAACTTCTCTTCAAGATGATGCAGTTTCAAAGTAATTGGCCCTGAACGACGAGGAAGAGTAAGAGGGCTTGGCTTTGGGGCGACTCCTTCAAAAGTGGAAGGCCAAAAATATCAACGAGATAAATTCAATAGATTGGAAAGTGAGTTTATGGAATTGAAAATTTTTGTTAAAAGCATTGCTGAAAAGGTCAATGGAAATAATAACACCGTAAGTTTTATAGTTCAACATAGTATCTCTATTCTTTATTAGAAACCAATTTGTTCAATAGTTAATGTATTTTTCATTCATGTAGCAAATTGAAAACTCAAATACAGTGAGAAAGGCTAACTCAAACTCTGGGGTCCAAAGTTCTACCAATCGTGAGATAGCTGAAGCAAGGCTGGAAAAGGAAAATGCAGAAAGTCCAACTTCCCCTAACATTGGGACAAAATGCAAATTGTTGGATTGGGAGACGGGTTCAGAAGTTGTGGCAATTGGCGAGATTGCATCTACAAATCCCAAAGATTTGGTCCATCATGTGGCTATAGGACAAGAGTGCTATAAACTTTGGGTTCATGAAGTAATTGATTATGAGGTAACTTTGTATCGGCCGACACGCGAGTTTTTCTTCTACATGAGGCTTTATCAAGTACAATCGCGTGCCCTATCAAGTATATCAGATTCGACTAGTGGTAACACTCATGGGGTAAGGTAATATGACTACCCTTCTCTTTATTTTTCCTTTCAGTATTAGTTAATTGATGCTCTTTGCTTCTTTTTTGTCAACGTATCAGTTAATTGATGCTCTTTGCTTCTTCTTATGTACTACAATTTATTCCTATAGTAGGAAAGTAGGTTGCTGCCTCTCTACGCTACCTTTGTTTGTTTCACTTCTTGCTTAACTTTTTTCCTTGCAATTTTATATTTGGTACTCTGCTGGCTTTTATTTCCAAATTTGCTAATTTGGAGTGACTTTGATGATGATGGAAATGAGAAAGAGATTTGAACGTCAATCTTGTGTTGGCATATAATGCTACTGCTGCTATAACACTTTTTATGGACAATCACTGGTGTATGTTCCATATATTTCCTTTATTTTTCATCATTTTACCATCCTGTTCATCACTGCTGCTATAGAGAAAAAGTGTTTGCTCTCAATCTTGATATCCTTTTACCATCCTGTTCATCATTTGGTGTATGTTTCATATATTTCCTTCATTTTTCATTTTTCTTTGACTTGCATCATTGTTAATGCATTTTGGTTGTTTAGAAATAATGCAACTCTTTGCTTTTGCCATGTCAAATTCTATTTGCAGTTAGATCAGCCTTATAGTGCACATGATAACTGCCGCAAAACAGACAACCCTACATCTAACATAAGTTCGTAGTCGATTGCTTCTTCCCTTCATCACATTGACAGCACAATAAAAAAATCTCTCCATGTAAGCTCATTGTTACTAATATGCTAAACTATGAAATTGATTTTGTTTACTATCTCATGGATTACTATCTCGTGGAGTCGATCAATATAAATATGTGAAGAACACGCCATAATTTTTTGGAAAAGTTTGAATTGCCTAGTCCTTCGTTCCTGATATTCGAATAGTCATGACTTAAACAGGTTCTGATATTGAAGTTGATTTTCTTTTTCTTTTTTCCTTTTTCATTTGTGTAAATAAACTTTTGACTCGACTGTCATTAACCCTAGCTAGAAAGTAGTAGCCTACAAGATTGGGCCAGTCGTTTTGACTCGACTGTCACTAACCCTAGCTAGAAAGTAGAAGCCTACAAGATTGGACCGTCGTTCCAACCTGTTGAACTGATGACACCAACAATCAGAATTTTTGACCGATTTTTAAAATACTGATGATAGGATTGAAATAATAAGTTTTTACTTTACTATTTTTTATAAATTGTAATGAAATGCTAAGACACATCCAAACCTAAATACATTATTATCTGTAAGAAAAAACTAGCAGTAGGTGTAGCAGTTCTTGTTTAATGTTATGAGCTGGTTTCTAAAGCTATTTCAGTTCTTGTTTAATGTTATATTTGGTACTCTGCTGGCTTTCATTTCCAAATTTGCTAATTTGGAGTGACTTTGATGATGATGCATGGAAATGAGAAAGAGATTTGAACGTCAATCTTGTGTTGGCATATAATGCTACTGCTGCTATAGCACTTTTTATGGACAATCACTGGTGAGATTTGCTGTTGGAAAGAAATGTTTTCTTTTCTAATTCCAGATTGTTGGTAATTTTTCTAAATGTCGTTGCCTTTGTAAGCACTGTTGCTAGATTTGAATGTAACAGTCTTGATGGTAATACATTATTTGGCTATGATGTTTTGTTCTTTATGCAAATGTTTTGATCCTGTGTGGTTTTCATCTTCTGGGCTATGATGCTTGGTTTCTGATACTAAAGGTTGGGAGTATAATTTTTTTTTTTCATGTGGAATGTGGCCTGATAGATGAACTAGGCATCATAATGATGATAGAATACGATATATGTTATATTTTTGCTATTGTTTCCAGGTTTTCTATATATGTTATATTTTTGCTATTGTTATTCCAATTTTTAACTTTATATTGACATGATTTGTTATTGTATATGATAGGTTATATAAGAGATGCTACTTTTTGCGGGAGGTTGTGGACTTTTGGGCACTTTTGATGTTGTGGCGATTGAAGACGGGTCTACGTACATGCTACTTCTCGACCATGAATGGAATGAAGGAATCGATATATTTTGTATAGTCCTAGATTAAGTATATGACAATATTTCTGTGACATTTAGTTGGTGATTTGGAATTTATATGATGTGACATTATATATGGTTTCAATGAAAATTAGTACTTATAAAAATTGTTGTGCACACTATGAAGTCATTTTGAATTTGGATGATTAATTTGACATAATTGTTTCAATGAAAGTGATTACTTTTCATTGTTGTGTATATTATATCTTGTTATTCAATGGATCAAAGGTAAAATTGATGGATACAAAAATTAGGATTTTTTTTAAAAAAAATTAAGAGCATTTAAGGCGTGCAAAAGATGCCTATTTGTTTGTATTTGATACTTTTCACGACAAACAATAAATGTCGTGATTTATGTAATAACGACGTGAATAAGTATGCCATAATTGCTTGCTTGTACGGCGTGCAAACACACGCCATAATTGACTTTTCACGACAAACAATGCATGTCGTGAATGACTATAGACGACGCACGAATAGAGTTTCTATGGCGCGCAAATTAAGTCGTTAAATGTGCCATTTTTTACGGCACAGGCTAATACGGCGTGCGCATGCGCGTCGTCTTAAGTGTTTTACGGCGTGCATTGTGCGCCGTACAAACGTATTTTTCATGTAGTGTATCGTGTCTGGAAATCAAGTAAGACACTACAACTGAATCGGATATAGCAGATATCAAGACAATAAAAACTATCAGTGAATGTACTCGCCTGCGGTCCTGAGCTGTCAAATGGGGTCGATGCTCAGAGTGATGCCACAAACCTAAAGATGAGATATATATAAGCTAATTAGGGTTCAACAGTGTTAGGCAGGATTATATAGTATAAGCTATGTAATCTAGGTCAATCTCAGTCCAACTAAGTCAAACTAGGTCACACTGAGTCACACTAGGTCAAACTAGGTCACAGGAAGTCAAACCAAGTCGAACTAGGCTAATGTTGACTAATAGTTGACTTTTGGTCAACTGGTCAACTCTGGTCAAGTTCTAGACATTTCTAGGCCAAGTGTTGACTGATAGTTGACTTTTGGTCAAAGCAGTCAAACTTGGTCAACCGAGGTCAAAACTAGCCTAAGCATACTATTCCTAAACATTACCAACCAAGATACCATATATCTTGGTCAAACAGGATCAACTCTAATTTAAGAATTAAAATATCAAGTTGTACCTCGTTATTTGTACATCGAAACCTACGACATGCAAATCGAGATAAGATAATCAACGGTAAGGTTAATAATCTTATCACAGTGATCCACATAATCATCATGCCAATTTCAGCGATGTGAGATCACTGGAATCGACTGATCTCAGTTTCGTTGTACTAATTCCGAAATACAAACTTAATAAGAATTAATTATAATAAAAAGGTAATACACATAGAGAAATATCTACAAACATTGTCGGATGATAAAACAAACATCACCAACGTGTCCAGAATGGTCAAATTAGCTAGGATAGACTACCCATAAGTCCAATTTGGACACAGGGGCAAAAAGGTAATTTCGGGTCAAAACGGTGTCCGTGTCGGACCCGCTTTGCACCGAAAAACGTGCAAGAATACTAGTCCACTAAACCTAACAAATTATATGTCCACGAATCCAGAATGATGATTCGAACCCAACGGTATATCCAGAATTGGATTCCGTTGACCCGATCTCAAATTGGTCCGTTGACGAGGACATTAGAATTTCGATTTGCACGGAAAAGCGTATCGGAGCCAATGTCCTCAAAACTTAACAAATTATATGTCAACGAGTCCAGAATGACGATACAAACTCAACGGTATGTCCAGAATTAGATTTCGATGAGCCGATCTCAAAATGATTCGTTGACCCGGATATTGGTATCCGACTTGCACCGAAATGCGTGCCGGAACCAATGTCCACTAAAACTTAGCAAATTGTATGTCAATGAGTCCAGAATGACGATACGAACTCAACAGTATATCCAGAATTGGATTCCGATGAGCCGGCATCAAAAGTCCCGTTGACCCGGACTGTGGGGCCCGCTTTCCACCGAAATGTGTGCCAGGGCCCACGTCCTCCAAATCTAACAAACTTTAAATGAAAACGTGCCAAAACAACGCCACGAGTCTACTGATGGTGTCAGAAATTGAATTCGGAGTCCCGGGTTAAAAAATAGAATTTTACAACTTAGAAATTACGAATTCGGACGGCCAACTTTGGCATCGAATTCAACCAATCAAACGTCCTCACAATGAAACAAAACTGGAGGGATAGAAAGAGGGTTATACTAGCTACGCATAGGAACCAGTGGCATGCCAGACGGAGCTGCGATGGAGAAGATACGAACCGGCGAAGTTGGCTCCACAAAACTGTCCAAAAATAACACAATTTAAACGGTCAACTTGGTGGCCGGTTTTAATGTACCAAACGATAAAATTAGCAGACGAAAATTGAGGAGAGTGAAGAGCTATATACCGAGATTGAGACAGAGCAAAGAAATTGTCGATCCAACAGTCAAATTTTTTTGGAAAACGTGCACAAAGTTGTTGCTACTAAATGCGATTTCTGAGTTGATTTCGAGCTCGCGCCGACGGAACCCCGTGCCAAACGCACGAATCGCCTAGACGGCGCGTCCCGGAGGACGGTGGCCACCACGGAGAGATGCCTGGGGGTTCGTCCAACTTGGGCGGGGCGACCACGGTGGCCGTGGCGCCGACGACGACGCCTGTGCGCGGCTACTGCAGCTGCCATGCCAGCCGCTGCTGCTTGCTGCCATTGCTGCGCGCTGCTGCTCATTGCTCGCAGCTGTTGCTGCTGCGGTGGGCTGCGCTGGCCTGGCACGGAGGTGCAGCCACGATGAGCGACAGGGTGAGGAGGAGAAGTGGGAGTAAAGGTGGTGGTTGTTAATTGGTGGAGGTGGTAGTGTTGAAGCCGGAATGATGATGGTGGTGGATGTTTATGGATGATGGTGATGAATGATGAAGATGAAGAATGAGAGGGCTGGTGGCGGCGCTCGACCAGGAAGGAGGAGGTGAAGTGAGAGGAGAGGGGGTAGGCCATGGGCTGAGCTGCTGTGTTGGTATTTGGAGAGAGAGAGAGAGTGAAGAATTAATGAAGGAAGAAAGAAGGAAAGAAATATTAAGAAGAGAGAGAAAGTAGAGAGAAAGAGAATGGAAATTCTTTTCATGGAATTTAGGGCCGGCCACATGGAGAGGGGTTGTGTGAGTGAGTGCTAGGAATGGGTGGTGATGATGGTGTTTAGTAGAATGGAAGACTAGGATTTAAATGGGGATTAGATTTTACTCTAGGGATTTAATTAAAGGGGTTATCCATGAATATTTAAAATAGATAAACTAGGTATTTAATATTTGTAAGAAAATGAGTGTGTGGATATTCATGAGAGGGTAACATAAAGTTTGGGTTTGGTTTGGTTGAGCCGAGTCGGGTCAAAATCGGACATGGTGCAATAATTGAATTTAAAATAGGTATTTATGATCATGGATAAATAAGTAACATGTGGGGACTCAAATAAATGGGACACAAGTGTCATGTGGGTAGTAGGTTTCGTGTGAGCCGTGTCCATATTCTGGATCGACTAGGTTGGATCAATGTCGGGTCCTGAAATTAAATTGGAAGTCAGGTTACATTCTACGGTGAATAATTAATTGGCCTAAATTGACCCAAAAGTTGTGCGAAGCAAATGAAGCATAATATGGTGTGTCTGAGGGGAACACGAAGGTCATGGGTGTAGGGCGTCTCGAGTAGATCATACATGAGGAGTTGGTTTCAAAAAAATGACTAGTATGGTGCTCCTAAATTAAAAGTCACGGTAACGTGCTTATGAGGATCAAGGAAAAGAGTAATAAATTAATTAATAATTAATCAACGATCAAATGGTCTAAATTGACCCGAAACTGTGCAAAACAAAAAGAGTACAAAGGAACAAGTTTGGATGGGACATGATATATCAATATGAAGATAATCTTGTCTACTACATACTGATGAAGGGAGTTTCTAGATATTGGCATCCCTGACGCTCCAGAAGTCAAAGTCACGGTAAAGAGCATTAAATCAAATAATAATATTTATTCAAAATAATTGATTTATAAAATTAAAAAAATAAGCCCTAAATTTAGGGGGCTTACAGTTCGTAAGGACGTGCGTTAGGTTATAACTACTAATAGGATATTAGGATTGCATGATAGTAGACTAGTAGTTATTAGAGGAGAATACAATTGGACGTTGACCTATACTTTATATATCGTAGACTCATGTGCCACTGAGGAACGATAGGTAGACTATATGCTATAGACTCGCTCGATACCGAAAAATGGTATATGGTGTTTTGACTCGCTACTGTGGTACTGTTTATTTTATCATGACTGACTTGGAGGTTATACAACCATACACTATTCTCGATTACATTACACCTAGAGTAGTTAGGTGACCTTTGTTCGTTAGGTATATGTACTTTTGGTTTGTGTACTTACACACCTGATCGCGACTTGGACTAGTATTTTGTTGCGGACTAGTTTACCATACCTTGTCCTTGTTTGGTTGTAGGTGTGGATCACTGCTTCGATGATAAAACACTAAACCTTGTTGTGGTCCGAATACTATATCGTATTATAACACGGAAAGATACTTCATCGGGGATTAGGGTGCCATATTATCTCCGTGTTTGGTTAAGGAATGGTTCACTAATTCGAGGGTGGAGTATTGGACCATGTTATGATCCGATTGACTTATTATTGAGAAATTTATATTCAATTATATAGTATATTTTATGTATATTGTTACGTCCCTCTGAAGACCCGGTGATCTCTTCAAGTGTGTGTATTTTCTTGACTTTTTATAGAAAATTCTAGCCAAGATTGTGGTCTTCTCCTTCCTATCGAAGATAACATGCTCTTAGATCATCCTTGCCGCTTGCACTCCTTATTTTGTTATTTTCTTCTTTTTAAAAGTTTGTAGTAGATTTGTCTCCATCAAACAGCTTGTTCAAATGACTATCATAAATGATTAATGAAAATCTTTATTCTTTTACTTTGTGGATGAGATTATTTAGCCATGACTATACTGCATTTACAGATATATTTATTATACGGCTGGCATGTTACATACCTAGTCCTACATATTTTGGGACTGGGATGTTATATATTTTGTGGTGGCCCATGCAGGTCAAGGAATAAATTATTTGGTTACATAACTGTACCAAGCAAACATGTATATAGGATTAGAGTTTAGGACCTCATCGACATGCTTGATCTCCTCCCTTGATTCCATTTTCTAACTCTCGTTTGACTACTTTGAACTACATCTTGCTTGATTCATTTTTCTATCGTGAATCTTATTTCTCGTGCTTAATAGAGGTTAGGAAGATGACTTGTATGCTCCATTGATTCAATTATACTACTAGTTGAACTCTTGTAAGTTGGCTAATATGCCTCACAACCTAGCATCCCATTGTCCTTACAACCCATTATTGAATGACACTAATAGTTTTATCTAGAGGTCACTAACCCATTTGGTCGGCCAAAATATTACACGAGAAGACAGTAGAATGACTGTGGAGACACAAACACCGATTGAGACCTAGATTTTTAAGGAATTTGAACTATTTATACTTTCTTTCAATCATAAATCTCACGTACTTATACTTTTACTATCTTGACCAATGTTGCTATTATAGCCTAGTTTTACAAGCTTATTCTTTTCTCGAGCTTATTCAGGATATATTTTTTATTGTGGGCGTCCACTAATATATTGTCTAATCAAGACCGGTGTATTATGGTCTGATCAACCTAGTACACTTGGTTCGCCCTTCATATGATTATTATACGTGGATTGAGATATAGTTAATAAATATACTTGCCCTCTAGGATCTCATCTACGACTGCCTTGATAACTCTCTTTTTAAACTATTTAATCGCCTTTAAACCCCGTATTTTTATTCAACCACCTCTTCCCTGAACTCTTTATTGTTTTCCATCTTCCCCTATTTCGGAAAGACAAAAATCTCATGCTTAAGGGAAGATAGACACAGAGTATCCCTAGTTGTATATACACAAGCGTAGTTAGTCATCGGCCAAGTCTTGTGATATCATCCACATCTTGACTTACTCATCCTTCCCTCGACTCTGGATCTATTATCGTGACCTTCTAATCATTTGAAACTTAAGAATGATTAAAATCATTCCCTTGATCGTACACTAATCTAGGAAACTAATTTTTTTTTCAAGGAACCACGATTCACGAGTCTCTACTTATTCTTATATTGATTTACTTAACCTTTATTCTTTTAATTTCATGCTTTAACTAGAAACACTTATTCCTTAACCCAACCCCTACCACGACCTTTGAACCTAACCAATTTTTTTCTTACAAATGAGTTGCTTCACTCATCGAAGATTTATTAATCTCCTCCGTGGTTCATGCAACCTTGCCCTTAATATATTTTCTTTGTGTGAAGATAAAAGTGAATCATGACACCCTTTAGTTACAACATGGCTAGATTAGAACACCCCATAGATGATATTATGATATAGTTTGATAAGATGATTATGTGACTATAAAGCATATAAGATTAAGTTATATATTGGATTTGAGGAAAACACAAGCAAATAAAATATTTAGGAATATCTTTGTATGATAAAATAATGTGTTTTGCTTTCAAGGTTACTCGAACGTTGAAGAAGAAATTTTTTAAATTTCATGCTGATTAACGAGTAAGAATTTCCTACTAAGATGAGCTTGATTTTTGCTTTCGACTAAATTGAGTGACGATTTATCGAGTTTCAAATTTTGAGGAGCTTTTATGGAATATAGAGACTTAAATTAGATGAAAAATCAAGTATAGAAAAACAACGACGATGTTGTTACAACACAAATTCGAGGATTACGACGATATCAAATACAAATTTGAACTTCGAGTATTGAGTTAGTGATCATAATTAGAGAATTAGAAGATTATTTCCTACTTTGAGATTACCATTATTGATATTGGGGTTAATCGAATTTAGACAATTGAGTGGTTGACATACACGTGATCATTTTCTAAACTATACACATTGATTTATTTTCTTGCATGTTTTCGTTAAATGTCGTTTCATCTCTAGGCTCAAATTGTTTTGATCATGTCTTCATATTAATAAATTCCTTCTACCTTGTCAATCCTACCTATCCTAGTTATTCTTAAATTCCGATGACGAAATTTTTGTAAGTTGGGTAGGATATAAACCCCCTAAAATCTTACTATAAATTATATTTTACATTATTTTAATAATTTTGGTATTTGTACATCGAGTGCAAATACATATATACGAAGTATTGAATTATTTTATTACAACAACTTAGATATAGATTTTTATATAAAAAGTAATTTTTTTGGCCGATATAATATAAGGTAAATATTTTATTGTTTGAGTACGTAAAATAGGTCGCACTAGATTTGCCAAAACTTTTTTTTACTTTATATAATAGCTATTTTGTTTGTTATATGAGTATAGTTACTAATTTCAAAAATAATATCTATGTAAATAATTTGTACTATTTGCCTACGAGGCACATGAAAATATATTCATGTATATTTTGTAAAAATTGTATTTTAAAAAATTATTTGATTTTATATTTTTATTTATGAAAAAGTCTTTAATTTATTTGAAATTGTTTTATTTATAAAAATGTTTTTTTATGCTCAATTTTTTATTGTGATTTAATTTGTGATTAGATATTATTGACCTAGTTCAAATCAATTTAAATTAAAAGTGTGAATTATCCATTAGGGACTTTAAACTATAACTATTCCTTATCCAATTAGGACTTTTACCTCATATATAAGGAGAATCCCTTTCCACTTTTTCCTAGAAACTCCTAGAAACTCCATAACCCAAAATTTCATCCAAAGTGTCCATGTATCGTGTTCGTGTCCACCTTCCTCGTGTCAGCCGTGATGGCATCGAGTCCGATCCTAGGTGTCTTTCCACTATATTGTATTGATTACATATACAGATATGTCATGCATGATACGACCCAAAATTTAACCTAACCCTAACCCTAAACCTAGCCGCCTCTGTGCCTCTGGCCGCCACCCCTGTTCGGCCTCCTTCCCGAGCCCAAGCCAGCACTCCAAAACACCACGATCGCCACCCGCAGCCACCCTCCCGCAATGATTACCGCCACCAAACCTCTCCTCTGCCACCATCAGATCCTTTCCTCCGCCGACCCCAGACCACCATCACCACCGCCATCATCTTAGCCGCCACCACGACCAGTGCCCCGTTCGTCGCCGACTTCGGCCAAACCCAACTCCCACCACCTTCCTCTGTAGCCGCCACCTCTACTTCCAACATTGGCCACCGGCCACCCACCACAACCACACACGCCCACACCCTAACCACCACTGCCCGCACCAACCGAAAACCACCACCGGTTAAGTCGCCACCACCGTCCTCATCAACAAACCAAAAGAAAGAAGAACGTCCATTACCTATCCTCCACTGCTGCCAACAACCCGCAGGCCCCGAACCAGAGCCGGGGAGGTCGACTCCGTCGCGCTTCTCCTCCTCCTACCTAAAGCCTAGCCGGACTCCACCACCCTCGCCGCTACCCCCTCTATGCACAGCTCCTCTGCCTATAGATCTATGCCTCCCCGGTGAGCAGCTACTGCAGCCAACGCTGGCACCGTAGCCGCGTGGGCGAGATCGATCCCTGCCGTTGGCATGAGGTTCCAGTGCTGATGAAGCCGCACGACTCTCGCGTCCTCCATCGAACCTCTAGCCGAGCGCCACCATCCTATACGGTGACCTCCTCCAGTGATGCAGCTGGTCGCCGACCCCTCGTCGGAACCTGTCGACCTTCTTATTCGTCGCGTCTCTCCCGGTGAGTCCCCTCTCTGGAACCTCCCACTTCCTCTCTCAATTTCTCTCTCCACTTCATTTCCCCTTCCCTTGTTGTCTCTCTCACAATAACTAGTGCGTGTACCCGTGCGACGCACGGGACGGATAAAGTGTCATTTTGCTTTTGTATTTTATATGAATATTACTATTTTGGTAGGAAGCATAAAATCTAAATAATTAGTGATTAGTAATGCAGTCACATATGTGTATATATATATATATATATGTATGTACATATTTATATAAACATGTATAGGTAGCGTCCTATCATTTGCCTTTATGAATTTGCATGAAAAATTATTGAATCTGCAATAATTAATTTTAAAGTAATGCATATCATAAGAACATGATAATGATAAAGTTTAATTGAAAAATTACATAAGTGATGGGCCAAATTTGCAACTGCAATAATTTTGAATGTTCCAATCCTGTATACATAAAAGACAATGAATATAGTTAGATAGAAAAAAGTTGCTCTAATATAGTGTACTTCAATTAATATAGAATAAATAATAAATTTATCATGTACCTAATTTAGATTTTGAAAAACTTCTTTGTAAACTACATTTGTAGTTTCATTAGTGTCTTCACCATCATCATCAGCAATAAAAATTTTTAAACCTTTGCGTGATGTAACCCTTGAAACAGCAACATACAGTTGTCCATGAGTAAAAACTGGTTTTGGAAGGTATACTCCAACATATTTAAGAGACTGCCCCTGACTTTTGTTGATTGTCATTGCGAATGATACTGCAATAGGAAATTGCTTGCGTTGAAATTTAAAAGGTATTCTGAGATCAGAGGGAGTTAATGACAATCTTGGAATAAACACTTTCTGACCAATATTGCTTCCTGATATTACCCTTCCTTCTAAAATGTAGGAACCCATGTGTGTAATAATAAGGCGTGTTCCATTACATAGTCCAGCTGTCTGATCAATGTTTCTCAGCAACATAACAGGGACTCCAACTTTAAGATTAATTTCATGATTTGGCAATCCTGATGCTTTTATTGTGTTCAAGAATTCAGGTGTTTGAATATTCTCCGGTCCATCCATGGTTTCATTATCTGAACACGGTGTATCAGCAGACATATATGTTTTGGACTCCCCTGGAAGCAACGACATGATATAATTATTGATGATGTCAACATTATCATTTTTTGGAGTTAAAATAGCTCTATCCTGGAAAAAGGATGCATCATAGAAATTATCCAATAGAGATGGATAAGTACTGTTGACGATTGAGGCAAGTTGATCTCTAGAATTTTTGATAATAATGTCATCTGGAATTGCAATCGACACATCACCATCGCTATCATCACCAACAGTTCCTTCTCCAATGCCTAACAACCAATCTGAGAATTCCTTTAGTTGATTAACATCAGTAACCGCACCAGCAGATTCAAGTCTCATGTTCTTAGTTAAGGTTAGGACTGTACAAAATTTCCACAAATAAGAAGAATTAATTGTCGCATATACGACATCTTGCCTTGTTCCCTTTACAACAACAGGAAGAATCTGTCTAAAGTCACCACCCAATACGACAACTTTACCTCCAAAAGGAAGACTTGCACTATTTATATTGGAGAATCGCATAATATCCCTGAATGTTCGGTCAACAGCTTCAAAACAATGCTTGTGTGTCATTGGTGCCTCATCCCATATAATAAGCTTAGCCTTCATTATTAGCTTAGATAGAGGACTACCCTGCTTAATGTTGCAAGTAGAATCTTCATTTACATTCAACGGTATCTTGAATCGCGAATGCGCTATCCTCCCTCCTGGTATAAGCAGTGCTGCTATACCACTTGAAGCAACCGTCAATACTATATCACCTTTTGACCGTAAATCTGCAGTGATAGCTCTCCAAATATTTGTTTTTCCAGTACCACCATATCCATAAAGAAAAAAAAATCCACCGAGATCTTCATTCACATGCAACAATAATTTGTTGAAAATATGTCTTTGCTCATCAGTCATTATAGATACCAATGTTTCACGTTCATCAGCCAAAGCAACTCTATCATAATTTAATTCATCATGAATAAGCGGATTTTCAGTATTGTCTAATAATGCCATGTCTGGTTGTGTCATTGAAGGAAAGTCTCGCAAAGATCTATTATTGCATTGCAGTAATTTTTCTATTTCAACCAAAGCCAAATTTTGTAATTCTTTTGCACTTAAAAGCATAGCTGTAAAAATTAAGAATATCATTAAGAAGTAATCTAATGAATGATTAGTAATTAATATAGTAAAATTGGAAGTAATTTTTCTATTTCAACTCAAGAAAGATTTTGTAATTTTTCTGCACTTAAAACATATATGTAAAAAATTAAAAATATCATTAGAACTCAATCTGATGAACGATTAGTAATTAATATAGTGAAATTGAATTACCTGGAATTTGAAGATTTTCTCTTTGTCTATGCAAAAGATCATCGGTCAAATACTCCCAAGTTTTGTTCCAAACCAAATCTGGTTGAGCAAGTTGATTTGATGCCAACAAAATTGCAAAAAGTTTCCGCAAGTAGTGACCAGTGCCCCAATTGCTGGCTTCTATAATCCCATCGATATACTCCTTTTCATCATCTAACAACCCTTTTGCATAGCATGCATCTCTGAAAGATGGGTAGACAACATTGTCAACTGTTCTGATATCACGAAATGACTGTGCTCCTTTTGCGTAATTAAGCAAATTTCTCAAATAGTACAATTCACCACTTCCAGGATGAACATATTGTAGCCTTCCAATAGTTAGTCCCTTCTGCCTTTCCATCCATTCACCATTATCTCTTTTCCATACAAAGTGAGTAGGAAACTGACCATATGTTAGTTCCCTTGCTGTAGAAAACTTTTATTTGCTTCAAACCATGCTAGCAATTTGGATTTTTGAGACTTAGGTCTCTCAAGCACAACATCTATTGCATCATTGTCTGAAAAAATTACGGTTTGCTCATTTGGCAAGTGGAAACTCAAACGCTCAACGGCAGGTTCTCTATAATTGATATCAAAAGCAAAAAGTCTCCAAGCAGATTCACATGACGATAAATATCTACAATCATAATACAACTTTATTTCATCCACTATCTGAGCATTACGATGTTGTGCAGAACTCTGATAAAAGGTTGCCGTTACACGATCCTGTCCTTTGTTGACATATTTAAAAAGATACTTAATCGAACGGGATTGGTTACACCATTCAACGTTTATATGAGCGTTATACCTCAAAAGTAAGTGTCTGTTGTATGGAACTACATATCTATTATCAATAATAGACTCACCCTTTTTAATAGTTATGCCATTGTCACTTCTTCTATAGTTTGGATATCCCTCATCATCAATTGTAGTCCTTTCAACAAATTTTTTTGGAAAATGTTTTGTACACCTCCCATTTTGCATACACGGAGATCTTCTATTTGCAGCTCCACATGGACCGTGTATCATTAGTGAGGATACAATATCATACAAAAATGGATCGCTATCTTTATCTGGTATTTCAGCAGATATAATGTTATCTATATCATTAGCTGTATGATACCTATATTCAGGATGTAAGAAAACCAATATATGTGCATGCGGCAACCCTCTTTTCTGAAACTCTATTGTGTAAATAACTACAAAATAATATAACTTTATGAGTAAATATGTAACCAAAGTGGTAAGGTTTAAAAAGTGGTACTTGTATTAATTCTTACCTGCCTTCACTTGCCCGAAAATATTGCCTTGCTTGATCTCCTTTATCAAATGATCCAGCTTCATTTTGAAAACACGACAGAGTAAGTCTGGCCTATCTTCAGGTTTGAGTCCATAGAGTGTTAAAAACCTATGTAATTCTGGCCACTTTTGGTTGCAAGTAAATGTTATAAATAGATCCGGATAGCCAGCCCATCTGCAAATTGCCATTGCATCTTGATAATTTTGAAAGAGATATCGTGCACTTCCAGTAAAACTCGATGGTAACACAATTCTTTTCCCAGTTGTAGCAGGATCAGTTTCACCTCGCAACACTGCATCTGCTAAACCCCTGTAGATATCAGCTCTAAGTTGCTTCTGATGAGTTCTTATAAAATGAAGCCTTGATGATTCTACCATACTATATGCATCCACCAAAAATTGTTGGAATAACCTTCTAGCAACTAATAAAAGAGGAGTCTGATTAATCCTTTGTTGGATAATGTAAGCCAAAAATTCTCGAATCGCAACGGACTGTCGTTTTTTTGACTCATTTTCTGTTGATTGCTTTAACTTAATACCCTCCTCCCATCCATCTTCGCCCCTTGGAAATAATAGTGGATACTGTAATGGCAAATAAAGCTTTGTTAATATGGAAACACGTTGTAACATACCCGATTGGGTTTCGACAATAATGTCTCTCTCAGAATCTGCTGCATCAAAGTCACCAACAATTAGAGCAGCAACTTCTGATACATTAAGATTGTGAGTTCTAGCATCGCGTCCTCTTTTTCCAATCAGTTTCAGCTTCACATTAGCAAATTCATCTTCAGCTATTTTATCACGAACCATTCTATATATTTGGACATATGGATTACACGAATCCAATGTTTCTTTTAAATCCCTAACAATTGATTCTCTCAAGGAAGAAGAATCTCTTTCCATCCTGTATCAAAAAAATAATATTAATCATGTAAACCACAATTTTTTATGAATTTTAGTAATAAGTGTAAAAAAATTATAGTATTGCATACCCAATAACAGACATTCGATTGCTTATTTCATTGTCCGTATCATATATGTACAATTGGGAAAATTTTGGCGTCGATCCAGGAACTGGAAGTAAGCTACCAATCTGATGGTAGTTTTCCCCGCTCATGACAAACATCGGGGGACCATTACCATCATTTACTGAACTAACAACTTGACCACCCATTGAAGTAAAAGAAAACATCATGTTGAATGCACGAATATTTTTCAAAAAATATTTACTTCTATCATCGTCACCAAAAAATAACTGTCGAATCAATAACGGTGGATCTTCATAAGGAGCAAGTTGAATTTTGCCTTGCAAGCAACACAGAGAAAATTTTGGGACAGTTGCATTTCTATGTTTTTCGCCCCTTTCACCATACCACATCATTGCCCCACAATCTTGACAAATCGAAGACGGATCTCCTATGTCAAAATAATCTGTAAAATAGCATATAATTATGATTTGCACGACTTTTAATTTTATAAATGAAAAAATATGTTTAAATAAGTAACAAAAAAAATTATAACTTATTGCAAAAATGTCAAAATACCTGCATGACCATGCCCATCAACATGTTGACTTGGATCACTATCAGCATCATTTTGTATGACCGATTGTTGAATATTAGCAGTTGTTATTGGATTCGCATGATTAAGTGCTGATAGTTCCAGTAATAAAAGATTAATTAATAATTTTAAAACACTAAAAGTTAATAAATAATTAAAGAATAACTTCATGACATTTAATTTATAAGATTAAAAAATTTGTATACCTGTCGAAGCATCATGCTCAAAATGACTGTTATTAGAAGTTTGATTTTTCTGCAGCAATGTTGACGCAATACCATTTCTATTGAAAACAAATCTTTGACATTTTTTTACATTGGATAGGCCACTCGATAAACAACTTCTTTTCGCTGCATAATACATATAAATTTAAAATAATAAAGCAACATTAGGTTTATTAATAAGTAAAAAAATTTATCAATCATAAATGAGTGTATAATTATGTTAATTAGCTTATAATATACCGTTGGTTATATCCCTCAAAGGAGTCATGCTAAGTGTTTGGGGTGGGCTAATATTTAATCTGTTATTTTGAACTGCATCTGTACCCAAAGGAATATCAATCGATGCTCCTGAAAAAAGAAGTATAAAATTGACATCGTACGTATACCAAACTGAGCAATGTTCTAAAACACTAAAATTGAATAAATAATTAAAAGATAACTTCTTGACAATTACATTATAAGATGAAGAAAATTGTATACCTGTCGAAGCATCATGCTCAAAATGACTGTTATCAGAAGTATAATTTTCCTGCAACAATGTTGATGCAATGCCATTTCTATTGAAAATAAATCTTCGAGATTTCTTTACATTGGCTAAGCCACTCAAAAAATAACTTGATTTTGCTGTATAAAACATAGAAATTAAAAATAGTAAAACAACATTAGATTTATTAATAAATAAATAGTGTTCTCAATCATAAGTGAGTGCATAATTATGATATTAGCTTATAATCTACCATTGGTTATATCCCTCAAAGGAATTCTACTAAGAGTTTGTGGTAGGGTAACATTTAGTCTGCAATTTTGAACTGCATCCTTATCCAAAGCAATATTAATTGATGCTCCTGAAAAAAAAAGGATGAAAATGATATTATAGATATTACTTATAGTAGTTATAAACTGTATTACTTAATACTTTAATATAAGTTACCTTCATTATTGTTTGAACTTAAATAAGGTATTGACATCCCAGTAATATCTTCAATTGCACCAGGCCTCACTAAGTTGGGATTATAAGGAGTACCATTTACACTTTCATCATTTTGAGTGAAATTTTTTGCTTGTTCGTGGACAAAATCCCATCATGCAGTTGAAATTTACCGGGACCAAATCTAAACTTCCTTGAGGAGCAACTCGCATGTGCAATTTCATCACTCAGATCGCAGTAAAGTTCAGGTTGTTTTCTTTTTTGATTAGCACCTGCAGTTAATTACAATTAAGATGAGATTAATATGAAAATAATATGTGAAGATCGATACATAACTTTCGCATGGATGTCATCCCGTTTTGACAAATGAAGAAACGTTGTTCCACACATGCCTACATAATGTAAATATAATGAAAGTGTCTGCACATCAGATAAAGTGATTACATTGGTAGTTTATCATTGGAAGTTGAAAACAACTATTCTTGGTAGTAGTATAGTTTGTATATGTAATAAATAAAACCTATCACTATTTAACTACGAAAAGTGAATTGTAGTACAAATTTAGAAACAAAACTAATCCAAATAAGATAACAAAATAATAAAATACAATTAAAATACTAAATTTTAAATTCATCATAATAAATTATCCAACAAATGTAGCATTATTTTTGAAAAAAACACCTAGACAATTGTCTTACACATCAACAAACAATAGGAATAACATAACAATGGTAACACGCTGTCATTCGGTTGGCTCCGTTTTGATTTTCTTAACTTTTGGAAACTTTGTGCTTGAATTCTGTGAACACGTTCCTTCAACAGGGATGCCAAACTCTTCATCGATATTGATCCGCTTTTCCTTGGTCTTATTAAAATTGGGTGTATTATCACCAATATTAACCTAAAAAGAAAAATATATGATTAAGTAATCCATAATTATCTTCAAAAGATAAAAATTATATTATTGCAGAATAATGTACTTACAGTATTTTCCTTATCAAAGTTGTTTCCGTTGTCCAAACTTGTAATGCCATCATTGACAATATGGCCCTGCTTTGAATATTAAAATTTTAAATATGTATGGAAAAATAATATTACAATTTTATTAAAAATATTTTCAAATGTAATAACCTTAATGTTATCACCAACTTCAGGAGAAATTATAGTTTGCACGTCACATCCGCATCCAATTGATCCTGTTGGGTAAGGAACAATTTAAAAGATGTGCACACCATTGGATTTAAAAAATTACAAATAAAAAAATGACAACAAATTACTTGAATCCCATGCTGCTTCTTAAAATCTTTGATAAGATCACTGCTATCAGAAATTCGCTTAACAGTATAAGTCCGCCAACTATTATAAATACTGTTTTGCGTAGCAAGGATCTTGAAAAGCATATCTTTATTCAAGAGCACGTCAAAAGCAGATGGCCATTTTCCATCATAAGTACCCTGTTAACACATAATATACAATATTATATTTTTAAAATGTCTTATATTTTTCAAATATATACAATATATATTTTAAAATGACTTTGCACCTATATTTTTTTAAAATGACTTTGCACCTATCAACTTGTTTTAAAATGTATTAGTTAAGCAAACCTTTTCAACATCAACAAAAAGAGGAGCAACAGCATCACCCAAAACTTGTGTTGCAAGACGATCAAACAGTATAAAGTAGGTGGACCCTGTTTCGTCAATTACTTGAACATGGACTTTGCACCTGCATAAATAAATTAATATATCACCACATAAATGTTATAAATTAAAAGGTTATGTCGTAATTAAATAACTCAAAATTGCACACCTTGGGGAAGCGAGGACCATATTTGCACATTTACTACAGTAATACAGGTTTCCAACACGCTGGGTCACTTTCTTTGCACATTTTGTGCAAGCATAATAGTACCAACCCACAGAAGTATCAAAATCAATAATTTTTGCGTAAACAACACACTGAAGTTCCTGTTTAAAATGCAAGTTAAAATTTAACAAAGGTAAATAATGGTGATGTAAAGCATATATATATTAAGATAAATAATAAGCACCTTATCCAAATCTATGACATCAGAAATAGTAAGTCTGGGACATTGGAGAAAATCATCAGTCACTGAAATAAAGCTTTGGCTTGAGATATAGCTGACAATTTGGCTACCAGAGCCACTTGTATTTTCCAACCTTTGCAAATTGAAAGATTGAAAGTGGTGTCATAATTTTGACTAAATAATTGAAATGTTCCAAATATATAATTATTTAAAGTATTAGTAAATATGAAATACAAATCACCTGTTCTTGTATTCGATACACTCCTTAAAATCTGGATTAAGCCAAAGTTTTGTTGCATCAAAGGAGTTAGAAATTCCAACCTTGGCTACAAAATTAGTAAACAATGCAGTTATATATTACATTAATATGTAAATGTAAACAAATAATTATCTGCAATCTCTAATAAAAATTAAAGTACTTACAATTGAAAATCCATTTTGCAGCCATGCAAGATAACTATAACAGAACCATCAAAATCCTTGTTTTCAATGTAAGAATTGAAAGCAGTTGCATAATCGCCCCACAAAGTACAGTCTATCTTGTTACCCCTATATTAAAAATGACCATGATAATGGTCACATTAAAGATAATTAATAATTAAAAAAAGGAATACAAAAAAAAAATAGTATGCATAAATGGAATGTTTAAAAATATTTAATCAACTCACTCTAAGTCCTCTAGAACTAAATCTATCAGCAAGCTCTTAACACCATTTTTTTCGTTCTCCCTCAAAGCACTTCTTTGCACAACATGGCCAATAACATCTAAACAATGTAAACAATAACAAAGAAATTAAATTACACCGTATATTTGCATTTTTAGGAACGAATTTAAATTAAATTAATTAATTAAATTAAATTATGAAAAGTAATACCTATCAGATGTGTTTCATCTAGACCAGATGATATAATAGCAAAATTGACAAAATTAAGAACGCAAATAGGAATACTTGAATCATCTGATTTCATGCACATAGTGGTCCTTATAAAGGTAAGTTTATATTTGTGACGGGAAGCACGAAATTTTGTATCAATATTGGCTGCAACCAATAAATTCTGAATGAGATAGCAGGACCCTTCTTGCAGAGTGTTGGCAAACATTTCAAGTAGGTTTTGCTTCACAGAAGCCTGAATCTTTCCACACTGCAGACACGTGAAACAAATATTAAAACAAATAAATATAATTAATTAATTAAATTAAGAGAGACAAATGACCAAAGATAACCTTTTCATCCACCAGTATCATCTCCATTGACTTGGTAACATTGGGCTTATTATATTCAGGAACATTCCAAATATGCACTACTCTAACTTTGATCCTATAATCTACTTTCCCGGCCTTAATATCATCTATAAGTGTAATCCTTGGAGCCATACTTAAAGGTTAATACCTGTAAAATTAGTGAAATATGATTATGATAGTAAAATATGATTATGAAGTTAAGTAAAGACAAAGGTGAATGTATGAAAAAGATAAGGATGTAGAAAAGACAGATGCTCCAAAAGAATAAGAATATAATGTTACCACATGGAAGGTGTATAATTAAACCAGATTCGATCATAAAATCTAGCAAACAAATGGAAAGAGAAATCTTTAAAAAAAAAGATAGAAACAAAAAAAAAATTCACATGGAAACAAATCAAATCAAAAAACAAAATCAAATACCATGTAACAAATTTTTAAGATTATATTAGCATTGTAATAAAGTTGGAGCTGATGATTTTTCAAAATTGACATAACTATCTAACATCAGTGAAGAGGAAGTAGCGAAATTAGATTATCCAAGCTCGGAAGACGAAGTAAAATCATACAACTTATAAAGTGTCAGGCTCATTCTTTTTGTTCCCACATGAAAGCATAGAGTACGTAATGAACTATTGAAAATCCTCGGGTGAAAGAAAAAATTATTAGACATGGATTGCTGCTTCAAAGAGATTTACCAAATTGACATAGCTATCCTAATGGAGGATAAGGTGGTTTGTCGAAAATTTACAGTGAATTTGAGTTGAGTAAGATCAAAAAATCTAAATAGTTTGATGGACTTCATTTTATGGCTACATATAATAGGACCTTGATATATACTATTTATGAAAAATTATATTCCCAATTTTGGCAACACATAAACATGTCTAAAACCAAATGAATTTTTTTTAAAAGGATAGAAATAAAAAACCGCGGAAAGACAAAAAATGATAAAAAAACAAAAATGAATCATTCTTGGAAAATAAAAATAAAAAGATACGGAAAACTAAATTAAAACAAAAAATCATTCTCATTAAAAATGAGAGAGATGAAAAAACTGAAGAGAAAAAAAAACATTAAAGAAACAAAACATAACACAAAAACAAAAAAATCATTTTTTTTTTATTGTACACTTGCAATTGGATTCATACATCTAAATAGTTCATAAGAATTGTATTGTAGCAGTAAGGGGCTTGTAATTGGATTCATATAAATTTGAATATCATTGATTCCTTTGTGTAATGGTCAAAAAAAAAAGAACTTTGAACACAAAATAAGAAATAAATCATTCTTGGAAAAATAAAATAGAAAGAAAATCATGAAAAAATGGTGATATCAAGAAGTTCGATCTGCTGCTTACTCCAACTTTAGAAAACAAAGACGATGCAATCGCCTACCGTTTATTTTCTTATATATGTTTTGTGCAATTAAATTTTTTTGAATGAAATCATTAAAGAAACAAATGGAAAAGGATATCTAAGAAACAAATGGAAAAGGAAATCATTTGGAATAAACAAAGGAAACCCAAAAAAATGTTTAAATGGAAAAAAATTCTTAAAACTGGAAAAAAAACTTAAATACGTTAAAAAATCTTAAACGAATATGTGGTTTGGATGTTCTATTAAAGTAGTGCTGACGCCTCTTTGATGAATCATTACTTAAATATGCCAATCAAAGTGTGGCCAGTGCAAATTTGTTGTCATTGTTTTATATATCTTGTTTTGGAATCTTAAAAAAAAAACAGAAAGAAATCATTCTTAAAAAATAAACACCTCTTGTGCGAGGCGGGTGTGCATCACTTTTCCTGCTAGAATAGAGGAATCACATCCATCATATGATGACCAGTTTTAGTTATAATATCGAAGAGGTTGTCCCAATAATGAACACCTCTTGTTTTTGAAGTTCTTACGACTCCACAATATCCTCCAAGTAAGGGATGAAGAGGCTAGAAGGGCTTATATTGGCATGATTGGGTTATTATTCTGTGTTGGAGTCATTTTTTTTCTGCAAAATCATGAAATTTATACCACTTTTACTCAGAATATCTAGTTTCTGTTATTCTATCATATCTTGCTTGGTATATGGAATGGTAAATCAGCAAGTTCTCTCAACTTTTACTTCTATCTACAGTTCGTTGGCTTGTTGAGATTTGATGTGACAATTGGTGACATGCATGAATATCATAAATAGATTATTTAGACTCACAGTAACACATCCCAGAGCTTATCTAGGATTAGTGTAAATATGCTATAGTTTGAGAAGATATGGACAGTCGTCTTCTATTTTCGTTTTGGTTAGCAAATAACTAATTGAAAAACTGAACCCACAGCAAACTTGATGCCACTAATATACGTTATTTAATGGAATCAAAGGGCTGATTAACATGCCTAGTTATTACTCTCGGACCAATAAATGATTGCTTTTGTTCCATCATTACCAGAAAGGTTCAAGGTTCAAGCTCCAAAGTGTTTTGAGCCATACATTTTGGTTCATGCTATCAATAAAAGTTTCTCTAGGAAACTAATTGGTGCGGTGAAATGAAAATGGTGATTTAGTGGAAAAAATATATCATCAAGAGCAATTTACTGGCAAAACATGAGACATTTAACTATTTGATGATGTGAACAATAACACAGCATATGAAGTATGTTTAATGGAACAATATCCTACCTCGACCTAAGAAACATCAGATTCCAGTGGAAGCAACGAAAGACCAAAAACACTAACTATAAGAATCGAAATAGCGAGAGGAGGAAGAATTCGTACCTCGACCGAAAAAATTACGTTGGCGATGGCGATGAAGTCCGACTACTACTCCTCGATACTGCTTCTTCACTCTCTCTCTCTCTCTTCTCTCTAGATTTTTGGCTTTATGAAAGTGAAATAGGATAGAGAGTGAAAAAAAGGAGGCGGCTTTATAGAAAACGCTACGTATTTTCCCCTCCATAACAGTTATGGACGGTTACGCCAGATAATGTACGGGCAGATCCGAAATATTTGATCATATCTCTTATCTCTTATTAATTAATTAATTAATTAATTTGATATGATCAATCAGCTGCCTTTAATTAATAAACAATTTGATCATATCTCTTTATATATGATAACCGCCCAAATATATATGATAACCGCCCAAAATATGCATATATCAAATTTATTTGAATTATATGATAACCGCCCAAAAATGCATCCAAATATAATAATAAAGTTATTATATATCAATTATTCATCTTTATTATTTTATTATAGAAAGATTACGTGGGATATCTGCTAACAACAGTGAATCTGCCATAACCGTCCAAAATATGCATCCAAATATTCATATTTCATATACATTATTATATCCAATTATTCATCTTTATTATTTTACTTTTTATAAAAAGATTATGTGGGATATACTGCAACAAAAGTGAATCTGCCATAACCGTCCAAAATTTTTCACCGTAACCGTCTGGGCGGACAGAAAAATAGGAGTGACTTTCACCCCAAATATTCATCTGCATTATCATATATTTCAAATAATTTAGATATACAGGGTACACGGTTTATGACAGATTATGGCAGATTCATTGTGGCAGATATATCCCACATATCTTTTTATAAAAAGTAAAATAATAAAGATGAATATATGAATATTTGGAAGCATTTGGGCGGGAATCCTTCCCATTGTATCCTACTTTCAGTAATAAAGGATTTCTCTCTCTAATAGGGAAGGAGGGATGTTCATTAGTTTCGGTGTTGGATTGGGTTTAGGCCTGCATACTGGGTTTAGAAGTTCATTGGGTTCGGGCCTTAGGCCTAAGGAAAAAATATAATTAGTATATGGGTTGCACTGGAGCCAGAAATCTGGTTGGCTTAATATATAAGTAATATTAGTAATTTTTAAAAATATAAGTATACATATAGATATAATATTAGCATCATTGTTATTATTATATCCTTATTATTATTCTCATTAGCAATAATGATATAATTTTTACTTTAATTTTCTTGGTAATGATATATTTTTCAAATTTTATACTTATATTAAAAATATTTTATTGGTTCTTGGGCCTATAATTTCAAATTTTAGTTTTAACCCTAAAAATAATTTTCTAGATTTACAAAATATTACCTAAAAATATTTTGACTAATAAAAAGGTAGTTTGCAAATTATGATTTTCAAGTATGTAATTATCTAAAATATTTTGGGATAATAAAATATAATAATATATTTTATAAATAGTATATGTATTATTTACACCAATTCCATCAATTATTGTCATGTCTGTAACTGATCCCATTATTCCTATTTCCTTGCCAATTCTGAACCTCCTTATGTCTACCCTAGCTAAATTGACTATTTTGGACTCGATAGAATAGTCTGTGCCATCATTGGAGACCATCTTGCGAAGTTGTAACTTCAAAGTCACATATTGTGCCATTATGATTATCGTACCACACCAGACATCATTACCAGGCAAGATGCCTTGCCATTACTATTTATCTACTTTGCTCATTATATTGCATGCATTTATTTATTATTATTTATTTTTTTGATATAAATTATTTTTCTAGATCACGTGTAGATACAATTTACTGTTTAATTCTATTTTTTTGGTACTTGTTTATTTTTATAAATATGTGACCTAGGATTAAGCGACCACCTTTGTGTGTGATGCATTAATTGGCCTTCACACATGTGATACACGCGTCATGAGTCACACATAGGTCTTGGACTTGCGTAGTCGGCTGGCCACTGGCACGTAAGGATATGCGTTAGGTTATAACTACTAATAGGATTGCATGATAGTAGACTAGTAGTTATTAGAGTTAGGATATTGGGTGGGGCGAATACAATTGGATATGGACCTCCACCCTATCTATCATAGACTCGTTCGTCACTGAGGAATGAAAGGTAGACTATATGCTATAGACTCGTTCGATACTGCGGAATGGTATTTAGTGTTTAGACTCGCTACTAAGGTACTATTTATTTTATTCTGACTGACTTGGAGGTTATACGACCATGCCCTATTCTCAATTGTATTTCACTTAGAGTGGTTAGATGACCTTTGTCTGTTAGGTATATGTAATTTTGGTTTGTGTACTTATACCTGATCGCGGCTTGGAATAACTTTTTATCGCGGACTAGTTTGCCACACCTTGTCCTTATGGTTGTAGGTGTGGTTCACTGCTTCGATGATAAAACACTTAACCTTGTTGTAGTCCGGATACTATATCGAATTTATGACATGGAAAGATACTTCATCGCGGATTATGGTGCCATCTTCTGTCCTTGTTTGGTTGGGGGATGGTTCACTAATTCGAGGGTGGAGTATTGGACCATGTTATGATTCGATTGACTTATTGTTGAGTAGTTTATATTCAGTTATATGACATATTTTTCTGTATTTTGTTACGTCCCTCTGAGGACTTGGTGATCTTTCCAGGTGTGTGTATTTTCTTGACTTTTCGTAGGAAATCCAGCCAAGATTGTGGTCTTCTCCTTTCTATCGAAGATGGCATGCTCTTAGATCATCCTTGTTGCTTGCACTCCTTATTTTGTTATTTCTTTCTTTTTAAAAGGTGTTAGTGGATTTGTCTTCACCAAACAGCTAGTTCAAATGACTATCATAAATGATTAATAAAAATTTATATTCTTTTATTTTGTGGATGATATTAGTTAACCATGATTTATACTGCATTTACAGTTTATGTATATTTATTACACGACTGGTATGTTACGTACCTAGTCCTACGTATTTTGGGACTGGGGCATTACAACATAGTTTACCCCTTTGAACTTTTCCTAATTATGTTAGAATGTTTCTTTATTAGTAAGCATTATTTTAATTTCGAGGACAAATTTTTTTTAAGGTGGGCAGATTTTAAGCACCCTAATTTTTATAATTTTTTAATTATTTTATTTAATGTAATTTTTATTTATTAAAGAATATTTTTATCTAAATTTTGATTATAAATACTATCATGCCCAGTCCCAAAATACGAAGGACTAGTATACGCAAACATGCCAACTATGTATTTAACCAGACTCTATTCCGACTCAAATACATATAAGCTGCATAAATCAGAACAGGTGTCCATGTAATCATACTAACATCCATAAATTACTACACTAAGACCTATGAAAAAATATAACTAAGGAAGAACAAATAAGAAGGCATCTACTAATGATACCTGAAGATCCCAAAGACGTAGCTCCCACTATACCTATATCATGTCTCAGCAATAACTTGGAAGAAAACCAACAATAACCTGGAGAGATCACCAGGTCCTCAGAGGAACGTAGCAAAATACATAATATACATGCCAAAATAAAGTACAGTAAGTAACATGAATGGACAGGAAATACAGAGACAACTAACACTAATCATGTCTAGCCCTCTATATGCAATACAATTTGAGGACGACGTTCTCGAACGCAGGCATCTCCAAAGTAAATACAATATGGCAAGGGTATACTTATTTTTGTAGCTCCATATAGGAATCTCAACGATAAATAAGGAAGTATACATATAGCCGTAGCTCCGTATCGAAGTCTCAATGGTAACTAAGAGAGGCTGTAACTCAGGAAACATAGCTCCCCTCCGAATAAATATAGATACATATATATAATGTGTAAGTGCACAACATGGCCCACACAATTAGTATCGTCCTCCCCCTCCCAAATGTTATTGTCCATCTCGCATCCACGACACGTCCAATCAGTCTTCTAATAAGGAACATGTCTAAACAAGAATATGTAAGGTCACCTAGCATGTAATGCAACACTCTGTGTATCTCATCTCACATATCAACATGACTAACCAGGAACAAGTATAATAAAGAATATATAATCAGGACAATATAATCAGGATAACATGCGACATGCAGGTAATGAACAGGAAAATCATGCAACAGTATAACAGGTAAATGACTGGTAAAAAGTAAAGCATGTAAATACTGTAATTCAATTAGGTAAGGTATACTTGCTTGGAGTTTGACCAATCCGTGCTGAGACTACTGGTAACAAAATATCATATATACGTCTAGGCACATGCTACAGTTCACAAAAATCTACCAGAGCCAAAACATACAACCAAGAATCAACTCCTATCTAGAGACTTGGGTCATTCTACGCTGCATATTACCGATGTTACCTAAACCATTTATTAATCATAACATCTAGATCTAGGTTACACTAATCTCTATAACTACTATTTATTTGTTAATAACATGAATTGCAAGTTTTAGGTTTTAAAATATTAAGTTTGTATCTCGTAACTCGTGCAACGAAACCTACGATACATGAATCGAGAGAAGATGATTAACCACAAGGTTAACAATCTTATCTTGACGATCTAAATGGTCACTTTGTCAATTTCAGCGATATGAGATCACTGGAACTGACTGATATTAGTTTCAACACACAGATATCGAAATAAGAACATAACATAAATTAATTATAATTTAATGAAGATACCGAAAGGAAAGTCAAACAGACATCATCAAATGATGAAGTAGACATCAATAACGTGTCCAGAATAGTCAAATCAGCTAGGATAGCCTACACATAAGTCTAATTGGGCAAAATAATAATTTTGGGTCAAAACGGTGTCCACAGTTGGACCCACTTTGCACCAAAAATGTGCCAAAACCTATGGTCTCTAAGACCATCAAAATATATGTCTACAAGTCTAATTTTTTATACTAACTCAGTGATATGTCCAGATTTGGATTTCGATGAGCCCATCACAAGTTGAATCGGATCGTGGGGCTCAAAAAATGATGATCAGGTCAACTATCTCAGAATCAGACCAAACTTGGCTACAGGACCAAAAAATGCTACAAGTCCAATGACACAAGTTTTGTTACAAGTTGAGGATCATGCACAAAGTAATTGGAAAGGTTTCAAAACTACATATACGATAATTTTTTATGGATACGCGTTCAATTCATCACGCACATGCAACCAATTCGAGTTCTGTCAAATCCCATACATCCGTAAAGTCCATATGCACCTTTCGATACAAGTGGTTTGTGACCAAGTCATGATTTGATGGGATAGACTCGTACCAGAGAATTTTAATGTTTTAAAAATAGGTTTTGGGGGATTTTGGAACTGGTTTTATTTACAAACTAATGAAGAGAAAATTATAAGCAAATAATCGTTGTGAAGCCACTCATATTGGCTACAACTCTTTTCTTTTGAAAATTTAAAATTCTCAATATCTGATCCAAAAATTGGCTTCCAAAATAGTATTACGGGACAATTTTCATTGTCCAAAAATTATATTTTTTCTTGATTTTGGAACTCAATTTTCTTCAAGTACATCACAAATTATAAAAAATCTGCCTAATGAGTATTTAAGTTGGTTAGGGTGTCTACGTACCAGAGTAATTTCTTTGCAAATTGGACAAATGATCGGGGAGAAAATATGATTGGAAGTTGGTGCACTGTTGTCGATTGCTGTTGCTATTGATGTGTTCCCTCTAACCATGTGCGCACGGCCTCACATCTGCCAATAACCAATGGCGACCCAGGGGGCACATGCAGTTGGGTATCGGCCAGGGGTCGGCTCTCAGTCGAATAGATTTAGGGTTAGGTTTTTTAGGCTATATATATTAGATGTTTCCTTACCCTAAAATATATCTCAAAAAAATATTACAAAAGGTGTCACGACCCGCACCCGATGTAAGGACACGAGAACGTGGATATGTCCAGCCTATGTCGTAGCATCGGTGGTAGAATGCTGACTAGGTCAACAATATTAACTAATACATCTCACACAAGAGTATATGAAACATGTCAACGATATCTCAAACTCCATACGAAGGATAAGATGATGATAGTACTCATACTCAAGCATAATAAACTATAAGAGAGATAAATGCCACGATAAAAACATAAAAGATATGATATGATAATCCAAGAAAAGTCTAGAGACATAACATAATCCAAAACCACAACCAGAGTAAGAGTCTAACTATCTCAACATAAACATAACTTCAGAAATAATAACATCTCAAAGTCAGTAGTTGGAGACAAATCCAGTGCTAATAGTTAATCTAGATAAGTCGCCACTAGTGTCTCCTCTACTGGGCTAGCTCCACCTGGGTCTCCTGCAGATAGCCTTCATCTATACCTAGTTGTAAGCCCCTGATTTTCAAATTCATTTTTAATTAGTGTTAATTAATTTTTAATGTCATTTACAGCCTTAAATAATTATTAGGAATTTTTAGGAATTTTTCTAGAATTTTTAAATGATTTTAAATGAGTTTTAAAATACAAAAATATCAATTTGTAATTTATTTAAATGTTTTAATATCAATTTGCAATTATTAGAATTGTTTTAATACTGTTTTATAATTATTAGATTTGTTAATATATTGGTTTGCAATTTCCCAATTGTTATGTGCAAATTTCTTTTGCACATAAACACTGCGGGGACCTTTATGCAATTTCCTAAACTTTAGGGTTTGTTTTGCAAATCCTAAACCTACCCCCTGCCCGACGACCGACGGCTGACCGGCGACTGCCCCCGCCATTTCCGGCCAGTGCACAGCTCCCCGACCGCCCTAAACCCCTATAAATAAACCCCTCTCTCTCCCCAGTCAAAACCCTAGACTCCCCGACCATCCACGACCGACCGCTGCCCTCTTCTTCCCTGACGAACCCCCAAACCCTAACCCTACTCCGGCGAACGCTGCACCGCCCCAACCGACGACCTTCACCGCCAACCACCACCACCAGTCGACTCGCCCTGTCACGCCGACCCCAGCGTCACCACTCCGCCACCGCCACGACGTCTCCTCCGCCCGTCAGCACCCCCGAAACCCACTTCGACGGTCGGACACGTAAGTGTCAGCTTCATTTCGTGTCGGCTGTGTCTCGATTTCACGTGAGAGACTTGCCAGGACACGGGGATGTTTGTCCAGTAGCTGGACACGAGAACTAGGGCTCGTGCGTGTCGTGCGAAGCACGGACACGAGAAAACCCTGTGTCCTTAACTGTCAGGACACAGGATGGTTTTTATATATTTTTTTATATGTTAAATCATTCAAAACTAAATAAAATAAACCCGAGCCCCATCCTAACAGCAAGCCCGCTCAGGCCTACTGGCTAGCGGGTGGGGCTCCGAGTCTTCCTCACTGTGCACAGAGGGCCGAGTTCGAGCCCTCTGTTTGTGTTCTTTTTTTCTTTCTTTTTGTTTTTCTTTTGTTTTTCTTTGTTTTTATTATATATATATATATATATATATATATATATATATATATATATATATATATATATATATATATTTGTGTATATATGTATATGAATATTTCTTTATGTATAAATAAACTATTACATACTATATAATATTTGTTGTCTTATATATATATATATATATATATATATATATATATATATATATATATATATATATATATATATATATATATATATATATACACTATGTATACATATGTATATATGTATATTATATATATTTATTTCTTTATATACATATAAGTATTTTCTATAATATACATATATACATATGTATACATAGTGTATATATATATATATATATATATATATATATATATATATATATATATATATATATATATATATATATATATATATATATATATATATATATATATATATATATATATATATATATGTTATAAGTATATATATTTAAGTACATAATTATTTAGCCTAAGTAAATTATGTAATATTTACATATGTATATTTTAAATATATAAATATTACTTGTCATATTTTTATGACTATTTTGTAAGTTTTCACATAAATAAAATATTAATATTTACTTTGCTTTTCTACCACTTAGTATTTTTTTGTATATTTAAATTACTGCAACCATTTGGTGTCCAAGCCTAGCATGGGTATTTGGGCTCAAATGTGTTTTCACACATTCAAGACCTGTACAAGTCATATTGGACTTGATTCATGGCCTTGGGTCCTGTATTTGAACTTTGGTTTAAATTAAATACATGGACAAAATATGCAGATAATTAATTATTGTGTGCATTGCTGTTTTTGATTTTCTAAAAATACTTAAAGTATTGCTAAAATTATGGAAAAATAGTATTTAGATACTATGTTAAGTTAGCTAATTTAGTATAATTTTTGTAGTATTTAATTTACTATTTTGCCACTAGTTTGGCATATGAAACCAAAACTCATTTTCTGTATACTTAGGAAAACTGATTTTTATAAAATATTTGTACTGGTTAATAAATTCCAGAAAAATTATAATAAATTTCTATGATTAACAAGGATCACTTTGATACTTTGCTTTAAGAAAAACTAGGCTTTTTGTCTACTTCAAAAATTGTTAGAACACAATAATCTTTTGATTTATTTATTGATTAATTACGACTTGTAGCTTTTTGTGTTATTTGGAGTTTTAGTCATATTGAACCCCATCCCTCACTAGTATAAAGACCCTAGAAAGTTAGTTAACATAGTGTGTCATCCCACATTGGTCTCCTATGCCAAGTTATCATTTTGGCTAGGTGCCCAGTCACAAGTCGTGTTTCACAAATTAGTGTCCTAGTGTCTTAGCTTAGTGTAAAACTAAGTTGTTGCATTTACTTCTACAGCGACGAGTTACTGGACATCCATAGCACTGTTATCGCAGCTTGTTTTGTTTTGCTTTGCTAGAGGCAAGTACTTTCTACGAACTTTACATATTGTCACATAAATGAACTGCAAACCCCACCATGTTAAATGCTGATCCTTGGGGTAGCAAGTTAGAATCTCTACATGTTGCACTTCCAGTTACTACCATGCTTAGAACAGTCTTGATGTATCTCTCACATGATTAGAATATGGGTTATGGGGAAACTGTTAGTAGTGTACGTGATTATGCCCCCTTCTCCAGTACGTATGTACCGAGCAATGTTGATATTTTATATGTATACCTTGTCGTATGCTTTATCTCAACGCGGATTTGTACGTATGTACATCTGTCGCCGTTTTACTTGTACGGAAGTACATTTCATTATGTGCCCCCAGCACATTGTACATCTATTGACCGATCACGTACCTGCTACAGTTTTAAACATTACATATACATCTGTCTCTATGACATATGTGTCCTTGTCATGATAGACTATGTGATGCCATGCTTTCCAGTTATTTCTCACATGTTCATTCTCATGTTCATTTCCATGTTTCATATGCTAGTTTGCTAGATTTAGTACTTGCTCCCGTCCTGACAGGATAACGTTGTAGGTGTCCTTACTGAGGAGGAGTTACTCTGTGACTCATACTATGGAGTTACTACCGAGGACCCGGCTCTGCTTTACGAGGATGTTCCTGTAGGGAATCTCGCCTAGTTGTCTTTTGTTTACTTAGACTTTTGAGAGTAGACATGTATTAGACTACATCATTTTGTAACTGGACATGTATCCAGTTTTATATTTCAGTTCACTTGTACTTGGATATTTTACTATATACGACGACTTTTGTGTTTGGAGCATTTATGATTCTTCTTCACTTATAGAACTGTTAGTACATTTAGTCTTATCATGTTGTCTTTAGAACAGCTTACTACGTTTTATCTCAACGTAGGCTGGACATGGCTCGGCCTGGCCCAACAATTTGGGTAACGGGTCGTGACACTAGTCCATAATAGGTAGGAAATAAGTCCTTAAGATCCTCTAAAAAATATTATCCAGTCAGGATTAGAGCGAAATACATAACTCTAACAGCAGTTCCAAATATATGATAAATGCTATAAAATAATAAAAGTGAGTATAATACATGATGAGAATATAGAATTGTATCATTACTATCTGACATATCATGCAATAAGAATAATAAGACTAAGCATTAAAGAGTATCGCAATGACTATGAATTAGACATGAAAGAACTGAATTAACTATGTATTTTGCATCATCATTTTCAATAAGTGTTCTATCATTAACAATGTCCATAATAGTACAGCTCAATCATAACGGTAATATATGATTGGTTATTCACAATAGTACGACTCAATCTAATAGGATTTGCTATCCACGATATCACAATAGTATGCCTCAATCTAATAGGATTGGCTAACCACGATATCATAATAGTATGGCTCAATCTAATAGGATTGGCTACCCACAATAGCTCAATGGTACGACTTAATCCAATAGGATTATGGCTCAATCCAATAGGATTGGCTACCCACAATAGCTCAATAGTACGGCTCAATCATACGGGGAACGTATGATCGGTTATCCATAATAGTATGGCTCAACCCAATAGGATTAGCTATCCACAATAGCCCAATAGTACGGCTCAATCATGCGGGGAACGTATGATCGGTTATCCATAATAGTATGGCTCAACCCAATAGGATTTGCTATCCACAATAGCACAATAGTACGGCTCAATCATACGGCTAAAGTATGATCGACTATCCACACTAGAATGGCTCAACCTAATAGGATCGTCTATCCACAATAGCATAATAGTACGGCTCAATCATACGGGTAATGTAAGCCCACTTTCCTTCTTTTTAGTTTTAAATATTTTTCTAGTTAGAAAAATTTAATTATTTTAATTAGTATATAGATATTTTCGTGTTGGAAGAAAAATAATTTATGGTTGAGAAAGTAAAGATTTTTTTTTTGGAATGGCAAAAATATTTACTAGTTTATTTTATACAATGTACTTTTAGGATTATTTGGTCTAATATTATCATTTGTTTTACGATTTGAATTTACAAAAATATATTTTATATATTATTTAACATTGAGTATTATTTCAAGGTACTATTTTCAAGTATTTGCAAAAGTATCAAATTTAGATTTGGTTAAATATATCTTAAATAGTATTAATAATATCTAGTATCATTATGGATTGATTTTAATTAATCTAGAATTTGTTGGATTCAATATGTAATTGATTTAATTTTATTTATTAATTATTGTCTTGATTATTAGAATATATTATTAAAATGAGATTATATTTATGAAAACCTAATTGTACAGATTATTTGTTGGTACTAAAAATTATCTTAAGTTATTATTGTTATGGAATATATATAGATTAAATTAATTATGTTTAATATATTTATTTGAATTGATTTTTAGAAAGATTTGATATAGATTTATTCTAATCCTATTCCTTTCCTAATTAGAGAATTCCCAACCCCTATATAAAGAGGGGGAGTCCCCTTTTATTCTCCGTAATTTTTCAATCACCACAATTCACAAACCCTCGAATTCCTAACCCTAATTCCCAAATATAATTCCAAATCCCTGACCCTAATTTCCAAATCCAATTCCTAATATCTAATCCCTAACCCTAAATCCCTCTTTTCGAATTTTTTGAATTTTTATTTATTTATTTTATTTTATTTATCGTAGTTAAAGGTTTTTTTTTTCTTTTTCGCTGATACTTTGTTTTATGCTTATTTATTTTATCAAAACTTGTTTTAAATTAGATATTTTGAGACCACTTTAGGGCCTTAGAGTTCAAGACTTTTTCTTTTCATCTATTTGATCAATATTTTCTTATCATAAATTCTTACTACCTTTTACCAATCTACCAAGTCCGCCAACCCTAGTAGTCCTTAAATTCGAGGACAAATTTATTTTTAAGGTGGATAAATTTGTAACTCCTCTTCTTAAAATTTAAAATATTATTTTTATTATTTATTTGACTTAAATAGGGATTTATGGAATTTTGTACAAAAATTTAATTTAATAGTTATTATTATAGAAGGCCTTAGTCATGGTTAAGTTTTGGAGTGCAAGATGACCAAGAATTTTGGTATGTATAGTGTAGTCGTGTGCTTTGACTAGTATTTTAGCTATGGTAGGGAAGGCCTAGCCATAGCAGACTAGTTAGATAGATTAGTTGTTTCATTTTATTTTGTGAGACTTGTAAATTCTTTAAATGTAAATCTTGTAAATGTTGTAATTGATGTAGCAATGTGAATAAGCAATAAAGTTATATTTTATGTGATATTGAGCATTGTGGCTAGATAGCGTACTATTGTCGATACCGCGACATAGGCTGGACTTGCGCACGCACTTGCATCTGAAAAGTGGGTGTAGGTCATGACAGGTAATGTATGATTGGTTATCCACAATATAACAATATGGTGTCAACATATGAGCAGGGTGATCAAAATATACAATAAAATATGAGAAGCAATGTATATATATCAAGACGAAACCCATAACAACTAACTTGTGTAACCATCATGTCAGAAATCAACTAAAACATCACTAAGTACATGGATCATAGCAAATATCAGATAATAAAAATTATAAGATAATATACTCGCCTGGAATCTGAGGTGAAGTATCAATAGTATCCGAAATAGTGTCTTGAAGACCTAAATATGGAATATCAATGTGAATTGGTATTTTGGTATAACGCCCCAATCCCAAAATACGTAGGACTAGGAACGTAGACATGCCAGCTGTATTCATACAAAGTATACTCCAATATATGGAAACCTCATATGAATATATAAGCTGTAAAATGCAATAGATCCATAACTAATCTCATCCACACAAAATAAATGAATAAAAGATATCATATAATGATAATGAATTGTCTTGATACAATATGTTGGGCGGAGACAAATCCACTACCAACAAGTAAAGGAAAAATACATGATAAAAGAAATAAATTTGGCGAGCGAAGCGAAGACGATCCAAGTGCAATCATCCTCGAAGAAATAGCGATGATCACGGCTAGAGCTAGAACACCTGTGAAAGACAAAAGTACACACCTGGCGAGATAACAAGGTCCTCAGAGGGACGTAACAAGACACATAATATCATGCCATATAAACTGAACAAATATTGCTCAAATAAATAAGGGATGCATACAATAGGGTACCTAACCGTACTATAGTGAATATGCAATAAAGAACAAAACTTTGACGCATGGGCCGGATCAGGAATATCAGGAATCAGGACCGTATCTCCCACTGAAGATAACCGGCAATCAGGACAGTGCATATATGACCCATACATTAATGAACTGTTCTTCCCACCCAATGCCTACTATGTTGTATCCACAACAGAAAACCTCTATAACCGCTAAGTCAAACTAGCATGCAACCTCTATTAGCGGTTATTCCTATCGTACGGCTTATACGCAGCGGTGGCCAGCCAGTCACGCATGTCCATGTTCTACATGTGACACACAACTTCGTGTTACAACGTGTCAAGGCCAATGAATGCAACACACAAGGTGGTCCCTTAAATCTAGGTTTAATGTGTAAGAAAAATAATACATAGCAGGAAATAAAACTGAACAGTAAGTTTTACAGGTTATGCCATGTATCACAGTTTATTTTACATAAAGAAAATAAATAATGCATGAAATATGCGCTAAAATAAATAAACAGCAAATGGCAAGGTGTCTTGCCTTGTAGGACGCCTGGTGTACTGCAATGATCAAGGTGACACGAACTACGACTTCGGTGCAACAACTACACAAGGGGACCTCTGTTGATGGCACGAACAGTTCCATTGGGTCCAGAAGGGTTAAATTAGTTAGGGTGGGCATAAAGTGGTCTCGAAATGGGCGAAGGAATAAAAATAATAGGACTGGTTACGGACAGGGGAAAAATCAAAGAAATAACGGATAAATATTATATATACAAGTTTTAGAAAATATTTATAATTCCTAAAAACTAGTTTTCATGAGTCAAAATATTTATAGAAAAATACAAAACTATACTTAAAGTCAAGAAAACTGTTTTCGACAAAAACTCTAAGTTTGTCAAAATACTATTTTAGGAAATATTTATAATATTTAAAACTAGGTTTTTATTAGTCAAACTATGTTTTTAGGAAATACTTGAAAAAAAATCAAAAAAATAATTGTTTCATCCTAAAATACTGTAAGTTTATCAAAATAGGTTTTCTAGGTAAGACTATATTTTATTAGTTGAAATAGTTTTAGGTAAATAAAATACATATGAATTTATTTCATAGTTTGGAAACTACACTTTAACGGTCAAAACAGATTTAGATAATATTTTGGAATCTAGCAATTCAAATAAAACTAAATTTCAATTTAACAAAAATATTACAAAAATATTTATATACTTCAAAAAACCCATTTAAAATATAGGCAACCTAAAACTCTATTTTATTACAATTATTACTTATCATATACATTGTATGGGTAATAATAACAACTATATGAAAATATTACAATATCCATATGAAAATGTTAACTGTATCTATTTCAACCATCATAAACTATAACAAATAGTAATGATAATATAACAATAATAATAAGACCCATGTCCTTTAAAAGAGAAAAGGAAAGGAGAGAGAGAGAGATTCAGAGAGAGGGATTAGAAAGGAGGAAGAAGGGTTTCCGGTAGGGAGGTGGCGGTGGCGCGGCGCGGCGGTCGGGAGACTCGTCGACGACGAGGAGAAGATGTAAGCGTGGGAGAGGAGGAAGTGAGGTGCGGTCGATCGGTCAGACGGACGGAGGCACTGATGGCCGGGCGGGCTCACCGCTCCGGCGGCGCACGGAAGGGGGTTTTGGTGGAGGCTGGACCCGGCCGTTCGCAGGTAGCCTGCGACGCGGTGGACGTGGCCTTGCGGGTGCGCGGAGCGACGGGATCCGGCCAGCTTGGCGGGGGATCGATGGGGACGACGGAGGTTGGCAGCTGGGGATTCCACTGGCCGCGGTGCTGCTCGCGCGCCATGGGCACAGCGACGGCGACGGTCCGCTGTGGGCGGAGATAAGTGGTTGTTTCAATTTTGGTTTAATTCTTGGTAGGTTTGGTGGGTCTCCGGCGGTGGTGGTTGGGTTTTCGGCCAGTGGCCGTGGGGGCAGGGATGAGGGTGGTGGTGAGGATCGGTTGGCGATGGTTTTGGGTCTCTGTCGGGGTGATTGTAGTCAGAAATTTTGGTGGCAGCGGTTGTCGGGGCTGTCGGCACACGGTGGTGCTCGACTGTTGGTGGTGGCGTTGGGTCGTGTTGCAGGTGGTCGGGGGTTTTTCGGCAGGTGGCCGAGGTGGTGGTGTGCTTGGTTTGTGTAGAGGGTGGCGGCGGTTAGGCCGATGGTGGCGGAGGCGGTATTGGTCTGGTGTTGGTCGTGGGGGTCTTGGGGATGACGACGATGGTGGTGGTGGCTGAGATGGGTGTTGGCAGAGGCCGGGATCTATGAAGGAGAACGGGTGGTCGATGGGGTTAGGATAGGGATAGGTTTAGGGATTTGGTGTCGGGGTGTGTCCGACACGGAAAAATTTATGTACATGTAAAAGATGGAATAAGATTATGGATATGGGCTCACGGACACGATGCACGGTACGTTTGTGGTGGAAGAAATTGTAGAAAATAGAAATTTATGGAGGAGTACATGCCTATTTATAGGATGTGAGAATTCCCAGTTGGATAATAACTAGGAATATTTAAAACCCAATTAGATAACTCACAATTTAATTTAAAATCAATCAAATCCAAATCCAAATACAAATCCAATTTAAATTTAATTAAATTCTATCTTTTATTTTAAAATCAATTAAGATAAATCAAATTCCTAATGTAGATATTAATTTACTATTTAAAACATATCCATAAATCAAATCAAGATTTAAATTGCTACAATAATTTCAAAATATGTTTTCTAAAAATACTATAATAATAATTTCGAAAATACATTATTATTTAGAAATAAACTTAATAAAATATTTATGAAATATATATATGTAAGCACAAATAATACATACATGATTATGCTTTTCCTAGTATACAATAAAATATTATTTATGATTAATAATTGCTAAAAACAACAGGCTTTTATAGCAAGAATAATAATTATATATAATATTTTGAAAGTTTATAATAAAATAGAAAAAAATATTTTTCTAAAATATGTACGCTCGCATATATTCGCACTCGACGAGCAAGAAAAATAAAATTTCGTGCGCGACGTACAATACGACTACGCGACATACAATACAAAAATTTTAAATCAGTACCAAATTTAAATTAAAAAAATAGTAGAAATTTAGGAGTTTTACATTTGGAATCATAAACATACTATAATAGCTTGATACTAGGTCTCCAAGTCATTTCTAAGTCAAACTACGTCATACCTTGCTAAACATAGGTCAAACAAGTTATTACCTAGGTTTTTAAGTCCATACCTTGTCATACCAAGGTATTCTAGCTAATACTAGGTAATACTAAGTCGTATCCCTATGTAACTACCTATAATGTATGCACATAGGCTATAATATACGATATCTTATGTAACGATCCGCTCCGCCCTAGCGGAATGCCGATTCAAACGGCAAAGTACAACGACTCAAATGAGTCGTTGACTCGAAGAGTTACGTTGATCCGAGGAATGCATAGAGTAAGATCGATGCAAGTGTTAAGTTGGCCCGAGAGAAAGTATTGAGTCGGTTCAAAGATTCTAAGAAATCGAATCGATGCAACGCACAAGTCCAATTTGATCGAATATTGATTTAGTTGGTTTCTTATGCAGGCTACGCTTTTATACTGAGTTATAAGAGGTCGACATTTTGCCTTATTTATAACGGTGTCCGCAAAACCAATAAGGCAAAGGTAATGGATTTGTCCCTTCGAAAGGATCCAGACTTAGACTTTTAAAGGTACGCTCGGAGTCTCGTTCGGCCGATGTGATCATCGCTAAGGTGGGTGGCTCCGATGAACCTGTCTTTGCTTAGCCTAGACACATAATAATATGGACAATATTGCTAGATCGCTAGGTGATAACCCTTGCATGCTAATAAGAGAACTCAACACACCTAGCTAAGGGAATAATTCCATCTTGTATGCTTGTGTAGAATATGGAAATGAACTTAGAAATTTACTTGAACCCTCGCACCGTACTCTACGGTCGTGCCAAGACACATCTTATATTTCAAGTACCCTATGCGCTCAAGTATGTATGAAATGCTTGTCACTAAGATAGTAACAAAACTTGAGGCAAGAAACAATGAATGATTTACTGAATTGAGGCAGAAAGACTAACAAAATAGTTGTCTCAAGCCAAGTAATAGAAATATGGAAAGGCTTCAGGACCGTTGGGTCGCTAAGGCAATTCCCGTACCGGGAGATGCATAATGAATGAATGAACGAATGAAAGAAAGAACAAATGAATGAATAAATGAATGAAGAATTCCTCAGATGATCAGAAGCTGGATGTACTAGGGATCATGCCAGGAATAAGTGAAATGAATGAATGAATGAATGACTAAGTGAATAAAAAGAAAGAAAGGAAAGAGTGATTAGCGATGGGTATAGCGGGGACGTGCAATAGGGCTCGCTACCTGTGCTGTACGGATGCCACCGTCAACCTAGTCGGTAATCTGTTATAGCTCAGAGAGCTTATCTTCGAGAGATGATAAGTTAAAAATGAAAAAGAATACGATTTGGTCACGGATAACTTGTGCACGAGGGGTGTCGATAAGGGATTCCTCGGGCGATCAGAAGCTGGGTGACCAGGGATCGTACTGACCTTAGAGGAATCACGGCTTACGGGCGACTTGCATGCGGGCTCGGTTACTCAAGTGACGTAAGGCCGGTATGCGTAGCCTATCAGGGTGTACCATCCATCACCGTCTAATTGATACTACGAATACCACGTTCAGGAAGTCCAAATGGCTTGTATTGCCAGCGATCGATGCATATAGATTAAGTGGGCTCGCTGGTGGTAATTCACGTGCAAGTCCTTGCATTGAAACAAGTAATCTGAGAAGCTGAATAACTAAGTAACTGAATAAAAGCTTTAGTATAACACATCTTGAAAACTTGGGTATCTCGTTCACCTAAGTTAGAAATACGCCATGAAAATTTTGAATGCTTATGCAATCCGTCAATTCATAGCATATAATATGTTGGCTAACTTGGTTTGCCTTGGACAGGAAAGATCGTTTGGTAAGTATGGTAAGTTGTGATTATTATTCTTATGCGACACTTGATACCCGTAACACTAGATAGGTTTTACAATATGCCATGAAACGGATCCTAGGGCAAGATAGAAAGAGAATCAACTGAAAGATAGCGTACGAAAGTAAAATAAACGTGTTTGGTAATGATAGCGAGCGGGTGAGCTAGCCTTCCCATCAGTGCATGCAATGTACTGATAACTACTCAGATTGCTTGCAGGGTGTGGGTGAACCTCGTTAGGTGTGGAGTCTTCCCTCAAACGTGCTAAGGCATGAGCTAACTCCGGAGCCTTAGAGCATTGTAAGGAGCTGAAGTATCATACACAGAACATAATGTATGGAAATATCGTCAAGTATTATTTCATATTGTAGGCTGCTTGATATGCCTTTTATGTTTCAGGAGAGAGAAAGAGAGAGACTGAGCAAATTGTAATCTCGGTCTAGCACTGCTTGTAATACTTCTTGAATATCAATAAAGAGCTTAAATTTGTTTCAACTTGTGTTCATTTACTTTCCGCTGTAAATGGGGACATTTTATGCGACTCTATGGCCTAGCTTCAATCGGCCATTTTAGGAACCCGCCTTGCGTGAGAACAACCTAGGCTCACGCGGCATCATGCCTTAGCAAGGACGATTGCTCCTCCGGGAGCGGGGCATGACAGATTGGTATCAAAGCACGACTTTACATCCTTAGACTTTATGTCGATTCTTTCACTTTTGAAAGCTCATTCATAAGGAAAAGAGGTGCATGCTCTCTCTCTCATTATTCCTTGGAATGTTCCATACAATAAGTCTAATATTTTTAAAAGCTCGTACAAGTATTCGATTGAACATGATCGATATGTGAAGGCCTTTGTGCCGAATTTGAGTTGGAAGGAACCCATGCTAAAGCTAGAACATGTTGTGTGTACCTGAAAAACCTTACGCTGACACTAGAGAATGAGTATATTATATACAAAGGCCTTTTTGAGGCTATCGTGCACCTAGACCTTCTGGTGCAAGCGAGTTTGCGAGCGAGATTAAATATCGCTAGAATGAGAATACGTCACGCTTAGAGTATATTGCATGCAATAGCCTCGAAAAGGAATAAGAATGAGTTTTGATGATTAGTCGAGTGGCTCGAACCTTAAGTGGTGTATAGACAGTCTTGGAAATTATTCGAACGAGATTAAGGATTTACGGGTAGCAACGAGTATATCAGCAAGCGATGTTATCGCGTAGAGCCTTAGATCGAGTAACGGTTAGTTGATCGTGATTATGAGGATTTTGAACAAGATGTCATTAAACAATTTTTGAATGGGTAGAACAAATTAGAAAATGTTATTGAATAACAATTCGAACGATAAAACAAATGAATGTTTTAGTTGAGGAAACTTAGTGGATCGTACGTGCAATTTCGGATATAGTCGAACGGATTGAAACTTGAGTTGAGATGAAATACTCATAGATGAGCTCGAAGATAGCATGATGGGAAGATAGCGTGCATGAAAATATTGGTTTGAAGATAGGAGAATGATTCTAAGGATTTGGGATAGATATTGCTCGATGACTTGAGTTTGCATAGAACAATGCGAATTAAGAAATTATGTTGCACGACTCGAATTTTGTTGCTAAGGAAGATCATTAAGTTACATACATCATTGATGCTATTGAGACGTATCAAAGATCGATGTACGATAGCTCGGGGGTACTCTGATTCGAGGAATGATGATCGTGTCAAATGTTATTGTTCAGATGGAATATATACTTACAATTTTGATGGATGAAAATAAAAGTGTCTTGATTGCTTTGATGATAACCACAATTTTGAAGTTCTTGTCTTATACGATGGCAACTCCAGCATCGCACATGCGTTATACCAGATTAGGACAATTATTTTACAGAAGTGCTGGCATGGTGATTCATATCCAGCAGGAATGATTGAACCTATGGAAGATCATAGCATGTCAATTGGATAATTTTGACTTGTGCTTCGATGCAAAGGTAGATTGAGGATTGTTGGACTTATTATTGATGATAAAGTAAGTTTGAGGATTGAGTAGACCCAATGTGCGTATTGTAAGCCCACTTCTCGATGTTTTTTATTTTTTATTTATTTAGTTACGATTAATTTTATGATAATAGGATTCACGCCTAATCTTGTAGGTGAGCTATGAGTATATAATGGCCATATGGCCTCTAGATGCTTCAATATGTATTATATAGCTATTTTATATTTTTCCATAATTTTTAGGAATTTTTAAGTATTTTTTTATTAAGGTTTATATATATTAAAGGCTTCTAAGATTTACTATAAGGCTATTTGGGACTATTTTGAGACAATGTATTTTTATTTAGGCTCTAGGAGGTTAGAAATATTTTTTAGAATTTTCTAAAAATTTTCTGGAATTTTTAGAAATTTATTTGGATTTAAAATGGTTTAAAAATTATTTTATGAATTTATTTTCCTAGTCAGCAGGCAGTGGCCCACCCGTCACCCACCCAGGATGAGTGGAGCGGGCCACGTGGCAGCCCAGTCAGTGGTTGACTGGCCTCTGGGTTCCTAATATGGTGACGGCTTGCCAATAAGGCTCAAGCCAACCCGGGTCGCCATCTGGCCGTCCTATTCTGGACGGGATGCACCGTATAACAACACGTAGAAAGCCAAGCCGCGGCTCAAACTGCCTCACCGGCTCCCTCTCTATATATATGTTAATAGTTTTCTGAAAACCTAGTTTTCCATGGACGAATTTTGGAAGCTTTTGATCTTGGAGTCTTCCGACTTCCCGGAGCGATTGCGGACAGCTCCAACCACATTGCATGCATCATTTTTTTTGGATTCGTCTTAAGTAAGCTTTCCGAATATATATATTATTTTATCAGATTTTGCTTCTAAATTTTTAGAGAATTATTTTAGTGTTGCTTGTCCAAAACTCGACACGTCATACGGTTTTCGAGATCCCGAGAGATCTCGAACTCCGATTTGTGATCATTTTGAAGTTTCAGAAAGACAACATGAAAATCTTAGACATATAATTTTTCCAGATTTTGAGAGCTTCGTTTACTATTTTATTATTTAAGTGAAACTCATAGTTGATCGATAAATTCTGATTTGGTCACGGTTAGCCATAATGGCGATATCTTTTGACCAAAGCATAATTTTGCGGCACGGTCGATTCCAGTGCACTCGCGGCGCTGAAATCTACCAATACTTTCAAAATCTTGAGTACATGATGTTTGACTAGATAGTCAATGGCACGTCTCGATTTGTGTGTCATAGTTTCCAAAATTTGAAACATGACTTTTTATGGCCAAACTTTCTTGTTTAGATTATATTTAGATTATTATTTGGTTAAATTAGGTATTTAAGTGACTTATTCCAAAATTAATTAATATTAGACAAGGAAATCCATTAGCTACTTATTCCATGATTTTAGAATTAGAATCTTAGAATTAACTTGTGGTTTTCGTGCACAATTTGTGGTACATAATATATGGATGATAGATTCTAGGTCGGCATTCCTCTCATCCTCTACTTGTGACTACGGTTTGTTCAAGGGTTCAGGCAAGTACAGTATTGTATTATGTTTTGGTACATTATAATATTTTCTTTATCGTTTCCTTGTTTGATATTCTATTGAGACATGATGGTGACACGGTAAGATTATTGTATCCTTCTTATTGTATCATAGACCATTATTGATTGTTAGTGAGTCGGGAGGAGAAATACTCGGTAAGTTTGTGAACAAACCCAAATACCGTTACCGAATGATAGCTAAGTCATACACCTCACGTATGATTTAACAGTACCAATTACCGAATGATAGCCATCTATGATGTGCCGTATTAGTCCAGCCGTTCACGTATTAAAAGGTATTTCACACACACATTCGTTTCCATTATTCATGATCTTAGTTCATTTCTTTATCTTCATGTTCCTTTTCTATCAGTTACTCGTTCATGATTATCACTTTCTATATCTAGTTCATATCTTGTTAGTTCTTTATACGTTCTTTACCGTTACTATTTCTCATTGTTTTTAGCTTATTTTGTTCTAACCACATTAAATGCAATATGGTTATACTTTGTTCCTTTCCAGACTGGATCGTTGATATAGGTGAGGATGACATGCTTCCTATTTTTGTGCTATGGACCATACGGGGCAGATAGAGACTCGAAGGCCAAAAACCTAAAAGACTAGTTAGATAGAAGTGTTGATTCAATTTTGTGAGATTTTGTATTTTTCTTCAAGTGTAAAACTTATGAACATTATAATTTTGATTTAGTTGTTATGAATGAACAGTAAAGATAGTATTTATGAGCATTTTGTTTATTGTGGGCTAGACAGCGTACTACCACGATATTGTGACGTAGGCTGGGCTTGGCTACGAACTCGTATCCCAAAAAATGTGTGCGAATCATGACAAGTTTTTTTGGTGACCCATACAGGTATATTTTCGTAAAAGATTACGAACTCGTGGTAGTACCTATAATAGTCGTACTATTGTGAGCCTGCGACTATGATACTCATTCACAATTAGGATTGATTTGATTTTTGGAGAATGACTAGGACTAGGAGTCCCTTATTCAATTTGACCATTGGATAGTTAAAATTGTTAAATAGGCAATGTGATTTAGCCAATGATTTATTGAATTCTAGGTCCTATTGGATAAATCGAGGAATTTTCAAGGAGAATATGTTATTTTATTTTGACATAATGGTAGGATCAAAGGTGTGTAGACTACTCGCTTGGTAAGTTAGGCCTTCCTAGAATTCATGCTCTAACTTGGATAAATTGTTCAAATTTTCTTTTTGCCCTTTTTTAGATATCATCCTTATATCATAAGGTCCGAATTAATTATTTATTTTGCATGAGCCATAAGTAATTATTTTCTAAAAGTTAATATTCTATTTTTCATCCATTTACTTTTGAGCCTAATATAACTCAATTATCCATATATTAATTTACAATCAATTTTGTTTTATGTTTTTTCCTCGATCCTTGAATATTAGAGAAATAAAAATTGGAAATTTTTACTTCTCTTGTATTCAAACATTTTTCTTAGTCGGTGTTGATTTTCAAAATTGATACTTTCACTTCAAGGACAGATACTTGCACTTTTTCTATCATGATCGACTTGTTTGAATTTTTAGAAGCTCCTTTGAAATTCTTATGGATATAGTAGGAATAATTTTTCGATGACTTACAATGGCAAGACAAATGCGTACTGTTCCCTTTTATTTGAATTATGGATACTACAGGTTTTACTGCAGCCAGCAGTGCACTGACGTGGCATGATCCCTAAGTTAAAATAATTTCAAGTACGCGTAGGTTATCAAATATTAATAAAACTATGTCTTAGTTGCATTGTTTGATTCTTTGATTTATTATGTCAATATTGGATAGAGTTGGTAAAGTGTTCGATATCATATCCTTATTTGAGTCATGAAACCCAGAGTTTACTGCAGCTAGATGTACACTGACGAGGCATAAATTTTTGGTAAATTGATTTCACATATACATACGGTTTTGAATATTATAGAGATAATATCTTTTGGCATACACTCTCAAAACTTGATTTAGTTCTTATCCTTTGAACATTTGTTTCTTATATTTCTAATTTTTTCAAATCGTTATTTGGGTTCCTAGTCATCCTCTATATATATTCTTGACCCCATTCATAATCGTACCAAAATTTTAATTCTATAATCGTACCCTAATGATTTTGGTTAAATCGTGCTGAATGACTTTTCTTGTTGAACAAATCATATTTTGATTCTATTCTTAGCCAAGCCTAGATTTTGATTAACCCTTTTGACTATCATTTGTGGATAATATTTTTAGTTGTGCCTAGTCGTATCATTTAGAACTTTCGAGGACGAAATTTTTGTTGGGAAAGAAGCGCGGAAACCTTTCCCAAAACCGGAGAGTACCTGCGAGAGGACCGAGCAAACAACGCACGAACCCAAAAACAAGCACACAAAAACAACCACGCAGACACAGAAAATTTTTGACGTGGAAACCCTTGCGGGAAAAACCACGGGACGATCGGAGTCCAACCCTGAGAAGCCTCCACTAATGGAATAGAAGAATTACACCCTCTACAAACTCCTTCCGATCCAAATCGGATCCCCACAACACTCAGAGACAAGAACAATGATCACAAGGCTACGAAGAACGAGAACGACGAGTAGAGATTACCCGAAACACGATATCCTTCGAAAACGACCTTTGATCCTCCGTCTTCTTCTCCGAAGTTGCAATGACACTCTTGCCTCCTTCTCTCTCAAACTTGTGTTGTCCAATGCGATAATGCGATTATGAATTAGGGTTGAGAAAACTCAATATATCTCCCTAATCCCGCAACCAACCTGGACCGTTGGATTAAATCTAATGATGAAAACTCATCCTGAAAATCGCTTCAGCCCCCGACGACACAGAGTTCGGCCAGAACTCTGTGTGGGGCAACCAGCACCTACTGGCCAAACCCTGGAACGACCAGACCGAGTTCGGCCCGAACTCGCCATGGGACCGAGTTCGGCACGAACTCGGATCCCCTGCTTCCAGCAGCAACAGCAGCAACTCCGTCGCCTACTTCCCGAGCTTCTCCGACATCGGACGGCGCTCGTCGCACTCCGGGGTCTTCTCCACATAGGTTGGGAACCCCACCCACTCCAACAAATCTCTCCCTTCACAACTATGGGGAGGACGTCGTCATCCCGACGACCTGCCTGCAGTACTCAAACTTCCCTCTTGGTAGAATCTTCGTGAACATATCAGCTCCGTTGTCGTCTGTATGCACCTTCTCAAGCTCCGCGTCCTTCTTCTCAACCACATCCCGTATCCAATGATACCGGGTCTCGATGTGCTTGGACCGGCTATGAAACGTCTGATTCTTCACAAGGTGGATCGCACTCTGACTGTCGCAAAGCAAAGTATACTGCTCTTGCTTCAGTCCCATTTCCTGCAGCAGCTTCTTCATCCACAACAGCTCCTTGCAAGCCTCCGTCGCCGCAATGTACTCTGCCTCTGTCGTCGACAAGGCAACACACTTCTGCAACCGCGACTGCCACGATACTGCTCCTCCCGCAAACATCATCACGTAGCCCGAAGTCGATCGCTTCGTGTCTACATCTCCAGCCATATCAGCGTCGGTATACCCAACCAGCTTCGGCTCGTCACCACCAAAGGAAAGTCTCCAACCAGCAGTACCCTGAAGATATCGTAGAATCCACTTGACCGCACTCCAGTGTACCCTTCCAGGATTCGAAAGATACCTGCTAACCGTACCAACTGCATGAGCAATATCTGGCCTCGTACACACCATGGCATACATAAGGCTTCCCACAGCTAAAGCATATGGAACCCGCTCCATATCTTCCTTTTCGTCCTCGGTAGATGGACACTGCTCCTCAGTGAACTTAAAGTGAGCCGCGAGGGGGGAACTCACTTTCTTCGACCCGTCCATCCCGAAACGCTGAAGTACCCGGTGAATGTACTTCTTTTGGGACAAGTGTAGCAGCTTGGACTCTCTCTCTCTCGGCTGATCTCCATCCCAAGAATAGTCTTCGCTGCGCCCAAATCCTTCATAGAGAAGGCCGCACCCAGTTGGCGCTTCAACTCCGCTATCCTAGTGGCATTCCGACCCACTAATAGCATATCATCAACATAGAGCAATAAGATGATAAAATCATCATCGACAAAATACCTCACAAATGCATAATGGTCTGACGTCGTCCGTGCATAACCATGCTCCCCCATAAACGACTCGAACTTTCTGTACCACTGCCGCGGAGCCTGCTTCAGACCATACAAGCTCTTCCTCAACCGGTAGACCAAATGTGACTTGCCCTTCTCACAGAATCCCTCCGGCTGCTCCATGTATAACTCCTCCTCAAGATCACCGTGGAGGAACGCCGTCTTCACGTCCATCTGCTCGACCTCCAAGTCGAAACTGGCTGCTAATGCTAGCACCACCCGAATAGACGAATGCTTGACGACAAGCGAAAAGATTTCATCATAATCCACGCCTTTCCGCTGACCGTAGCCCTTGACTACCAGCCTCGCTTTGTATCGAGGGCGAGTAGCATCATCCGTCTGCTTCACTCTGAACACCCATCGATTTTTCAAAGCCTTCTTGCCATTTGGCAACCGCACCAGATCATAAGTAGAATTGGTGTGCAAGGAACTCATCTCCTCCTGCATAGCCACCATCCACTCCTGCCTGTGTTCGTCTTCCATAGCCTCTGCGAAACTTTCGGGCTCTCCCCCGTCAGTCAGTAGCACATACTCATCCGGCGAGTATCTCGTAGATGGTCGACGATCCCTGTTGCTCCTTCTCAGTGGAGCCACTGGTGCTGGCTGTATATCGACAGCCTCCTCCCCTTCAGGAACTACCTCTCCGGCATGCTCATCCTCCTGAGGGACACCCTGACCACCATCAGCAGGCTGATGATCAAGGTTGGGAGCAACTCCATGTACCGGCTCCCCCATAACTGGATCCTCTGCGATGTCCTCTGGAAACTGCTCGAAGCGAAATGACTCTAACTCAGGCAATTCCTCAGCCTCAGAAGGCATCTCGGAATCCTGAGTGTTGGTCATGGTCTGATCCTCGACGAACACCACGTCCCTGCTTCTGTAGAGCTTTCCTTCTACTGGGTCGTAGAGTCTATAGCCAAACTCATCCCGACCGTAGCCGACAAAGATGCATCGCCTCGTCTTCGGCTCAAGTTTGGTCCTCTCGTCCTTCGGTACATGCACGAAGGCTTTACAACCAAACGCCCGCAGGTGACTGTATGACGGCTCCTTGCCGTACCATACTTTGTCAGGCACATTACCCTGCAAAGGAGCACTAGGAGACAAATTAATAATATAAGCAGCTGTGAGAAGAGCCTCACCCCAATAACTGCCCGGCAAGTTTGCTTCTGACAGCAAACACCGTACCCTCTCCATCAGTGTCCTGTTCATGCGCTCCGCTACACCATTGAGCTGAGGTGTCTTTGGCGGAGTCTTCTGGTGTCGTATCCCTTGCTCTCTGCAATACGCATCAAAGGGACCGATGTATTCGCCGCCATTGTCGGACCGAACACACAACAACTTCTTGCCCGTCTCCCTTTCAACGGAGGCCTGAAACTCCTTGAAAGTAGGCAGCACCTGATCCTTGGTCTTTAAGGCATAGACCCAAACCTTCCTGGAACAGTCATCAATAAAAGTCACAAAGTAAGAAGCACCACCAAGAGATTTTACCTTCATAGGACCGCAGACATCCGAGTGAATCAACTCGAGCAACGCCGGCTTCTTCGAACTTGGGTGACTCTGGAAAGACACCCTACTTTGCTTTCCAGCCAAACAGTGCGTGCATTTCTCCAACTTTGTAGACTTGAGCCCCGGAATCACTTTCCTGTTCACCAAGTAGCTCATCCCCTTCTCGCTGATATGGCCGAGCCGCCTGTGCCACAACTCGGTAGACGCGTCACTGACTGCGTTCACCTCCTGTGCCCCCTCTGCGCTCCCCTCCATATAGTAGAGACCGGACTTCTTGCTTCCTCTGGCAATCACCATCGAACCTCTGGAAAGCTTCCACTGACTATTCCCGAAGAGACTGAAGAATCCCTCGTCATCCAACCTTCCAACCGACACCAGGTTGAAACGGATATCAGGGACATGACGAACATCCTTGAGAACAAGAACCGCACCCGTCTTCGTTCTCAAATGCACATCTCCAATGGCAACCACCTTCGACACATCTCCGTTGCCCATCTTCAACACGCCACAGTCGCCTGTCGTGTAAGTGGCAAACAGTGCCCTATTGTGAGATACATGTGCTGAAGCCCCTGAGTCCACCAGCCAAGAATTGTCATCGCAGGCGAGGTTAGTAATGACCTCATCACCTACGACGATCACATCGCCTCCATGCACCGAGGCCGCCGCTGTAGTGTTCTCTTCTTGCTTCCCCTTGTCGCCCTTCTTCTCCTTCTTCCAAGCGAAACAATTCCGCTTGATATGGCCCTTCTTACCACAATGGTAATACTCTGAGTCCTCGTACCGACCCTTGGACTTCCCCCTGCTCTTGTCTCTGCCACCACCTGGACCCCTGCTTTTGCCCCTTCCGCGGCTCTCTGAAATAAGTGCCTCTGAGTGGTGGGATGTGGATGAAGTGCCCTGAGAACGTCTCCGCATCTCTTCATTCAACACCCCGCTCTTGGCAAACTCCAGACTGACCACGCCCTCTGGAGCAGAAGCGATCATAGATACTCGTACGGTCTCCCACGAGTCTGGCAAGGTACACAGCAGCCACAGTCCCTGAACTTCGTCGTCGAACTTGACTCCCATAGAAGATAGCTGGTCAATCACGCCCTGGAACTCACTCAAGTGATCCGAAATAGACGCCCCATCCTTGTACCGCAGACCCATCATCGTTCGGATCAGGAACAACTTGTTTACCCCGGTCTTCTTCGCATACAAAGATTCTAGCTTATCCCACAACGTCTTCGCGTGCTCAATATTGGCAACGTGGTTGTACATATTCTCATCAACAAACTGCCGTATGTACCCACACACCTGTATGTGCTCGAACTTCCAGTCCTCCTCGAATTTATCACTGGGCCTCTCGGTTGCAAACACAGGTAGATGCAGCTTCTTGACAAATAGCAAATCCTTTATCTTGCTCCGCCAATAATGATAGTTTGTGCTATTAAGGTTCACCATGCGCACCGGCTTCGCGTCCATCTCTCCTCTCTGGTTCCTCTGTCAACTCCTGACACCCTTTGAACCCAAAGCTTTGATACCACTCTGTTGGAAAAGAAGCGCGGAAACCTTTCCCAAAACCGGAGAGTACCTGCGAGAGGACCGAGCAAACAACGCACGAACCCAAAAACAAGCACACAAAAACAACCACGCAGACACAGAGAATTTTTGACGTGGAAACCCTTGCGGGAAAAACCACGGGACGATCGGAGTCCAACCCTGAGAAGCCTCCACTAATGGAATAGAAGAATTACACCCTCTACAAACTCCTCCTGATCCAAATCGGATCCCCACAACACTCAGAGACAAGAACAATGATCACAAGGCTACGAAGAACGAGAACGACGAGTAGAGATTACCCGAAACACGATCTCCTTCGAAAACGACCTTTGATCCTCTTTCTTCTTCTCCAAAGTTGCAATGGCACTCTTGCCTCCTTCTCTCTCAAACTTGTGTTGTCCAATGCGATAATGCGATTATGAATTAGGGTTGAGAAAACTCAATATATCTCCCTAATCCCGCAACCAACCTGGACCGTTGGATTAAATCCAATGATGAAAACTCATCCTGAAAATCGCTTCAGCCCCCGACGACACAGAGTTCGGCCAGAACTCTGTGTGGGGCAACCAGCACCTACTGGCCAAACCCTGGAACGGCCAGACCGAGTTCGGCCCGAACTCGCCATGGGACCGAGTTCGGCCCGAACTCAGATCCCCTGCTTCCAGCAGCTCCAGCAGCAACAGCAGCAACTCCGTCGCCTACTTCCCGAGCTTCTCCGACATCGGACGGCGCTCGTCGCACTCCGGGGTCTTCTCCACATAGGTTGGGAACCCCACCCACTCCAACAATTTTTTTAAGGTGTGTAGATTTGTAAGCCCACTTTCCGAATTTTTTTATTTATTTAGTTACGATTAATTTTATGATCATGTGGTTCATGCCTAAGCTTGTAGGTGAGCTATGAGCATACTATGGTCATATGACCTCTAGATAGCTTCAATAAGTATTATATAGCTATTTGATATTTTTTCTATAATTTTTAGAAATTTTTAAGTATTTATTTATTCAGGTTTATATATTTTTAAAGGCTTCTAAGATTTACTATAAGGCTATTTGGGACTATTTTAAGACAAAGTATTTTTATTTAGGCTCTAGGAGGTTAGAAATAATTTTTATATTTTTTTAGAATTTTCTAGAAGTTTTAGAAATTTATTTGGATTTAAAATGGTTTAAAAATAATTTTCTGAATTTATTTGCCAAGTCAGCAGGCAGTGGCCCACCGTTAGCCACCCAGGATGAGTGGAGCAGGCCACGTAGTAGCCCAATCAGTGGCTGACTAGCCTCTGGTTTCCTAATATGGAGCCGGCTCGCCTGCTCGGCTCAAGCCAACCCGGAACGCCATTTGGCCGTCCAATTTTGGACGGGACGCACCAGATGACGACACATAGCAAGCCAAGCCGTGGCTTAAACTGCCTCATCGGCTCCCTCTATATATATATTGATAGTTTTCTGAAAACCTAGTTTTCCTTGGCCGAATTTTGGGAACTTTTGATCTTGGAGTCTTCCGATTTCCCGGAGCGATTGCGGACAGCTCCGACCTCATTTTCATGTGCCATTTTTTTTATGCAAATGAGTTTGCGAGCGAGATTAAATATTGCTCGGATGAGAATACGTCACGCTTAGAGTATATTATATACGGTAGCCTCGAAAAGGAATAAGAATGAGTTTCGACGATTAGTCGAGTGGCTTGAACCTGAGTCATGTATTGACCGTCTTGGAAATTATTCGAGCGAGATTAAGGACTTACGGGTAGCAACGAGTATATCAGCAAGCGATATTATCGCACAAAGTCTTAGATCGAGTAACGCTTAGTTGGTCGTGATTTTGAGGATTTCGAACAAGTTGTCGTCGAACAATTTGTGAATGGGTAGCACAAATTAGAAAACGGTATTTAATAACAATTCGAACGATGAAATAGATGAATGTTTTAGTTGAGGAAACTTAGTGGATAGTACGTGCGATTTCGGATATATTCGAATGGATTGAAACTTGAGTTGAGGTAAAACACTCATAGATGAGATCAAAGATAGCACGATTCGAAGATAACGTGCATGAAAACATTGGTTTGAAGATACGAGAATGATTCTAAGGATTTGGGATAGATGTTGCTCGATGACTTGAGTTAGCATAGAATGATGCGAATTGAAGAATTATGTTGTACGACTCAGATTTTAATGCAAAGGAAGATCATCAGGTTACGTACATCATCGATGGTATTGAGGCGTATCAAAGATCGTTGTACGATAACTTGGAGGTACTCTGATTCGAAGAATGATGATCGTATCAAATGTTATTATTCAGATGGAATATATACTTAGAATTTTGATGGATGAAAACAGAAGCGTCTTGATTGCTTTGATGATAACCACAACATTGACGTTCTTATCTTGTACGATGGTAACTCCAGCATCGCACATACGTTATGCCAGATTAGGGCGATCATTCCGCGGGAGAGCTGACATGATGATTCATGTCCAGCGGGAATGATCGAACCTACGGAAGATCGTAGCGTTGCAATTGGATAATTTTAACTTATGGTTTGATGCGAAGGTGGATTGAGGATTGTTGGACTTGTTATTGACGATAAAGTAAGTTTGAGGATTGAGTAGACACAATGTGCGTATTGTAAGCCCACTTCTCACATTTTTTTATTTTATTTATTTATTTAGTTACGATTAAGTTTATGATCATAGGATTCACGCCTAATCTTGTAGGTGAGGTATGAGCATACTATGGTCATATGGCCTTTAGATAGCTTCAATAAGTATTATATAGCTATTTCTTATTTTTCCATAATTTTTGGGAATTTTTATATTTATTTATTAAGGTTTATATATTTTTAAAGGCTTCTAAGAATAACTATAAGGCCATTTGGGACTATTTTGAGACAATGTATTTTTATTTAGGCTCTAGGAGGTTGGAAATATTTTTTATATTTTTCTAGAATTTTTTGGAATTTTTAGAAATTTATTTGGATTTATTTGGATTTAAATGATTTAAAAATTATTTTTGAATTTATTTACCTAGTCCGCAGGTAGTGGCCCACCCGTCACCCACCCAGGATGAGTGGAGCAGGCCACGTGGCAGCCCAGTCAGCGGCTGACTGGCCTCTAGTTTACTAATATGGAGCTAGCTCGCCAGCTCGGCAGGACGCACCAGATGACGTCACGTGGCAAGCCAAGTCGCGGCTCAAACCGCCTCACCGGCTCCCTCTATATATATATATATGTTAATAGTTTTCTGAAAACCTAGTTTTCCTTGGCCGAATTTTGGAAGCTTTTGATCTTGGAGTCTTCCGACTTCCCAGAGCGATTGCGGACAGCTCCGACCTCATTTTCATGCATCATTTTTTTGTATTCGTCTTGAGGTAAGCTTTCCGAATATATATTTTATTTTATCAGATTTTGCTTCTAAATTTCTAGAGAATTATTTTAGTGTTGCTTGTACAAAATTCGATACGTCGTACGATTTCGAGATCCCGAGAGATCTCAAACTCCGATTTGTGATTCTTTTGATGTTTCGGAAAGATAACATGACATTGTTAGACATATAATTTTTCCAGACTTTGAGAGCTTCATTTACCATTTTATTATTTAAGTGAAACTCAGATTTGATCGATAAATTCCGATTTGGTCACGGTTAGCCCTAACGGCGATATCTTTTGACCAAAGCGTAATTTTGTGGCACGGTTGATTTCGGTGCACTCGTGGCACTGAAATCTACCAAATTGCACTTTTAAAATCTTGAGTTCATGATGTTTGACTAGATAGTCATTGGCACGTTTCGATTTGCGGGTCATGGTTTCCAAAATTAGAAACATGACTTTTTATGACCAAACTTCCTTGTTTAAATTATATTCAGATTATTATTAGGTTAATATGTGACTTATTCCAAAATTAATTAATATTAGATAAGGAAATCTATTAGCCACTTATTTCATGATTTTAGAATTAGAATCTTAGAATTGACTTATGGTTTTTGTGCACGGTTCGTGGTACGATGGTGTGATATGGATGATAGCTTCTAGGTCGGTGTTCCTCTCATCCTCTGCTTATGACTACAATTTGTTCAAGGGTTCAAGCAAGTACAGTATTGCATTATGTTTTGGTACATTATAATACTTTCTTTATCGTTTCCTTGTTTGATATTCTATTGAGACACGAAGGTGACACGGTAGGCTTATTGTATCCTTTTTATTGTATCATTGGTCGTTGTTGATTGTTAATGAGTCGGGAGAAGAAATACTCGGTAAGTACGTGAACAATCCCAAATACCATTACCAAATGATAGCTAAGTCATACACCTCATGTATGAGTTAGCCGTAACAATTACCGAATGATAGCCATCTATGATGTGTCGTATTAGCCCAGTCGTTCACGTATTAAAAGGTATTTCATATACAGAGTCAATTCATTGTTCATGATCTTAATTCAGTTCTTTATCTTCATGTTCCTTTTCTATCAATTACTCGTTCATGATTATTACTTTCTATGTCTAGTACACATCTTGCTAGTTCTTTATACGTTCTTTACCGTTACTATTTCTCATTGTTTTTAGCTTATTTTGTGCTAACAACATTAAATGCAATATGGTTATACTTTGCTCCTTTCCTGACTGTATCATTGATATAGGTGAGGATGACGTGCTTTCTATTTTTGCGCTATGGACCATACGGGGAGAGATAGAGACTCGAAGGCCAAAACCTTAGAAGACTAATCAGATAGAAGTGTTGATTCAATATTGTGAGATGTTGTATTTTTCTTCAATTGTAAAACTTATAAACATTATAATTTTGATTTAGTTGTTGTGAATGAGCAGAAAAGATAGTATTTATGAGCATTTTGTTTATTGTGGGCTAGACAGCGTACTACCGTCGATATTGCAGCGTAGGCTGGGCTTGGCTACGAACTCGTATCCCGAAAAACGGGTACGAATCGTGACAAATATTTTGGTATCCCATGTAGGTCTGTTTTCGTAAAAGATTGCAAACTCGTGGTAGTACCTATAATAGTCGTACTACTGTGAGCTTGCGACTAGGATGCTCATTCACAATTAGGATTGATTTAATTTTTGGAGGATGACTAGGATTATGAGTCTCTTATTCAATTTGACCATTGGGTAGTTAAGATTGTTAAACAGGACATGTGATTTAGCCAATAATTTATTGAATTCTAGGCCCTATTGGATAAATCGAGGAATTTTTCTAGGAGAATTTGTTATTTTATTTTAACATAATGGTAGGATCAAAGGTGGGTAGACTACTCGCTTGGTAAGTTAGGCCTTCCTAGAATTCATGCTCTAACCTGGATAAATTATTCAAAAAAAATTTTGGCCCTTTTTAGATATCATCCTTATATCGTAAGGCCCTAATTAATTACTTATTTTGCATTAGCCATAAGTAATTATTTTCTAAAGGTTAATATTCTATTTTTCATCCATTTAATTTTGAGCCTAACATAACTCAATTATCCATATATTAATTTCCAATCAATTTTGTTTTATGTTTTTCCCTCGATCCTTGAACACTAGAGAAATAGAAATTGGAAATTTTTACTTCTCTTGTATTCAAATATTTTTCTTAATCGTTCGTTAATTTTCAAAATTAATACTTTCACTTCAAGGACAGATACTTGTACTTTTTCTATCATGTCGACTTGTTTGAATTTCTAGATGCTCTTTTGAAATTCTTATGGATATAGTAGGAATAATTTTTTGATTACTTACAATGGAAAGATGGATGCGCATTGTTCCTTTTTATTTGAATTATGGATACTGCAAGTCTCACTGCAGCCAGCAGCGCGATGACATGGCATGATCCCTAAGTTGAAATAATTTTAAGTAAGCGTAGGTTATCAAATATTACTAAAATTGACTTAGTTGCATTGTTTGATTCTTTGATTTATTATGTCAATATTGGATAGAGTTGATAAAGTGTTCGATATTGTATCCTTATTTGAGTCATGAAACCCAGAGTTTACTATAGCTAGATGTACACTGACGAGGCATAATTTTCGATAAATTGACTTCACATATACATACGGTTTCGAATATTATAGAGACGATATCCTTTTAGCATACACTTTCAAAACATGAATTATTTCTTATCCTTTGAACCTTTGTTTCTTATCCTTCTAATTTTTTCAAATCGTTATTTGGGTTCCTAGTAATCCTCTATATATATTCTTGACCCCATTCACAATCGTACCGAAATTTTAATTCTATAATCATGTCCGAATGATTTTGGTTAAATCGTGCCTAATGAATTTTCTTGTTGAGCAAATCATATTTCGATTCTATTCTTAGCCAAGCCTAGATTTTGACTAACCCTTTTAACTATCATTTGTGGATAATATTTTTATTCGTGCCTAGTTGTATCATTTAGAAATTTTGAGGACAAAACTTTTGTAAGGTGGGTAGATTTGTAAGCCCACTTATTTATTTATTTAGTTACGATTACTTTTATGATCATAGGTTTCTTACTTAAGCTTGTAGGTGAGTTATCAGCAAACTATGGTCATATGGACTCTAGATAGCTTCAATAAGTATTATATAGCTATTTTATATTTTCATAATTTTTGGAAATTTTTAAGTATTTATTTATTATGGATTATATATTTTTAAAGGCTTCTAAGATTTACTATAAGGCCACTTGGGACTATTTTGAGACAAGGTATTTTTATTTAGGCTCTAGGACGTTAGAAATATTTTTTATATTTTTTAGAATTTTTCTGGCATTTTTAGAAATTTATTTGGATTTAAAATGGTTTTAAAATTATTTTTTGAATTTATTTACCCAGTCAGCAGGCAATGGCCTACCCGTCAGCCACCCAGGATGAGTGGAGCAGGCCACGTGGCAGCCCAGTCAACAGCTGACTGGCCACTGGTTTCCTAATATGGAGCCGACTTGCCAGCTCGGCTCAATCCAACCCGGGTCGCCATCTGGCCATCCAATTCTGGGCGGGAAACACCAGATGAAGACACGTGGCAAGCCAAGCCACGGCTCAAACTGCCTCACCGGCTCCCTCTCTCTATATATTTTAATAGTTTTCTAAAAACCTAGTTTTCCTTGACTGAATTTTGGGAGCTTTTGATCTTGGAGTCTTCCGATTTCCCGGAGCGATTGCGGACAGCTCCGACCTCATTTTAATGCACCATTTTTTTTGGATTCGTCTTGAGATAATCTTTCCGAATATATGTTTTATTTTATCATATTTTGCTTCTGAATTTCTAGAAAATTATTTTAGTGTTGCTTGTCCAAAACTCGACACGTCATACGGTTTTCGAGATCCCGAACTCCGATTTGTGATTCGTTTGAAGTTTCAGAAGGTTAACATGACAATCTTAGACATATAATTTTTTCAAATTTTCAGTGCTTTGTTTGCTTTTTATTATTTAAGTTAAACTTAGATTTGATCGGTAAATCCCGATTTGGTCACGGTTAGCCATAACGGCGATATCTTTTGACCAAAGCGTGATTTTGCGGCACGGTCGATTCCGGTGCACTTGTGGCACTGAATCTACCAAGATGCACTTTCAAAATCTTAGAATTGACTTGTGATTTTCGTGCACAGTTCGTGGTACGATGGTGCGATATGGATGATAGCTTCTAGGTCGGCGTTCCTCTCATCCTCTACTTGTGACTACGTTTGTTCAAGGGTTTAAGTAAGTAAAGTATTGTATTATGTTTTGGTACATTATAATGTTTTCTTATCATTTTCTTGTTTGATATTCTATTGAGACACATTGGTGACATGGTAGGCTTATTGTATCCTTCTTATTATATCATTGACTGTTATTGATTGTTAGTGAGTCGAGAGGAGAAATACTCGATAAATATGTAAACAAACCCAAATACCATTACCGAACGTATTAAAAGGTATTTCACAGACACATTCGTTTCAATTGTTCATGATCTTAGTTCAGTTCTTTATCTTCATGTTCCTTTTCTATCAGTTACTCGTTCATGATTCTTACTTTCTATGTCTAGTTTATATCTTGCTAGTTCTTTATACGTTCTTTACCGTTATTGTTTCTCATTATTTTTAGCTTATTTTGTGCTAACAATATTAAATGCAATATGGTTGTACTTTGCTTCTTTTCTGACTGGATCGTTGATATAGGTGAGGATGACATGTTTCCTACTTTTGTGCTATGGACCATACGAGGGGAGATAGAGACTCGAAGGCCAAAATCCTAGAAGAGTAGTTAGATAGAAGTGTTGATTCAATATTGTAAGATGTTGTAAGTTTCTTCAAGTGTAAAACTTATGAACATTGTAATTTTGATTTAGTTGTTGTGAATGAGCAGTAAATATAGTATTTATGAGCATTTTATTTATTATGGGCTAGACAACGTACTACCGTCGATACCGCGACGTAGGCTGGGCTTGGCTATGAACTTGTATCCCGAAAATTGGGTGTGGGTCGTGACACATATCGAGAATGGAATGGTCTAGACTTAATGCAAGAGTTACGCCCCGATAGGAAGATTATCCTGTGGGAGAGTTAGCATGGTGATTTTATGTCCAGCGTGGATAATCGGACTTGCGAGAGATTTGGGGTGTGACATATTGTTATGCTAGACGACCTTGTGATCGAATACATGAATTGGATAGGATGGATAGGTGGATTATATCAAACATATTTGAAGAGATAGACTATGAAAATTTCTAGTTTGGACGTGCGATATTGATATGCCGAGGATTTGGTTGAGCAGAACCTATCATAGGATGACTTTGCTGAACAAACTCGAACCCCGTACGAAGAATGTCTTGATGCGAATAGGATGACCACTGTTCATGTTTAGAAATTTGAGTAAAACGAGCTTGGGTAGAGTATCCCATACGAACGAGCAATGGTTCGACCATAGGATTGGGACGAGCGTCGTGCAATGAGTTGTACGTTGAAACGCGCACTTGAGTAGTAATTATGACCTTGTAAGCTGACCTAGCGGATAGGTGGAAAACCCTATGTCGAGTGATTGAACCTGTATGATCGACTTTAGAAAATCGTTCGGATGGACGATAGATCTGGGACAACAAGACTTAGAGTTAGGACATGGAACTGGAAGTGTGTGTTAGCGACAATTATATCAGTCCTAAACGAAGTGAATCAGTGATGCACAAGTTAGGATAACGAATTAAATCATTGCTGAGGAGATGTGATTGATGGTAGTGCAATGCTTGGTCTTGAATCGAACGGGAATTCCTCAGAGTTTGGTCAACTCCGCTAGAAGTATCGTAATGATTCATGAGACGATAAAGCTTGAGAAACGAATTGGGTCATCTCGAAGATCAAGATAGATGATAGGGAACGAACAGGAGTTTGGTTTTAATCGAGTTAGTATAACGACCAGCAATTCAAAACTATCACAAGTAGCTTGTCCGACTTCGCTATCGCTAAGCTTCATTGAAATGTATAAATTGGGGAGATGCCTTGAATATGTGCACGATCCAAACTCAGCAATATGTTAAACTCGAATGTAGCTACAAGTGGGTAAGTTGATATGTGCGTGGATGAACGTATGAGTGAGTTTGCCTCGGCCTACGGCCCTCATGTTTGATGAATTATAACGCACCTTGTGTGACCATTATAGTCCTGTGACAGGGCACAATAGCGACCAAGCCATAGAAATACGACGATTGAGTGAGTACCATTAACTCTCGAATGAGTGGTAAAGTCATTCAATAAAATTGACCAAACGCATGCGACACGGAACTTAGAAAGATACCCAAGTATAGGTCGATGCCATCGAAGGATAAAGTCATTCGATGGGAATTCTCTAAGATACGCACACGATATGGATTAAGGAACAGTAGGATGACTTGGACTCAGGAAGTCTCAAGGACGAGACTCATTCTGAGTTGTGTATAATGTAACGATCCGTTCTGTCCTAGCAGAATGTCGATTCAAACGGCAAAGTACAATGACTCAAATAAGTCGTTGACTCGAAGAGTTACGTTGATCCGAGGAATACATTGAGTAAGATCGATGCAAGTGTTGAGTTGGTTCGAGAGAAAGCATTGAGTCGGTCGAAGATACTAAGAAATCGAATCTATGCAACGCACAAGTCCGATTCGATCGAATATTGATTTAGTTGGTTTCGTGTGCAGGCTATATTTTTACGTTGAGTTATAAGAGGTCGACATTTTGCGTTATTGCAACGATGTTTGCAAAACTAATAAGGCAAAGGCAATGGACTTGTCCCTTCGAAGGATCCGGACTTAGACTTTCAAAGGCACGCTCGGAGTCTCGCTCGGCCGATGCGATCATCGCTAAGGTGGGTGGCTCTGATGAACCTGTCTTTACTTAGCCTAGACACATAATAATACGGACAATATTGCTAGATCGTTAGATGATAACCCCTGCATACTAATAAGAGAACTCAACGAACATAGCTAAGGGAATAACCCATCTTGTATGCTTGTGTAGAACATGAAAATGAACTTAAGAATTTACTTGAACCCTCGTACCGTACTCTACGCTCGTACCAAGACACAGCTTACATTTCTAGTACCCTTTGCGCTCAAGTATGTATGAAATGCTTGTCACTAAGATAGTAACACAACTTGAGGCAAGAAACTGAATGGTTTACTGAATTGAGGCAGGAAGAGTATCGAAATAGTCGTTCCGAGTCGAGTAATGGAAACATGGAATGGCTTTGGGACCGTTGGGTCGCCAAGGCAATTCCCATACTGGGAACTGTATAATGAATGAGTAAATGAACAAATAAAAGAAAGAACAAATGAATGAATGAATGAATAAAGAATTTCTCGAACGATCAGAAGCTGGGTGTACTAGGGATCGTGCCACTAATAAATGAAATGAATAAATGAATGACTAAGTGAATAAAAAGAAAGAAAGAAAAGAATGATTAGCGATGGGTATGGCGGGGATGTGCAACGTGGCTCGCTACTCACGCTGTACGGATGCCGCCGTCAACCTAGTCGGTAATCCGTTATGGCTCAGAGAGCCAATAAGTTTAAAATCAAAAGAGAATACGAAATGGTTGCGGACAACTCGTGCACGAGGGGTATCGATAAGGGATTGCTCATGCGATCAGAAGCTGGGTGACCAGGGATCGTGCCAGCCTAGGAGGAATCATGGCTTACGGACGACTTGTGTGCGAGCTCAGTCACTCAAGCGACATAAGGCCAGTATGTGTAGCCTATCAGGGTGTACCAGCTATCACCGTCTAATAGATATTAAGAATACCACATTAAGAAAGTCCAAATGGCTTGTATTGCCAGCGACCTATGCATATAGATTAAGGGGCTCGCTGGTGGCAACCACGTACAAGTCCTTGCATTGAAACAAGTAATCTGAGTAAGCTGAACAACTGAGTAACTGAATGAAAACTTGAGTATAATACATCTTGAAAACTTGAGTATCTCGTTCACCTAAGTTAGAAATATGCCCACACTTTTGAATGTTTATGCAATCCGTCAATTCATAGGGTATAATATGTTGGCTAATTTGGTTTGCCTTGGACAGAAAAGATCGTATGGTGAGTATGATAAGTTGTGCATGTTATTCTTATACAAAACTTGATACCCGTAACACGAGATAGGTTTTGTAATATGCAGTAAAACTGATCCTAAGGCAAGATAGAAAGATAATCAACTGATAGATGGTGCACGAAAGTAAAATGAACGTGTTTGGTAATGATAGTGAACGGGCAAGCTAGCCTCTCCACCAGTGCATGTAATATACTGATAACCATCCAGATTGCTGGCAGGGTACGGGAGAACCTCGTCAAGTGCAGAGTCTTCCCTCGAACGTGCTAAGGCGCGATGCTAACTCTGGAGCCTTGGAACGTTGCAAGGAGTTGAAACACCGTATACATAACATAATGTATCGGAACATTGCCAAGTATCATTTCATATTGTAAGCCGCTTGGCATGCCTTTTATGTCTCAGAAGAGAGAGCTTGAGCAAATTGTAATGTCCGCCTAGTGCCGCTTGTAATACTTCTTGAATATCAATAAAGAGCTCGAATTTATTTCAACTTGCGTTCATTTACTTTTTTACTACAAATGGGGACACTATGTACGACTCTGTGGCTTAGCTTCAATCGGCCATTTCAGGAACCCGTCTTACGTGAGTGCAGCCTAGGCTCACGCAGCATCATGCCTTAGCAAGGACAATCGCTCTCTCAAGAGCGTAATGTGACACCTTAGCTATTACCCCCATTACCTATTCATATTACCTATGTATCCCTTACCTGTATATCCCATATTACCTTAACATTACCTATCCCAATATCTCATAGGTATTACCCATGCCTATGTGTCATACCTATTATCTAGACATATCCATACATTACCTATACTCATAGCCACTTAGCTAACTTATCTTTTTACCCATTCATTAGCTAACATTATCTACCCATATTCTATGCACGTGTGGACTCACATTCACTCACATACACACACATAAACCTAATTCTCTTCCTGCTGCCACTGGGATTGATGTTAGTGTGCCCCTACTGATGTCTATCTAGCTGCTTGTTGAAGCCCTTGCCTAACCCTCCTACTGTTGTGCACAGTTTCTAAGTGATGCTGATCCCTGCTTCCACTAGTGTAACTGTTGCCATATTACCTCCAGGGTAAAGTGCAAAAAACCCCTCGTTAAATATGTTACTTTTGTACTAAAAGACCCCATGCTCTTAAAATTCCCAAAAGTTTGAAATATGCACATTTTGCCCCCAAGTGACAATTTTACCCCTCCCTTCCCCCCTCCTTCTTCGGCTGTGTTCGCCGGCGACGACGAAGGCGGAGGGGGGGTCGGGCGGGGGGAGGGGGGCGGGGGTGGGGGGTCGCTCGCCGGCGAGGGAGTCGGGGGTCGGTGCCGACGAGGGAGAGGGGGGGTCGGGGCCGGCGAAGGAGGAGGAGGGGGGTCGAGGCCGGCGAGGTAGGAGGAGGGGGTGGGTCGGGGGAGCGCTCGCCGGCGAGGAGGGTGGGGCTGGGGGCTCGCCGACGAGGGGGGGATCGGGGGGGTCGGGGGGGCTGGGGGATCGCCGGCGGCGGAGGGGAGGAGGGGGTCGGGGGGGAGGGGGGCGGGGGGATCGGCGGGGGCGAGGGGGTCGGAGGGGGGGGGGGACGGGGTGATCGCCGGCGTTGGAAGGGGGGGCTCGCAGGCGCCGGCGCCGCCAGAGGGTGGGGAGGGGTATTTTTGGTATAAATTTTTTAAAATTTGGCTGGAGGGGCCTAATCGAGCGGATATATAATCTAAGGAGGGGTAAACTAACACAAAATTCTAAAAGGTCTTTTAGTGCAAAAGTAACATATTTAACGAGGGGTTTTTTGCACTTTACCCTATTACTCCATATCAAACTTCTACCAATAAGTAGCAGTAACTACTGCTGCTGCCATTCCCATTCACTGCTGCCCTATACAGCAGTTTAAAACTACTACTGCACTTTTTTGTTGGCTCAACAGAAACCCTACATAGCTGTTGTTTACATCTTACCTTACTTTCCTCTATACCTGTTGTTTACAGCATACAACTGTTGCCCTCTTTACCGCTATGTGCCAGAAAACCCTAATACTGCTCTCTATGCAGTGTAGCCCCCAGCTTCTACTGTTGTTGCTTAATGCTATTGTTGTAATTAGCAGTAGCTAACTGCTGTAGCATTCCTTGCTACTACCAACCACTAATGCCCCTGCATCCACCTATTGCTTTACCAATTTCCCCCTTTTATTGATACATACACTCACTCCTCCATCTATCTACACATATGCACACACATAAATATATTGACACCTATGTATCTATTCCTGTCACCCTCATTTCCCGTATTTCCCGTATTTCGTATTTTACTCGTATCTGGATTTTTGGCATGTATTTTTATTTTTCTCAGCCTGTGGAATTTCGGTATTTCTCGTATTCGGGTTTTGGCTTGGCTCGATTTTATTGGATTGGTTCGGTTTGGTTTATGTAATGGAGCACCTTAACCTATGCTACCCCTCATCCCCACCGCAACTCCCCTCTTTATATCTCCACCTACCACTCTCTCTCCTCATAACCACCATTTATTTTCTTCTTCTTTTTCTCCTTCCTCCACAACTCTCCTAACCCTAGGCAAGTGCATCTTGCCACTACATGAGGACCCTCTTTTTTTTGTCCATTTGCTAGTTTAGGACATGGAGATCAATATTAGTTCTTGGGTTTTTATGATTTGGAGTCTCTGTTGCTGTAGATCTAAGTTATTGCTATTTTCGGATTTTACATATTTTGATCCATTTTGGTTGGTTTTCTTTGAGTTCTGATGTTTCCATGTGGAAGAGCTTTCATTTTCACCCAAGTTGGAACTTTGGAAATCCGGATTTGGAGTTCGGATGGCCAAGTTATGAACTTTGTAGTTTTGGTTTCAGCCATGTGTTCTTGCTGTTTGGAGAAGACTGTGAGCAGTGTGCAGAGCTTCTTAGCTCACGCACACTGAGCTACGTGCGCTCTTTAGCGCTGCGTACGCAGGCTTGAGTACGCTTCCTGTTGGAAGCGTATCTCCTTGAGCGTGCGTGACTTTTCACGTACACTGCCTCCCTTGAGCGTGCGTGACTTTTCACGCAGCTGCTCCCTGTAGCGTGCGTGGCTTTTCACGCAGCTGTCTCCCTTGAGCGTGCGTGACTTTTCACGCAGCTGCTCCCTTGAGCGTGCGTGACTTTTCACGCAGCTGCTCCCTGTAGCGTGCGTGACTTTTCACGCAGCTGCCTCCCTTGAGCGTGCGTGACTTTTCACGCAGCTGCTCCCTGTAGCGTGCGTGACTTTCACGTACACTGCTCCCTGTAGCGTGCGTGACTTTCACCTACGCTGCTCTCTCAGCGTGCGTGACTTTTCGTACGCTGCTCCCCTGACCCCTTGCTTAACCCATTGGTTCTTGAAGTTTTGGTCTTATTTCTTTAAGCTTGGCTTTTCTATAGTCCTGTATATTGATATTTTATTAGATATTTTATGCCCATTTTATATCCTTACGCCTTTTGTCATGAACTTGATTTTACTTAATATGTTTGGAATGACTATTGTACATGGCTTGGTATGGCAAGGAACTGGCATAACACGACAGTGACCCGTGGTGGTACACTCCTGACATGACCAACCTGACCTGATAGTGGCCCGTCGTGGCGCACTCCTGACAAGTACCCTGGCATGATTTATCTTGATAACTTAACTTGACCTGCCTTGACACCGTGGGTGGTTCTTTCTTGCTTGCTTGTTAATCCACTTGTCCTGTCTTGCATCATGTCTAGGATGGGACTCCTGAGTACCACGGTCAGGAGTTCCCACTAAAATGGATTAAGGTTAATAACTAGAATAACACAGTAGTCATGAAGAGAAGACACAGCTACAGGCAATCTCGTTACCTGGGCGCTCTTGGGATCTGTAGCCTGCCGTCGAGTAGGGCACATTTCCAGCACACCTTCACGTGTTGCACCCTCTAAGTCACCTAAGGGTACATTTGTCTTCTGGGCGATGTACCCACCTGAATTCAACCCTAATCTTTCGTCCTGGGTAGCCTGGATGGTCTGCAGGGCTTGTGGCTGTGGAACAATCTCACTGCATCTTGTTAGTAATTAGGCCTGTGATAACCCTAGTTAGTTAAAGTAGCAAGCCGTAGTAACTGCTTGGCCGTGATTGAGTGAATGAAGTATAACCAGTCTAGTCAGGTCTTGATTCCATGCAAGATTGCTTCCTGTCTTGATTACTTACATTACTTATCTTGCCGATAAATGGTGGGAAACCAAGTTCTGTTCAGACGAAGGGTTACAACCCCGGTCCTTGTTTGGTTTACGGGTTGTAACCTGGCTATCGGAATAGTTCCATGGTTATCTCGTCGTATATCACCCTGCCATGTTTTCGTAAGTTTTAATTTTAATATTAGATTTTCTGTACTGATTGCTGGCTTTTGTTCTTATTTCGTGGCCCCCTTGTGGCACTTGCTCTTTCTGGGGTTGACCCAGCTGGTTTTGTGTGGCCAGATTTTGGAGCAGCTCCCGAGGATCTACCAAGCTTCCAGCCCAATGGTGAACACTAGACGGAATCCGGGCCAAGAGTGGGTTTTCTGTTTTGTTTCGCTCACTCTATTGTAAAAATTATTCTTTTGAGGCGTTTAGCCGACGAGCACCTGTTAGCTCGGAGCACTTTTACTTACTGTCTGCCTACGGGCTTTAAACATGATTGACAAATCCTAGGGTTGATCATGTATGACTAAACTCTTGCTAGTCCTAACATTTTGTAACGACTAGCTTCATGATCAGCTGAATATGTAATATTTGGGACGCCTTATTGTTGTATATTTAATGATCATACATCTTGCGACTTTACTTACTTGTGGTGATTGAGACACTAGGCTTGTTCATGACCATAAGAGACTGTTGGCTTGTAGAAAACCCTCACATATCTAGACAGCCGTGACCGTATATCGAGGTGGTTTCCATTTCAATATACGTAGCTGGCTATGTCTGCCCCCGCTCTCCAGTATTCTGGTTCTGGGGCGTGACATGGTTTAAGTGGTGGCCCATACAGGTCTTGTAAATCAAGATGTGTGGGGGTTTACCGAATAGATGTCTCAATCAGTATTCGCCCTTGATCTCCGCCCGTATTTTCAAATCCCTGAAATTCTTGCCCTGATTACATGCTTGTATCGTTGATCTGTCCTGGTCCTTCCTTATTGTTTCTCTGCATCGTCTTCTTCAGCGGCACTGTACCTGACCCTGCCGATCAGCAAGGAGGAGCACCTCCCGTGGGCCAGCAGCCACCTGGAGATCAAGCCCAGCATTCCGGAGTCGCCTCTAGAGTAATACCTACTGGAGGAGAGTCACCAGTTCGGCCCGTCCAGCCCGCAGAGCCAGATGATGGTACCTTAGTAAGCCTCATCAGAACCTTGATAGCTTCCCAGGATCGTCGAAGCGACGCCCTGTACCAGACAGTTCAAGATGTTTTGACTAGAGGCGGACATCCAGGGAACCAGGCGGCGAACAGCTTCAAGCGATTGAACCCTCCTTTCTTCGACGACACTGAGGATGCGATTGCCGCGGATGCATGGCTTCAGGATACCGAGGTGATTCTGGAAGCAGCTAGGACACCCGAAAATAAGAAGGTGGCGGTGGTACGCCTGCAGTTGTTGGACTTGGCTCGCAGTTGGTGGGCGACTCAGGCCATGGATTAGTGGCACCCATTGCTTGGGCAGTATTTAGGGAGAGATTCCAGACGAAGTACTTTGATGCTGTGGCTCGGTACGACCTGCAGACCAGATTTACCAACTTGAAGCAGGGAGGCAGGACGGTCGATGGTTATGCGACCGAGTTTTCTAGACTCAGTAGGTTTACCCCCACCTTGGTGGCGACCGAGTTTGATAGGGCCCAGCGGTTCCAGCAGGGACTGCATTTGGAGATCTTGTTGGCGGTTGAGCAGTTCGAGCACCAGACGTTCGATGCAGTCTTGAGAGCGGCTAGGAGGCATGAGTATACCTCCCAGAGGATCGTGGATCGGACCGGAGGTAGGAAGCGGTCCCACAGTCAGATGCACCAATCATCAGCTCCAGCCCCGGCAGCTAGGGGATTGACCATTGGAACTCCGAGGCGGGCGGCCTCAGTAACGTCGGTTCAGCATTCGACCCTGACGTACCCGCAGCAGCAGAAGCAGAAGCAGACTTCCGCGATGGGATGTTCTCATTGCGGGAAGCCAGGACATGTGGTGGCAGATTGTCGCAGGGCGCAGGGATTGTGTCTGGCGTGTGGAGCAGCAGATCATAGGATAGGGGCTTGCCCGAATAGGGGTGGTTCATCTGCATCCAACCCTTCTAGCTCTTCGGTGTGAGGACCGGCCCCAGCACCAGTTCAGCAGCAGCAGTATCAGTCTTCGAGGCCCTTGCCGCCTCAGTCTCAGGCATTCCAGCAGCAACACCTCCAGCAGTATGCGCAAGCCCAAGCTCAGACCCAGAATAGGTAGAGAGGTTTCCAGCAGAGGGGACCAGCAGCCAGAGGACAAGGTCAGGCCATGATGATGGCTATGGAAGAAGAAGTTGTACCAGGTGAGGTTGTGGCAGGTACTATTCTCGTCAACTCCTTTCCAGCTTCGGTATTGTTTGATTCTGGTGCATCGCATTCATTCATGTCTGCACGATTCGCGACACGGATAGGATTGGAGCCCGAGTCATTATCAGTGAGGCTCAATATACTTACTGGTAATGGTCTTGTGGGAGTAGATCGAGTGTTTTCCTCGTGTCGGATCGTAGTTAGCGGTAGGGAGTTCCCCGCTAGATTCATAGAGTTTTCTATGGCAGACTATGATGTAGTCCTAGGCATGGATTGGTTGAGGAACCAGTATGCTAGGATAGACTGCCATATTGGCAGAGTTATCTTTAGTATCCCCGGCGAGCCAGAGTTTTTATTTTCCAGAGGCGCAGTGGAGCCATCTTCTCCAGCATTGCGGATGGCAGTAGCAGCAGTGCAGTTACCTAGGATAGTTGAAGAGTTTCCAGATATCTTTCCAGAGGAGCTTCCAGGGATGCCGCCAGAGCGAGAGATTGAGTTCACTATAGACTTGATTCCCGGGACAGCACCAGTATCAGAGCGAGTCTACAGGATGGCGCCTTCAGAGTTGGAGATTTTGTACAAGATGATTGAAGAACTCAGGACCAAGGGATTCATTCGTGCAAGTGGATCGCCTTGGGGAGCCCCGATACTTCTTGTGAAAAAGAAGGATGGTACGTCCAGGCTATGTGTTGATTATCGTACCTTGAATTCGGTGACAATCAAGAACAGATACCCTCTTCCGAGGATAGATGACTTGTTTGATCAGCTCAGAGGGGCTTCAGTATTCTCGAAGATCGACTTGCGCTCAGGTTACCACCAGATCAAAGTCAGAGAGCAGGATATCCCGAAGACAGCATTCAGATCGAGGTATGGACATTGGGAGTTCCTTGTTATGCCCTTTGGAGCGACCAATGCGCCGGCAGTATTCATGGACCTCATGAATCGCATTTTTATGCCTTACTTGGACCAATTTGTGATTGTGTTCCTAGATGACATCCTGGTCTACAGCAAGAGTGAAGCAGAGCATGAGCAGCATCTCAGAGTCGTCCTTCAGACGCTTAGGGAGCATCAGTTGTACGCCAAGTTCAGTAAATGCGAGTTCTGGCTTGATCGCATATCATACTTGGGTCACATCATTACTCGAGGAGGAGTGGAAGTGGATCCCCAGAAGATTGTGGCCATCGAGTCATGGTCGGTACCCAGCTCAGTGGCAGAGGTTCGCAGCTTCCTTGGATTGGCCGGCTACTACCGGCGGTTCGTTTCAGATTTCGCAAGGATTTCAGCGCCGATGACCCAGTTGACCCGCAAGGATGTGCCGTTTGTTTGGACAGCAGAGTGTCAGGAATCATTTGAGAAGTTGAAGCGAGGTTTGATAACGGCTCCCATTCTCACCCTTTCAGATAGGACCGGAGGATTCACAGTTTATTGCGACGCTTCAGACAGAGGATTGGGGTGTGTCTTGATGCAGCATGGGAAGGTAATATCTTATGCGTCACGTCAACTTTGTGATCATGAGAAGAATTACCCGACCCACGACTTGGAATTGGCGGCGGTAGTGTTTGCTTTGAAGTTGTGGAGACACTACTTGTACGAAGATAGAGTGGAGATCTTTACTGATCATAAGAGCCTGAAGTATGTTTTCACCCAGAAGGACCTTAATATGCGGCAGAGAAGATGGCTCGAGCTATTGGTGGATTATGATGTAGATTTGCAGTATCATCCCGGGAAGGCCAACGTTGTAGCAGATGCATTGAGCAGGAGAGTCGGAGTTTATTTCCTGACGGCACAGCCAAAATTATTGGCAGATCTTCAGAAGATGGGAATTGAAGTGGTTCTTTCTACCAGTGTGGCATTGATGGCCAGTCTACAGGTTCAGTCCAGCATAGTTGAGAGAATCCGGGTGGCGCAGTCAACAGATTCCAAGATCCAGCGACTCAGAGCAGAGTGTGAAGCAGAAAGAAGGCCAGAGTTATGTATTCATGAAGATGGTACACTTCGGCACGGCACTCGTCTTTGTGTACCTAGTGGAGATATCAGACAGGAAGTCATGGCAGAAGCTCATAGTTCTAAATATTCTATTCATTCGGGTGGTACGAAGATGTACCGAGATATTCGTCAGCATTTCTGGTGGAATGGTATGAAGAGGGAGATAGCCCGGTTTGTCTCTCGGTGTTTGGTTTGTCAACAGGTTAAAGCTGAACATCAGAGGCCCGCTGGACTTCTTCAACCCTTACCGATCCCAGAATGGAAATGGGAACATATAACCATGGATTTCGTGACCGGATTGCCCAGATCTCCGGCCGGCAGAGATGCTATTTGGGTAATTGTGGACAGGCTTACCAAGGTGGCACACTTTCTTCCATTCAGAGTTGAACAGTCGAAGGCGCAGCTAGCAGAGATGTATCTCAGGCAGATCGTCAGGCTTCACGGTGTGCCAATCAGCATCACCTCAGACAGGGATTCAAGATTCACCTCACACTTTTGGCGCAGCTTGCAGAAGAGTTTGGGAACTCGCCTTCAGTTCAGCTCAGCTTATCACCCGCAGACTGATGGTCAGTCAGAGCGCACAATCCAGACCCTTGAAGATATGTTGAGATCTTGCACCCTTGACTTCGGTGGTTCATGGGAGAATCATCTGCACCTGGTGGAATTCTCGTACAATAACAGTCATCAGGCCAGTATCCAGATGGCACCCTTCGAGGCTCTTTATGGCAGGAAGTGCAGATCCCCGCTAGCATGGGACGATGTCGGAGAGAGGCAGATGCTCGGACCCGAGTTGATTTCCCAGACGGTTGAAGTGGTCAGGAAGGTTAGAGATCACCTCCGAGTTGCCCAGGACCGCCAGCGCCATTGGGCCGATGCTCATCGGCGTCCCTTAGAATTTGCTGTCGGCGACCATGTATTCCTTAGGATCTCGCCTAACCGCGGTGTCATTCGCTTTGGCGTGCGGGGAAAGCTTAGTCCTAGGTATATAGGGCCGTTCGATATTCTAGAGCGAGTAGGAGATATATCCTATCGTCTCGCTCTTCCGCCGTCGCTAAGTGAGGTGCATGATGTATTCCATGTGTCCCAATTATGACGGTATATTTCAGACCCGAGCCACATCCTAGACCATTCGGAATTGGTTGTTGGTACCAACCTTTCGTATGAGGAGAGGCCCGTGTCTATTTTGGACCGGAGGGAAAAGATACTCAAGAACAAGACTATTAAATTAGTCCGTGTTGCTTGGGGTCATCACTCTCTAGGTGAGTCAACATGGGAGCGTGAGGACGACATCCGATCGCGATATCCCTACCTGTTTGACTCGTGAGGTATAATGTCTTTCTTATGCCTTACATTTTCCCTTCCTTGGTTGCATTGTATGATTGTATGATTGGACTACTTAGTGTAGCTTGTCGTGGTAATCTCTAGCTCTTTGATTAAATTCCGAGGACGGAATTTTTTTAAGGTGGGTAGAGTTGTCACCCTTATTTCCCGTATTTCGTATTTTACTCGTATCTGGATTTTTGGCATGTATTTTTATTTTTCTCAGCCTGTGGAATTTTGGTATTTCTCGTATTCGGGTTTTGGCTTGGCTCGATTTTATTGGGTTGGTTCGGTTTGGTTTATGTAATGGAGCACCTTAACCTATGCTACCCCTCATCCCCACCGCAACTCCCCTCTTTATATCCCCACCTACCACTCTCTCTCCTCATAACCACCATTTATTTTCTTCTTCTTCTTTTCCTTCCTCTACAACTCTCCTAACCCTAGGCAAGTGCATCTTGCCACTACATGAGGACCCTCTTTTCTTTGTCCATTTGCTAGTTTAGGACATGGAGATCAACATTAGTTCTTGGGTTTTTATGATTTGGAGTCTCTGTTGCTGTAGATCTAAGTTATTGCTATTTTTGGATTTTACATGTTTTGATCCATTTTGGTTGGTTTTCTTTGAGTTCTGATGTTTCCATGTGGAAGAGCTTTCATTTTCACCCAAGTTGGAACTTTGAAAATCCGGATTTGGAGTTCGGATGGCCAAGTTATGAACTTTGAAGTTTTAGTTTCAGCCATGTGTTCTTGCTGTTTGGAGAAGACAGTGAGCAGTGTGCAGAGCTTCTTAGCTCACGCACACTGAGCTACGTGCGCTTTTTAGCGCTGCATACGCAGGCTTGAGTACGCTTCCTGTTGGAAGCGTGTCTCCTTGAGCGTGCGTGACTTTTCACGTACACTGCCTCCCTTGAGCGTGCGTGACTTTTCACGCAGCTGCTCCCTGTAGCGTGCGTGACTTTTCATGCAGCTGCCTCCCTTGAGCGTGCGTGACTTTTCACGCAGCTGCTCCCTTGAGCGTGCGTGACTTTTCACGCAGCTGCTCCCTATAGCGTGCGTGACTTTTCACGCAGCTGTCTCCCTTGAGCGTGCGTGACTTTTCACGCAGCTGCTCCCTGTAGCGTGCGTGACTTTCACGTACACTGCTCCCTATAGCGTGCGTGACTTTCACCTACGCTGCTCTCTCAGCATGCATGACTTTTCGTACGCTGCTCCCCTGACCCCTTGCTTAACCCATTGGTTCTTGAAGTTTTGGTCTTATTTCTTTAAGCTTGGCTTTTCTATAGTCCTGTATATTGATATTTTATTAGATATTTTATGCCTATTTTATATCCTTATGCCTTTTGTCATGAACTTGATTTTACTTAATATGTTTGGAATGACTATTGTACATGGCTTGGTATGGCAAGGAACTGGCATAACACGACAGTGACCCGTGGTGGTGCACTCCTGACATGACCAACCTGACCTGATAGTGGCCTGTCGTGGCGCACTCCTGACAAGTACCCTGGCATGATTTATCTTGATAACTTAACTTGACCTGCCTTGACACCGTGGGTGGTTCTTTCTTGCTTGCTTGTTAATCCACTTGTCCTGTCTTGCATCATGTCTAGGATGGGACTCCTGAGTACCACGGTCAGGAGTTTCCACTAAAATGGATTAAGGTTAATAACTAGAATAACACAGTAGTCATGAAGAGATGACACAGCTACAGGCAATCCCGTTACCTGGGCGCTCTTGGGATCTGTAGCCTGCCGTCGAGTAGGGCACATTTCCAGCACACCGTCGCGTGTTGCACCCTCTAAGTCACCTAAGGGTACATTTGTCTTCTGGGCGATGTACCCACCTGAATTCAACCCTAATCTTTCGTCCTGGGTAGCCTGGATGGTCTGCAGGGCTTGTGGCTGTGGAACAATCTCACTGCATCTTGTTAGTAATTAGGCCTGTGATAACCCTAGTTAGTTAAAGTAGCAAGCCGTAGTAACTGCTTGGCCGTGATTGATTGAATGAAGTATAACCAGTCTAGTCAGGTCTTGATCCCATGCAAGATTGCTTCCTGTCTTGATTACTTACATTACTTATCTTGCCGATAAATGGTGGAAAACCAAGTTCTGTTCAGACGAAGGGTTACAACCCCGGTCCTTGTTTGGTTTACGGGTTGTAACCTGGCTATCGGAATAGTTCCATGGTTATCTCGTCGTATATCACCCTGCCATGTTTTCGTAAGTTTTAATTTTAATATTAGATTTTCTGTGCTGATTGCTGGCTTTTGTTCTTATTTCGTGGCCCCCTTGTGGCACTTGCTCTTTCTGGGGTTGACCCAGCTGGTTTTGTGTGGCCAGATTTCGGAGCAGCTCCCGAGGATCTACCAAGCTTCCAGCCCAATGGTGAACACTAGACGGAATCCGGGCCAAGAGTGGGTTTTCTGTTTTGTTTCGCTCACTCTATTGTAAAAATTATTCTTTTGAGGCGTTTAGCCGACGAGCACCTGTTAGCTCGGAGCACTTTTACTTATTATCTGCCTACGGGCTGTAAACATGATTGACAAATCCTAGGGTTGATCATGTATGACTAAACTCTTGCTAGTCCTAACATTTTGTAACGACTAGCTTTATGATCAGCTGAATATGTAATATTTGGGACGCCTTATTGTTGTATATTTAATGATCATACATCTTGCGACTTTACTTACTTGTGGTGATTGAGACACTAGGCTTGTTCATGACCATAAGAGACTGTTGGCTTGTAGAAAACCCTCACATATCTAGACAGCCGTGACCGTATATCGAGGTGGTTTCCATTTCAATATACGTAGCTGGCTATGTCTGCCCCCGCTCTCCAGTATTCTGGTTCTGGGGCGTGACAATTCCTAATTAGATACACACATACACCACTCACCTATAACTCTTGGCACACACATACCAATCTATGCCTATAGGTACTCACACACACTTACAAGACACAGTATAATGATACTAGCTCCCTACCTCTACTACACAAGGACACACAAACCATCATATGCAATTGACACCTATACACATACACATATATATACATTGATACATACATAGGTGTATATATATAGACACATATAGATATACACACACGGCTCCACACTAACTCATATGAATGCCAAAACCTAAACACTTGGTGTCCATCACCCTCGTATCATACTAGTCTATAATATGCTTGTGATACGTCCAAGTTACATATACCAAACCTTGTCCGAATCATACCAAATCATATGAGCAAGCCCAAAACATAAATTAGAGCCTAATGAGAGTAATCTATGGCTAGTGTAATGTATCATGAGTAATTGGACATGTGTTCCACAAGTATCAAAGAGAAAAACTCCTAAAATGATCTGTGTCCTACCATATCATGATACAACCTATTTGTATCCAATTGTGAACATGGATCTAGACACACACAAATAAATCTAGTCTAAACAGATCTAGATTACTTGGTGCACCAATCTCAAAAATTTTCTAAAATTAGCACAAACCTCCATATAACTTTCACATAAAGAGTCATTAGAGTCTAGATCTTCCTCCTATTGGTAGTTATAGTCAATAGATGAATTCGTAAGGGTCAAATTGCACAAATAGAGTCTAATTATAGCAAAAATTGAGATGTATATCTATTGGGAGATGGATTCTCAATGCAAAGTCAAATTGACATAATCCAGACACGAACCTCTAGCAATTAGTCTCTTCTTCTAGTGCTCCTAGCCATTAAGCTCCTAGTCTCTACCAAGTGATGAGAATGAAGAGAATATGACTAGAATTGGAATGGAAGGAGGGATGGATCAATTTGGGAAAGAAGACCAAATTAGGATAAAATGGCACAAAATAAAATAAAGAGAGAGAGAGAGAGAGAGAGAGAGAGAGAGAGAGAGAGAGAGAGAGAGCTCCACCTCTTATATAGCCAACCATGTAGGGCTCGCATGCAATTTACAAAATGTCCAAATGCCCTCCAAGTTGTCATGAAGGCTAATGAATGGATAGAAACCTCTAAATCCTAATTTGGTAATTAAAATAATCTAATTCATTAATGGAGTGACAAATTTGGTCTAATTGGCCTAATCTAAAGTGTTGGTCTATGTATGTCAATCTAATTGTTGGGCTCTAGTGTCAAGTCAAGTCTAACTAGGTCCACTAACACAAGTCTAATAAATATGCTAGTCCACTAACCAACTAATCACATGGTCTATTCTAGTTAGCTAGCGCATAACCAATACATATAATAATGAATATTATCATTACTAATTCAATTATTAATAATTATTAAAATGAAAAAAATCCCTCTCTTAGATCAAGAGTGTTTTACAACTATTGAAGAGAGAAAGAGGGGAATGACAGCTACATCGAAGAGGAGATCATTTCAGAAAATTCTTTCTCGTCATCTTCATTCTTCATGTGCTTGTAAATTGTGTTTTCTTCTTCAAGAAGTTGTGGTGATCCATTTGGATCAGTGAGGAACTTGTAGAGGGTGTAATATATTATATTCCAATAGTGTAGGCTTTTCAGGATTGGACTCGATCGTCCCGTGGTTTTTCCACAAGGGTTTTCCAAGTCAAAAATTTTTTGTTGCAATTGGCTTTCTGTGTGCTTTTTTTGGCGTTGGGTTTTATGTGTTTTTCTTCAATTCTCTTGCAGTCTCTTTGGTTTGGGGGAACATTTTCCATATTTCGTTTCCAACACATGGTACCAGAGTATTGGTTTTTATTCTGGCTGATACCAACACGTGGTATCCGAGCTTTGTTTCTAGGAGCATATCTGGTTTGACAGTCAAACCAAAGAGAAGAGATGGACCTAAAGCCAGTTTGCATGGTAAACCTAAATAGTATAAACTACTACTACTAGAGGAGCAAGATAAAAGACTTGCTATTTGCCAAAATCTACATCTACTAGTATTTGCTTCCGAAAGGTCAGTTGATAAATTTGAAGAGGACTAAAACTTCGAGCACATATAGGTGGGTGGGTACATCAGGCAGTTCATTGACGAGAATATGTATAATCATGTGTTCTAGTATAGAGCACACGAGAACACTGTGGAACAAGCTGGAATATTTGTATATGAAGACGAGAGTGAACAAGATGTTCCTGATTCGACAAATAGTATGTCTGTAATACAAAGATGGTAAGTCTATCACTGATCAATTGAGTGAATTCTAAGGAATAGTTGACTAGCTATCTTCGATGGGAGTCAAGTTCGACAACGAGGTAAAAAGAATATTGTTACTGTGTACATTGCCATACTCGTGGGAAACCGTACGAATGTCTTTGTTCGCTTTTACTCCAGAAGGCGTGGTCAGTCTGGAGTTCACCAAGAGCGGGATACTGAATAAAGAGATACTGAGACATTTTTAGGGCACTTCATCCACATCTCACTTATAGGCACTTTTTTATAGAGTTGCAGAAGGAGTAAAAGCCGGGGTCCGGGCGGTAGCAGAGACAAGAGCTTAAAAAGTCCAAGGATCTGTATGAGGACTTAGAACCATTATGGCAAGAAGGGTCACATCAAGCAAAACTGTTTTGCTTAGAAGAGAAAGAAGAAAGGCGATAAGGAAAAGCAAAGTGAGAATACTACAGCGGCTGCCTCGACACATGGAAGTGATGTGATCATTGTGGATGATGAGATAGTTATGAACCTCACATGCGATAATAATTCTTGGTCGGTGGACTCAGGAGATTCAGCGCACGAATCTCACAACAGGACACTATTTACTACTTACACAAGATAAGACTGTAGAGTGTTGAAGATGGGCAATGGAGATGTGTCAAAGGTTGTTGCTACCTGATATGTGCATTTAAGAAGATATGTACAATTCTTGTTCTCAAAGATGTCCGTCATGTTCCCAATATTCGTTTCAACCTGGTATCGGTTGAGTGACGAGGGATTCTTTAATTTCTTTAGGAACAATCAGTAGAAGCTTTCCAGGATTCTATGGTGATTTTTATATGAAATAAGAAGTCCAGTCTCTACTATATGGAGGGCGCACACATGGGACATAGGAGGTGAACACAATCAGTGATGCGTCTACCGAGTTGTGGCACATGCGATATTGTAAATCACCAATTTATTTTAATTTTAGTTTGGCGTAACTAATATATTTTTTGAATTTTTTATTTTTAAAACAATAATTATTATATATAAATAGCCTTAGTCATGGATAGATTGAATGTGCGTATTGATTGGAAAAGCATGGCATGACTAGTATAGTCATGTTCCAATGGATGGCATAGCCATATCTATGTCACATATATGGAAACAAGTTATAAATTATGACATATTCCATAATTATGGTTATATTTTTTTATATTTCATAAATATGGTTATATTAATATTTTTATATATGTTTTATAGGCTTCTACATATAAATGTCACCTTGCATATTTAAATGAAACCTAAACCAAATCTTTTTCTATCCCAAATATTGAATGATACGCAATTATATATACACATGAATATTTGAATTACTATATACATTATTTATTTACCAAATTAGTTCTTAAGAGCTATTCTGTATCAGCAATTTAGCCAAAAATCTAGTCTGTCGGCCCATATATTTAGGGTTCAGATCTGAGATGATAATATCATAAAAATAATTTTAAAATACTTATTCTATAGTATTAAAACACACATAAATTCAATTTTAAGATATTCCAACAATCGCTCAAAATTCGTACCGAAAATGCACTAACTAGTCCTACTGTAAGCCAGTCTATCAACCACCCAGCATGCAATCTATATGGACTATAATATAGTAAAAAGGTTGGCAATATATGGGTTCTAGAACAATAAATTCTTAAAATGTTAATAGAATAATCCAAAGCCTTCGAAAGAGTGGATGTCGGTGTTACTTCTTGTCCAAGAACATAACTCCTTGCTTGTGCTTGGCTTTCTCCTCCTTGCTTAATGAGTTGAAGGTGATGGTAATGGAGTTTGGATGAGTTTGATGGCAAAGGTGGAGTTTCTATGGAGGTTTGGCGGAGATCGGGTGAAAGGATGATGGAAAGGTTGCTTTTGGGTTGGAGGAGAAGCTTTTTGGTGATGGAGATGATGGTGGATGGGTTGCTAGGGCTTAGGGGTTGCTGAAATTTTGTGGGAGTGAGGGAGGAGGGTCGGCCAAAGAGGGTGGTGGATTTTGTTAGGGTTTAAAGTTAGGTTTTGGTGATAGGTGATATATATATATATATATATATATATATATATATATATATATATATATATATATATATATATATATATATATATATATATATATATATAATATATGAGCCTTTCTGATGGTCGGCCAAGTAGAGGGACTGCTCTTAGGGTGTGTAGCTCCCCTTCCCGAAATTTTTTTGAAATATTTTTTTTTTGATTTAAATGGTGACTTTTAGATTTTATAAATAATTATTTAGTTAATTATTACGCTAGATGACTTTAGCCATGGTTGAGTTTTGAAGTATCAGACGACTAGGAATCATGGCACGGATAGTGCAGTGGCGTGCCTTGACTAGTGTATTAGCCATTAGGGGTGAGCAAATACCGACCATACCGAAAAACCGACCGAATACCGATTAAAAATATTCTGAAAAACCGAACCGAAATTATGTACCGATACCGAATTGCCCAACCGACTAAATTACGGTATAATGGTAATGGTAACGGTTTGAGTGTAATACCATACCGAAAATACCGAACCGAACCGATTCACACACACACACACATACACATATACACACACACACGCACACATTTTTTAATGTTGTTCATGATTAATTTTACACTACTCATTTTTATTTTTATCTTTGTTTTGGTTGGTTTCCTAGAACTTGGAATGGATTTTAGGGGACTTGAATTTATTTTAAGAATGCTAAGAATTGAGTTTTTGATCTTTTGAGCTTATGTTTTTGTGTTCTCATAGAATTTTGAAGTGAATTTTGGTTACTTAAACTTATACTAAAGATTAAACTTAGTGACCACGTTTGATATTTTTAAGCTCATTTTTAGGTGTTTGCGACTTGTTACATATTGTTTTAATAATTTTGATTAATTGTTTGGTTGGTAGAGGCTTGGCTTTAAAATTAATGCTTCCAAAAAATTAAAAAATATATATTATAGGTTAAGAGGTTCTACAATATTAAGTGTGTTAATTGATCAAATATTAATTGGTAAAATATCGATACCGAACAAAAACCGACCGAATACCGATTTAACCGAAACCGAAAAAAACCGATTCTAAATGGTACGATATTGGTATTGATTTTTCAAATACTGATTTTAAAATATACCGAAAAAACCGACCAAATACCGACCGATTATACCGAAGCTCACCCCTATTAGCCATGCCAAGAAAGACCTAGCCATAAGTGTGTCCTAACTAGAAAAACAAGATCAAGTTGCGACTTAAACCCCACCGATGAATTATTTATTTATTAATTAGATATATTGATTTTAGATAACCCGATGGTACCAACTTAGCCCGAACTGGGCCCGAACCGAATCCAAGCCTTTGTAGGTATGTAGTGAGACCAAAGACGATCATGTAGGTATATTTTATGTGTGTACAAATATTTCCTAAATTATTAGCTATTGATGTGCATTTTTAACTATTTTAATGTTTGTACAAAAATTGGTATTCTTATTATTAAATATTGTTTTACAATATTTGTACAATTTTCTGGACCCGGATAAGGGTGAGTAGTATGGATTCACCAAATCACCAGTTAAGTATTATTTATTATTTTGTGGTGATTAAATAAATATATTTATTGCTATTAGATATTATTATTATTGGTAAATTGAGTATTTATTGATATATAAATATATGAGGTATATATATAAATGGATGTGTATATATATAGATATATATGTGTATGTATAGATAAATATACATGTATATGGATGTGTATATATATAGATATATATGTGTATGTATAGATAAATATATTATATATGTGTGTATGTATAGAAGTATATAAAGATACATGGGTGTATATGTGTACGTATATATAAGTATATAAAGATATATGTGTGTACGTGTATGTATATATAAATATATATTATACATATGTATATGTGGGTATATATATATATATATATATGTACATATAGGTACACAGGTATTTATGTGTGTATATAAATATATATATACACTATTAGAAAGAAATCAAAAGGAGATCCCAGCCCAGCCCAACAAAGCGGGCCCCAGGCCAAGCCCAGCAGCAGCGACCCCAAGCCCAGTCGAGCGCTAAGCTCACTCGGGCAAAACACCTGAAGGCCCGACTCCCCTCTGTTCATGACCGAACGTCCGAATGTATATATATATATATATAAAGTTCGAGGGGGGAGAAGATAAATCAAAACCCTAACACCAAACCCACCCCCAGCCCCCAGGCACCGGCGCGCACCCCTGGACGGCCGCGCGAGGCCACGTGGGTCATCGGAGCCGACCACAGCGCGAAAAAACAGAGTACGGCATAGCAGTATTGGCTGCTGGCAGGGCTGACTTCACGTGAAGTTTTCTCCCCGATCGGTCGACCATTTGTCGAGCCGATTGCTCAGGTATGACCCCAACATAACCATCTCGGATCCCTGTAAATTATTTTTTATTGAATTTATTTGTATGCGACGAAAAATCAACGCAAACCTCGCAGAAAATCTTGCCTCAAAACAGAGTATGAAACAGTATCGACCCTAAATTGGAAGACGATTCCTTGCCAATCGTCCGACAGTTTCGAAATTCTATCTTGATAGGGTTGTAGAAAACCTATAGGACTTGAAGGCTCTTTTTGTAGTTTCTAATTTCGCCTAATATGTCTCGAGAAAACAATTGCTAAAAATCAAGAAAAACAGTTTTTAGAAAAAACAGAATTTTAAACCTTCGATATGACGTGCGTCCCGCCAATCCGGGCAACGTGGTCGCAAACCGAAAGCATCGAAAGGTGCATAACGGTTTCGTGGACGTGTGAGCTTTGACAGAATTCAAATTGGTCGCATGTGCGCGACGAATTTGATGCGTATCCGTCGAAATTCACCGTATCATCCTCTGTGCAAATTTTCCAATTACTTGTGCACGTTCGTCAGATCGAGACGAAACTTGCACCAATAGGACCGTATTATTTTTCTGGTCCTGTATGCCAAGTTTGGTCCGATTCTGAGACAGTTGATTGGATCGCCGTTTCGCGGACCCCACGATCCGATTCAACAGACAATTTTGTACACGGCCCACCGAAATCCACAATTGGTCATACCATTGGGTTCACATCATCAAAACAAATCTGTAGACATGTAATTTAACGACTTTAGAGACCATTGACTCTGGCAAGCTTTTCGGCGCAAAGCGGGTCCAACGGCGGACACTATTTTGCCCAAAATTACCGTTTTACCCCTGTGTCCAGAATTGGACTTAAGGACAGGCAATTCTAGCTAATTTGACTATTCTGAGAATGTTGGCAATGTCTATTTCAGCTTTTGGCGACAGTTGTGATGATTTGGACCTTATGGCTTAGCAGCTGACTATATTTTGTTGGATCTGCGCGCAAACTCCAGGCAAGGTACCTTGCCTTCCTCTACAGTTTAATTTTATTTCTATAAATTTCATGTTGTTATTGTATTATCACTAGATACTCTATTTTCTGTAGATCTTATATGTTATCATTGGTTTACTAGTTGACTTGATTTATCTATTTTTGCATACCATGTTTACTTGTTTATTATCTTGCTTGACTTGATAGTGTAGTATACTAGCTTGTTCACATTATAGTCCATGCTAGAGCAGTCCTTACCTGTGCCTTGATGAGTTAGACCTTGTCTCACCTGTATCCTGACTGAGTTGTGTCTTGGAACGAGTACGTGTGATTGAACTGCTATTTCCCTGTATCGTTTTTTCTCAACCAGAGAGTCCACACTCGGGACGAGAGTTGATCCGTTGTACCAGAGAGTCCACACTCGGGATGAGGGTGTTTGTTTCTTGGCACCAGAGAGTCCACTCGGGACTAGGGTGTTTGTCTGATCTGTTTACATCCGTGAGTCCACACTCGGGATGAGGATATTGACTTATACCAGAGAGTCCACACTCGGGACGAGGGTGCCTTGCCGTGAACTAACCAGAGAGTCCACACTCGGGACGAGGTTTAGTGATTAGAACTAACCAGAGAGTCCACACTCGGGACGAGGGTTAGTGATTAGTTCAAACCTGCGAGTCCACTCGGGGCGAGGGTTTGGTATTTCCTTTGATCTCGTGTTCACTTGTTCATCCAGCAGTTCAGTTACGTGTAGTTGTTCTTGTATGCCAGTTCATAGTCATCGTCAGTAGACACTTGTCGTTAGTCACTTGTTAGCGATTTCGGTTATAGTCTCTTGCCATGCATATGTCTCGTTTCCTGCTTATATCCTGTTTATAGTTTATGCATGTTTAAACTGCTAGATAGGCATATTTTTATGTATCTTGCTATGTCCCCTGAGGACCTGATGATCTCTTCAGGTTTAGCGACTGCATGGAGTTAGTTAGCAGAGCGGGATGGTAGATGATTGTGATGCATGATTCAAGTATTTGTCAGTGATATTACATTGTTATCCTTTCGTGTTTTACATTCCTTATCATGAGATATCCTGCTTATTGATTCACTTTAGAGACTCTTGTTATATTCTTTGGAGTCTTATCGGATAATATGCTAGTGGGCTACAGACCACGACATATAGTTGTTCATCTACGTTTATATTACTCTTGTGGATTTGAGATATAGATTGAATTGCCATGATTTGGCAGTATACCAAAGCCTTGACAGCGTTTACGTATTCGAGTTGGGCTGGAGTCCGCTTGATGCGTAGCTGGCTTGCTCACGTGCTTGCATCCGAAAAGCGGGTGTGGGTCGTGATAGGGTGGTTGGCCATGCATGGTCTTGTCCACATGGTTTCAATGGGTGTGTCGATACTAATATATATATATATATATATATATATATATATATATATATATATATATATATATATATATATATAGAATGTTGTTGTTGGAGCTCCCTGGAGGCGTTCCGCGGGCGTTCCCCTCTCCCTGAGTCCAGCCCTTCCGGCAGGGTTTTGCTTCCAGCTTTTGTGGCGACGCCCGGTGCTTCATTATCGGTAGGCCTTTTATCCTCCCCCTTCTCAGTCTCTTTCGGTGGTCCGCCATGGACTACCCCTCCAGGCCGCAGCTGCTGGTGGCGCCCTAGCGGCCCTATCTCCTGGCCCTCCTTGGGCTGCCTCTTAACCCCCCTTCTGTCCCCTCGTCGCCAGCTTCTCTGGTCCCCCTGTTCACTGGCTCGCCCCTCCTCGTCCACCACCTCCCTCCTCCCGTTGACCGATTTTCGGTTGCCCCCCTCGCTGTCCCCGACACGATAGCCAGTCTAGTGGAGAAGCAGCAGGACTTGAGTCGTCCGCTTCGGAATGTGGGTCTGCTCTCGAAATCAGTGCCCCTGGCTGCCTCGTTCCTTGCACAGGCTCGCTCTTCGAGGCTGGTTGACCCCCTAGCCCTCTTCCATTTTTGAATTCAAACTGGAGGACTTGTCTCTTCGCGCAACCCGTGCTTGCTGGGTCTGCTCACTCCTTGAGATACGACATCTCTACTATCCTGCGGAGTGGCTCACGGGCAGCCATTTCGCCTCCGTCCCCAGGTGGCGCGAGCACGTTAGGTAGCATGAGCTTTTGCGTGATCTCCTCGATATCTCTTTCTGTTGGTGAGTGCGCCCCTGCGCCTGTCGTTGGCAAGGCTGCCGTCCACTACGCGCCACTTGGTGATGACTTGCTCGCGCTTTTTCCTTCGGCGCACCCAGTTTCGGAGCTCTCTTTTCCGGTTGTCACGACCCACACCCTGATTAGGGGCACGAGCACGTGGTTACGTCCAGCCTACGTCGCAAAATCGGCGGTAGAATGCTGTATAGGTCGTCTATAAATACTACAACTAGACAAAAAATAAGGGTACATGTACAGTATATACACACCGAATGGAGGTGACATAGCAAATACAGTCTCAATCACATCTAAGGTAGAATACAATAAAAATAGATAGATAGATATGAAATAAAACCACAGAGATACAACCAGATAGAATTCTAAGTGTCTAAGATAACACAAATCCAGAAATATCCCAAATCTCAAATACAGTAATCCAGAGAATAAATACAACTGAAAATGACTAATCTAAACTAATGATGTCTTATCTACTGCTAATGGATCCTGCTGGAGATCCAGGGGTAATGTCTCATCAAACTCTATCCTGGCCATACCCATAAAGGTAGAGCAATCAGCTAACATGTACTCTGTAAACATCAACGGTTATCCTGTCAGGAAAATGAGCAAGTACAAACACTAACAGCAGTTCCATATGAATTGACAAATTCTATAAGAGACAGTATAATGAAATACAAGACAAAGATATAGGCAACTTGGGAACCATTTGAAAGCCGAGTTACAACCCTTGAACCAAACAAGGACCAGAGTTATAACTCTTCTTTCAAACAGAATTTAGTCTTAAATCATGGTACAGTATGATGGCAGGTAGAGCATGTGAGTAATGGAAACATAGCATGGTGAGAAGTATAGAAAGTAAAGCTAATTTGGAAATATAAGATACGCTAATAAATGTAAAAGGTGATTTGAACTATTAGAGCGATATGTGATCGGCTAGGGAGTCAAGAGAGAGTTATCCACTTGGCCCGGCAATCCGCGGTGTCCTCAACAGAGAGTCATGCCGTCCAACCTGGATAACTGACAATAGGGTATCTGCTACACCCTACGTGAGGTGAGGGTGGCGCTAGCAAAATAGTTACATGAAGGCTTTGATCACAAAACCCTAATAATTCCTCTATTCCCGAATAGTATCACGGATCCGAACATGGTACGTCATGACACAGGGTTCGAGAGCAGGGGGCCAGCCCACTCCCAAATCAATGTCTATATAAGTACAGGAAACACAGAAATATCATATACCTATAACCAAGAAAGTCCAGGAATAACATCTCATGACAGGATCCGACGTATACTAGTCCGTGAACCGTCGTGTCGGAAATCATGTAAAACACTACAACTGAATCAGATATAGTAGATATCAAGATAATGAAAACTATCAGTGAATGTACTCGCCTGTGGTCCTGAGCTGATAAGGTAAACAGACGCTCAGAGTGATCACAGACCTAAAATAAGATACTATGAGTCAAACAGGGCTTTATACTGAAAAGGAAACTAATATAAGTCATGAATGCAAGTCTAAGTCAAAACTAGGTCAAACTAGGTCATACTCGGCCAAACTAGGTCATACTGAGCCAAACTAGAACAAACAAGGTCACAGGAAGTCAATCCAAGTCAAACTAAGTCAATCTGGGTCAAAGGTTGACTTACAGTTGACTTTTGGTCAAAAAGTCAACTCTGGTCAACTCTGGTCAACACTGAGTCAACCCTGGGTCAACCCTAGGTCAAACTAGTCAAATGTTAACTAACTGTTGACTTTCAGTCAACTGGTCAACTCTGGTTTGGTTTTGGTTCAATTCTAGTCATTATTAGGCTAAGTTTGACTTTCGGTTGACTTTCGTTGACTTTTGGTCAAAACGGTCAACCGAGGTCAAAACTAGTCTAAGGTTACTAATCCTAACCATTACCAACCAAGAGAACCTATTTCTAGCCATATCTTAAACTATCTAACTCAAAACTTACAATTACCCCATTACCTTAACTTACCTTACCAATGTAATTTCTATTACCTTGTTCCAATACAACGGTAACCCATCTATACCTTGAAATACTAACCTGGGCTTCTTAGGGTTGCTAGACACTAACCTATCTAACTATTAACAACCATAAATTTCTACTATCTTAGACATCAAAACTATCTTTTGTAATATGTTACTTTCCTACACATTACCTTAAGGTAATCTTGAGATATCAAGATACCACATCTAACATAACCCATTCTTCTAAACCATACTCACTCTCCCTCACAAATATCATCTATCTAACCCCCATCTTAACAATTAAAATCCATTCTTAGACTTTACCCCAAAATCATACTTTTACCCTCTAAGATACTGATTTGTATCTTAGGATACCCACTCATCTACATCCTAAGACAACTAACGTAGATACTAGATACTAGTAAGATACCAACCTATATCTTACCCCAAGATACCATATACCTTAGCCCTATTGATATCCTAATATCAATACCTTAGTTGAAAACTCAATACCTTAGTCTAGGTATAAATACCTTAACTACCAAGATACCAATCTTAGATATCTAAAATCTATCATAAGCTACTAGCTAACCAATAACTTAGAATCTATCCTTAGTTATCTAGTTAAACCCAATACCTTACCTTGTAATAAGGTAAACCCATTACCTTAAGGTAAGATAAACCATTACCTTGGTTGGAAACTAAAACCTTCACCTTTAATACTAATACCTTAAATATCTAGCCTCTAACCATTCACCCTAATTATTAGATAGACAATAGCTTAGTAGCTAATACCTTAGTATAAAGTAAACCCCCTCTACCTTGTAGGTAAGTCCCCTTTACCTTGTAGGTAAATACATTACCTTAAGGTACTAGACAAATACCCAAAATATCCTAAGATACCACTATGGTATCTCAAGATATCACTATATATCCTAACTTATACCTCTAATATAAGATACTAATCAACTCTAACATATAACTTCTAACCATCTATTCTAACTTAGAAACCTAACACAACTAACATCCACTAACTAATATCTAACCATAACATATATGTATATATATATATCCATCTCTAACTCTAACCAACTAACATATGTCATCTCTAACTAACAATAACATAGACTAACACAACTAATTATCTAACTTATACAAGCTATCACTATCTAACTTCTAAGATATCTCTAACCTCTACATAGATTCTATCATAACCACTAACATACTAACATATCCATATATACAACATTTAAATTCTTCTCTACTCTAATACTAACACACACACAAATACATATACCAAATCCACCACCCTTCTCTTCTAACACACCTACACACATCTATATACAAATACACTATCACTCAACCAAAACACAATCACTCAACAAACCACACTAGCCTCAAGTCAAATAGGATGGCGTGATTCTCCCAACTCTCTCATCTTCACAACACACACACTACACTACCATCTATACAACATCAAACACACACTAGCACGTATTATCTATCAATCTCACTTCTCTCCACTAACCACATACATCCATATCTCATTCTAACACACACACTATACTAACATATATTATATAACAATAATATATATATCTATATACATATATGTACTATATCATACATATTCTTGACAACCTATGATACCTACATTCATATGATATCCATACTAGGCTCATAGGTTACAGAAAATGCCTACGTTGCATAGTCACTCTTCTACATAAAATTAATACTGTACCAATTGGGCTTTCACTAAATTCTAGGATTTAAGTATGTTGTAGCTCTTCATGTTAGCTTTTCGAAACTTCAAACGGATCGCATTTTCGTGTCCGGAAGCTCCCGAAATCGCGAAAACACCGAAACGCGTTTGTCTTTCGTACAGCTGACACTCAAACAATTCTACAGAAAGTTCTAAAAAGAATTTGGCCTATTAATATATATATTTTTGGAAAGCTAACTTCGATACGGTTCTTCTAAAAAAATAGAAGGTTAATTGGAGTTCTGAGCTAAAAGTTATGGCATTTCTAAGTTGCTCTGGCTACTAAAAACGTGGATAAAAATTATGACGAATTTGGGTTGTTTTGAACAAAAGAAACACATGTAGGCCAAGATACTTGGATACCAACATATCTATCTAATTAAAACTTATTCTAACCATCCTAACTAAGATCAATCCACTCTCTAACCATCCTAAAACTGAAATTAAACCACAAATAGCCTATTTGCATAAACACAAACACATAGGGTGTCCTATATTGGAAACTCCACAAGTAGGACACCAAACCTATTCAAACTTCCTAAAGAGGACTCCAAAGAGCCTCAAATTAAAATCTAATGGTTGTACATGCATGGGGGTAGATTCTATGGATTCAAATCTAACTAAAACATAAGAGAAATTGAAATATAGAGATGGTTATACCTATTGGAAGTGGGATCCCAATGATACACTCAAAGGACACGGTTTCGACACGAAAGCTCCTCCAAAATGGACACCCTTCCTTGCTCCTTGCTTCCAATCCTTGCTAGCATCTCCTTCTTGGTTGAATGAGAAGAAATGGTGAAAGATTGGAAGAAGAATGGAGGGATTTGGAGATCAAAATCAAGAGGGAAGCTCTCAAGTTTGGGGAAGAACAAATTTGGGAAAAAAAGAGGCAAGTATGAAATGAAAGAGAGGGACACCTCTCCCCCTATAGGTGGCTGTCCATAGTGCCCTAATGGGCCTATGTGAAATGTCCAAGATGCCCCTACAAGTCTCCTTTGGGTCAACTTAAGTCATGACAAGGTTTGTTCAAAAAGGTCAAGTTTAAGTCTCTAATTTAACCATTCTAAGCAAGTGGAATTAGTTTAATGACACTAACTTAATTAGTGGGGTTTACAGACCATGACTAACTAATCTTGGGGTCCCGTCTAGAGTCTAAGCTACCCGGGTCACTAACACAAGTCAGAACGAAACGAAACTCAAATCCGACTAAACAAATCCCGTAAGATCAATATTAAAATATAAAAATTCCTAAAATATTAAAATATAAAAAATGACCAAAATTACAATACATCAATTTAAATATTATTAAAATAATCTAAAATTTACCAATTAATCAAAATTCTAAATAATTCAAAAGTCACAAAATGACCAAAATACCCTTAGCCGAAAAAGTGGTAATTAGCTAAACTAATCACATGGGTTAGGCCTCCATGGTCATGGTTAGTATATAGGCTAAGCAGCTCTAAGGTTACACTAGCCAAAGAACAAAATCACAAAACACTAGTTTAATTATATTAAAATAATTAAAATTTATCAATAAATCAATAACATGATTTAAACCTATTATTAAATAATCAATTTTATAAAAGTTCAAAATTACCCTCATTTTGGAAAAGTGGTGGTTACAAATCTACCCTCCTTAGAAAAATTTCGTCCTCGAAATTTAGATGGCCATACTCCTTCTAGGTCAAACCCCCAACAATCAAGGTCAAGAAAACTATATCTAAAACATGCAAATTGTGGTCATACTGGTCGTGATATCACAGTCTTGATCAGGGTCACTATACTATCTATCATAGCACAAAACATCCTGACAGGTACTAATGAAATCACACAATAAGATGGAAAGAAAAACAGGAAGAAAAGACCTGCTAACCCGTCATCCGTAGCGTCGGCCTACTCGATTGTCAGCGCAAAAGCCCTGCCCCTCTGGGGTATATCCCTCTGATGGTACGGGGCACGGTGCTGCACTACAGGTGGCCTAGCTCCCTCTATCTAATCCATCATACTCAAGTAATATCCATACTGATATTCTAATCCATTATACTAGGGCACCATCTATATGGTATCTATTCTGCAATCTGATAATCATACCCGTCTATCCAGAACCATGTTACCAGAATCCTCGTCATACCAGTAAGTATGGCTACGATAATCCATAGAGTCTGCAACTAATGTACATACCTCTAGAATTATGGTATTTAAAATTTTTGCATTGTCGCTAGCTTGGCTGCGAAAACTTTAAATTTCCACACTCGAGAAATACATCCAAAATTATACTCTATCTCATCGCCAAACCAGCTAATATGGTTGTAGAAGATTCTAGATTCCATGACTGAGGCAACCTAGCCCATAATGTTATCTTGGTAGAAAATCAAGTCAATAATGAATACCAAGAATCAAATTCAACGATGAACAAGGAAGTAGACAGAAACTGTCGGAAACGAATTTCGAGATAGTTTATAATGAGATTCTCAAGGGTCATCCCAGGAATCTTCTCAAGTAGTCCTAACTGTGATTGAGTAACCTTAGCCTATAGTCTATATCTTTTAAACCTATAGCAGGCTCGTAGCAGCACGTCGAGCACCACTACGACATCGCACTAATTGCGACTTCTGACCTGCATGGGCCACCACAAAAATATGTCACGACCCGCACCCTGATTAGGGGCACGAGCACGTGGTTACGTCCAGCCTACGCGGCAGAATCGGCGGTAGAATGCTGTATAGGTCGTCTATAAATACTACAACTAGATAAAAAATAAGGGTACATGTACAGTATATACACACCGAATGGAGGTGACATAGTAAATACAGTCTCAATCACATCTAAGATAGAATACGATAAAAATAGATAGATAGATAGATAGATAGATATGAAATAAAACCACAGAGATACAACCAGATAGAATTCTAAGTGTCTAAGATAACACAAATCCAGAAATATCCTAAATCTCAAATACAGTAATCCAGAGAATAAATACAACTAAAAATGACTAATCTAAACTAATGATGTCTTATCTACTGCTAATGGATCCTGCTGGAGATCCAAGGGTAATGTCTCATCAAACTCTATCCTGGCCATACCCATAAAGGTAGAGCAATCAGCTAACATGTACTCTGTAAACATCAACGGTTATCATGTCAGGAAAATAAGCAAGTACAAACACTAACAACAGTTCCATATGAATTGACAAATTCTATAAGAGACAGGATAATAAAATACAAGACAAAGATATAGGCGACTTGGGAACCATTTGAAAGCCGAGTTACAACCCTTGAACCAAACAAGGACCGGAGTTGTAACTTTTCTTTCAAACAGAACTTAGTCTTAAATCATGGTACAGTATGATGGCAGGTAGAGCATGTGAGTAATGGAAACATAGCATGGTGAGAAGTACAGAAAGTAAAGCTGAACTGGAAATATAAGATACGCTAATAAATGTAAAAGGTGATTTGAACTATTAGAGCAATATGTGATCGGCTAGGGAGTCAAGAGAGAGTTATCCACTTGGTCCGGCAATCCGTGGTGTCCTCAACGGAGAGTCATGCCGTCCAACCTGGATAACTGGCAATAGGGTATCTGCTACACCCTACGTGAGGTGAGGGTGGCGCTAGCAAAATAGTTACAGGAAGGCTTTGATCACATAACCCTTAATAATTCCCCCATCTCCGAATAGTATCACGGATCCGGACATGGCACGTCATGACACAGGGTTCGAGAGCAGGGGGGCAGCCCACTCCCAAATCAATGTCTATATAAGTACAGAAAACACAGAAATATCACATACCCATATACCAAGAAAGTCCAGGAATAACATCTCATGACAGGATCCGACGTATACTAGTCCGTGAACCGTCGCATTGGGAATCATGTAAAACACTACAACTGAATCGGATATAGTAGATATCAAGACAATGAAAACTATCAGTGAATATACTCGCCTGTGGTCCTGAGCTGATAAGGTGAACAGACGTTCAGAGTGATCACAGACCTAAAATAAGATACTATGAGTCAAACCGGACTTTATACTGAAAAGAAAACTAATATAAGTCATGAATGCAAGTCTAAGTCAAAACTAGGTCAAACTAGGTCATACTCGGCCAAACTAGGTCATACTGAGCCAAACTAGAACAAACAAGGTCACAGGAAGTCAATCCAAGTCAAACTAAGTCAATCTGGGTCAAAGGTTGACTTACAGTTGACTTTTGGTCAAAAAGTTAACTCTGGTCAACTCTGGTCAACACTGAGTCAACCCTGGGTCAACCCTAGGTCAAACTAGTCAAATGTTGACTAACTATTGACTTTCAGTCAACTGGTCAACTCTGGTTTGTTTTGGTTCAATTCTAGTCATTATTAGGCTAAGTTTGACTTTCGGTTGACTTTCGTTGACTTTTGGTCAAAACGGTCAGCCGAGGTCAAAACTAGTCTAAGGGCACTAATCCTAACCATTACCAACCAAGAGAACCTATTTCTAGCCATATCTTAAACTATCTAACTCAAAACTTACAATTATCCCATTACCTTAACTTACCTTACCAAGGTAATTTCCATTACCTTGCCCCAATACAACGGTAACCCATCTATACCTTGAAATACTAACCTGGGCTTCTTAGGGTAGCTAGACACTAACCTATCTAACTATTACCAACCATAAATTTCTACTATCTTGGACATCAAAACTATCTTTTGTAATATGTTACTTTCCTACACATTACCTTAAGGTAATCTTGAGATATCAAGATACCACATCTAACATAACCCATTCTTCTAAACCACACTCACTCTCCCTCACAAATATCATCTATCTAACCCCTATATTAACAATCAAAATCCATTCTTAGACTTTACCCCAAAATTATACTTTTACCCTCTAAGATACTGATTTGTATCTTAGGATACCCATTCATCTACATCCTAAGACAACTAACGTAGATACTAGATACTAGTAAGATACCAACCTATATATTACCCCAAGATACCATATACCTTAGCCCTATTGATATTCTAATATCAATACCTTAGTTGAAAACTCAATACCTTAGTCTAGGTATAAATACCTTGACTACCAAGATACCAATCTTAGATATCTAAAATCTATCATAAGCTACTAGCTAACCAATAACTTAGATATCTAATCTTAGTTATCTAGTTAAACCCAATACCTTACCTTGTAATAAGGTAAACCCATTACCTTAAGGTAAGATAAACCATTACTTTGGTTGGAAACTAAAACCTTAACCTCTAATACTAATACCTTAAATATCTAGCCTCTAACCATTCACCCTAATTATTAGATAGACAATATCTTAGTAGCTAATACATTAGTATAAAGTAAACCCCCTCTACCTTGTAGGTAAGTCCCCTTTACCTTGTAGGTAAATACATTACCTTAAGGTACTAGACAAATACCCAAAATATCCTAAGATACCACTATGGTATCTCAAGATATCACTCTATATCCTAACTTATACCTCTAATATAAGATACTAATCAACTCTAACATATAACTTCTAACCATCTATTCTAACTTAGAAACCTAACACAACTAACATCCACTAACTAATATCTAACCATAACACATATGTATATATATCCATCTCTAACTCTAACCAACTAACATATGTCATCTCTAACTAACAATAACATAGACTAACACAACTAATTAACTAACTTATACAAGCTATCACTATCTAACTTCTAAGATATCTCTAACCTCTACATAGATTCTATCATAACCACTAACATACTAACATATCCATATATACAATATTTAAATTCTTCTCTACTCTAATACTAACACACACAAACACATATACCAAATCAACCACCATTCTCTTCTAACACACCTACACACATCTATATACAAACACACTACCACTCAACCAAAACACAATCACTCAACAAACCACACTAGCCTCAAGTCAAATAGGATGGCATGATTCTCCCAACTCTCTCACCTTCACAACACACACACTACACTACCATCTATACAACATCAAACACACACTAGCACATATCATCTATCAATCTCACTTCTCTCCACTAACCACACACATCCTTATCTCATTCAAATACACACACTATACTAACATATATTATATAAAAATAATATATATATCTATATACATATATGTACTATATCATACATATTCTTGACAACCTATGATACCTACATTCATATGATATCCATACTAGGCTCATAGGTTACAGAAAATGCCTACGTCGCATAGTCACTCTTCTACATAAAATTAATACTGTACCAATTGGGCCTTCACTAAATTCTAGGATTTAAGTATGTTGTAGCTCTTCATGTTAGCTTTCCAAAACTTCAAACGGATCACATTTTCGTGTCCGGAAGCTCCCGGAATCACGAAAACACCAAAACGCGTTTGTCTTTCGTACAGCTGACACTCAAACAATTCTACAGAAAGTTCTATAAAGAATTTGGCCTATTAATATATATATTTGGAAAGCTAACTTCGATACGGTTCTTTTAAAAAAAACAGAAGGTTAATTGGAGTCATGATCTAAAAGTTATGGCATTTCTAAGTTGCTCTGGCTACTAAAAACGTGGATAAAAATTATGACGAATTTGGATTGTTTTGAACAAAAGAAACACATGTAGGTCAAGATACTTGGATACCAACATAGCTATCTAATTAAAACTTATTATAACCATCCTAACTAAGATCAATCCACTCTCTAACCATCCTAAAACTGAAATTAAACCACAAATAGCCTATTTGCATAAACACAAACACATGGGGTGTCCTATATTGGAAACTCCACAAGTAGGACACCAAACCTATTAAAACTTCCTAAAGAGGACTCCAAAGATCCTCAAATTAAAATCTAATGGTTGTACATGCATGGGGGTGGATCCTATGGATTCAAATCTAACTAAAATACAAGAGAAATTGAAATATAGAGATGGTTATACCTATTGGAAGTGGGATCCCAATGATACACTCAAAGGACACGGTTTCGACACGAAAGCTCCTCCAAAATGGACACCCTTCCTTGCTCCTTGCTCCCAATCCTTGCTAGCACCTCCTTCTTGGTTGAATGAGAAGAAATGGTGAAAGATTGGAAGAAGAATGGAGGGATTTGGAGATCAAAATCAAGAGGGAAGCTCTCAAGTTTGGGAAAGAACAAATTTGGGAAAAAAAGAGGCAAGTGTGAAATGAAAGGGAGTGACACCTCTCCCCCTATAGGTGGCTGTCCGTAATGCCCTAATGGGCCTATGTGAAATGTCCAAGTTGCCCCTACAAGTCTCCTTTGGGTCAACTTAAGTCATGACAAGGTTTGTGGTCAAAAAGGTCAAGTTTAAGTCTCTAATTTAACCATTCTAAGCAAGTAGAATTAGTCTAATGACACTAACTTAATTAGTGGGATTTACGGACCATGACTAACTAATCTTGGGGTCCCGTCTAGAGTCTAAGCTACCCGGGTCACTAACACAAGTCGGAACGAAACGAAACTCAAACCCGACTAAACAAATCCCGTAAGATCAATATTAAAATATAAAAATTCCTAAAATATTAAAATATAAAAAATAACCAAAATTATAATACATCAATTTAAATATTATTAAAATAATCTAAAATTTACCTATTAATTGAAATCCTAAATAATTCAAAAGTCACAAAATGACCAAAATACCCTTAGCCGAAAAAATGGTAATTAGCTAAACTAATCACATGGGTTAGGCCTCCATGGTCATGATTAGTCTATAGGCTAAGCAGCTCTAAGGTTACACTAGCCAAAGAACAAAATCACAAAATACTAATTTAATTATATTAAAATAATTAAAATTTATCAATAAATCAATAACATGATTTAAACATATTATTAAATAATCAATTTTATAAAAGTTCAAAATTACCCTCATTTTAGAAAAGTGGTGGTTACACCGGTGCCATCTTCAGGTGGCGCTGACCGCCACTCTTTTGCCGCCTCTAATGGTACAATTCCTACCCCCCCTCCTCGTACCGGTCGACCTTGTTCCCCCGTACCAGCTCTCTGTCAGGTGCGGAGTCCCTCTCCGTGCCGGCTGCCCAGGCTTCCTTGGCGCTGGCACCCCCTATCTTAGGCTGTCAGGGCAGCCCCCTCTTGGCGTACCTCAGCGTCAGCTCCCCTAATGGCGCCTTCGACCCTTCTGTGCCCCGTCCTGCTAGGCTGCTCCCTCATGTGCTTTCCTTTGCCTGTGCCTCCCTCCCTCCGCCTACCCTCGCTCTTTACTGTGGTCTGCTCCTCCTGTGCCCAATGCGCCCACCGTCGGCCAGGCCTCTCTACCTGCGCCAGCTACCCCTACCACTATCATCGCAGTGTCTTATACTGACAAGCTTAGACCCGATAGATCAGTTACGCACCCTCTGCGTTTCATTGATTTGGAACTCGCTGATGTCGAATACTCGTCGGATTCGTCCGAGATCATGGTGCCTTTCTCTGACTATGAGATGGCATCGATGTCATCCTCTTTGCTGTACACCTTCGTACTCAAATTCTCAGTCGGTTGCCCAAAACTTCAGAGGGTCCAGGAGGTTATCGCCAGTTGGGGGCTGACTTCGGCATACAAGGTAGCCCCCTTGGATCCCAAACATATCTTCCTACACTTATCATCAGTATCAGACCACAAGAATGTCTGGTCGTGAGGCACCGGGAGAAAAGACTCTCACAACATAAAAATCGTCAGATGGTCCCTGGACTTTAACACTAAAGTTGACTTAGCGAATGTGTCCATCTGGGTAACCCTCCCCAATCTTCCCCTCATATGTCTTGTCCCGGCTGCATTAAAGTGCATCGCTAACTCTTTTGGTACGTTTGTGGCCGCGGCGGATGAAACTAGCAACCTTTCCAAAGCGAATTACGCCAAAATTTATGTGGAGCTCGACCTATCGAAGAACCTCCCAAACCACATTCAAATCTCGCTTGGCAACATATTGCACACCCAGTAAATTATCTTTGACAATAACATCATCTTCTGCAGACACTGTCATATGTGTGGACACTCCATTGAGCATTGTTTACACGCGCACCAGGAACTGAAGAAGAAAGAAGTCCGTAAGGGCACCCCTACCAAAACGTCATAGAAAGTCAATAAATCCTTTCAATCACCTCTTCTTCCTTTTCCTAACTCCTATAGCCGGTTTGAAGCCAGCGTAGGCAATTCCTATAATCAAGAACCAGCCTCCCCAGGTAGAGCTATCGTGCCCTATAATGCTCCAGCACTCTACAACAAATTTGACAGTCTCGATACTGCCCCACCAGACGACCCAAAGGATACTTCCACATCTGAAGATTGGTCAGGGAACCACTTACTTGAAAAAGAGTCAGAGACCATCAGAGACATCGGACATGAGACAGACAAAGCATTGGAGCATCTAACATCAAAGAACCTTACGAAATCAACAGGCATAGAGACCCATCATCACTTTGACCCAGCTGCCACCCCCCCCCAACATCCCAGTTCGACAATAATATTCGAGCGGATGCTCTGGCCAACATTGGTCAAGCACCAGTGGCCAGATGTCAATAGGCCATTAAAGCTAGCTTCATCAGCCCGAACAGCCACTTCGGAGCCTTGGCCGAAATTATTGGAGAGGTATATATGCACCCATCGGAGGAGCCTTTAGTTCTTTGGCAATGCCTTCACCTGGTGTAACATGCAGGAAGGTGCCAGGCGACAACATTCTCGCCTAAACCATGCTCTTATCAACGTGAAATGGTCTGACATGAGCATCATCTCCAACCTCTCGTACCTCAACACCACGGAATCCGACCACTCCCCTCTTCTTATTGAAATCAGCAATAATTCGAACCAAGTCAAGAAAAGTTTTTGTTTTCTCGACCTCTAGAGCCATCACCCCCAATTCAGGAGCATTATGGCTGCCGCCTGGAGTATCCCTGACGACCCCGACCCCCTGGTCCATATGGCGAACAAGCTGAAAGCTACTAGAAAATCTCTCTTTGTCTGTAGTAAGAAGGCTTTTGGAAACATTTTCTAGGCCATTCGCAACATCGAGGATGACGTTACTCGTGCAGAAACTCTCTTCGCTACTGACAGAACCCCTGCGGCAAGTGCCTCCCTCAACCTCACCATAGCTCTGCTGAAGTTCTGGCTAAAAATCGAAGCAGAATTCTGGAAATAGAAAGCTAGGCTGACTTGGGACATCGAGGGAGACAGAAACTCTAGCTACTTCCACTCCTGTGTCAACGGACGAAGATAACAGCTTAACCTTCACCAGATTGCTGACGAGAGTGGTCAAACTATTAAAGATCAATGTGGTATCCAATTGGCCGCAGCGAATTTCTATTCCCAGTTGTTCACCAAAGAAGTCTACAAGGATGAGAAATTCTCGCAGAGATCCCTCGATTGATTGAAGATGGAGATAATACTCAACTGAAGCTTCTTCCTTCACAACTGGAAGTCAGAGACGCAGTCTGGGCTCTTAACGAACAAAGTGCCCCAGGTCCTGACGGATTCACCAGTGTGTTCTTTAGATCTTGTTGGAACATCATTAAGTTGAATATTTATAAGACGGTTACTTCCTTCTTCCAGGGAGCCAGTTTTTGTTTTCTTGACCTCTAGAGCCATCACCACCAATTCAGGAGCATTATGGCTGCCACCTGGAGTGTCCCTGACGATCTCGACCCCCTGGTCCATGTGGCGAACAAGCTGAAAGCTACTAGAAAATCTCTCTCTGTCTGGAGTAAGGAGGCTTTTGGAGACATTTTCTAGGCCGTCCACAACGTTGAGGATGACGTTACTCGTGCGAAAACTCTCTTTGCTATTGACAGAACCCCTACAGCCCGTGCCTCCCTCAACCTCACCAGAGCTCTGCTGAGGTTTCGGCTGAGAGTCAAAGAAAAATTCTGGAAACAGAAAGCTAGGCTGACTTGGGACATCGAGGGAGACAGAAACTCTAGCTACTTCTACTCTTGTGTCAACAGGTGAAGACAACAACTTAACCTTCACCAGATTGCTGACGAGAGTGGTCAAACTATTAAAGATCAACGTGGTATCCAATCGGTCGTAACGAATTTCTATTCCCAGTTGTTCACCAAAGAAGTCATCTACAAGGACGAGGAATTTCTTACGGATATCCCTCGATTGATTGAAGATAGAGATAATACTCAGCTGAAGCTTCTACCTTTACAGCTGGAAGTCAAAGACACAGTCTGGGCTCTTAACGAACATAGTGCCCCGGGTCTTGATGGATTCATCGGTGTGTTCTTTAGATCTTGTTGGGACATCATTAAGTCGAATATTCATAAGACGGTTACTGCCTTCTTCCAGGAAGCCAGAGACCCCAGATCGATTTCCTGCACTAACCTGACTCTCATCCCCGAGAAGGACAATCCAGAATCCTTCAAAGACTTTTGCCTTCTGAGCTTGTGCACCTTCACTAAAAAATCATTTCCAAGATCATTGTGAACCGCATGTCCGGGCTTCCTCCTAAGCTCATCTTCGAGGAGCAAAGCGGCTTCGTTCGAGGTCAGAACATATTAGATAATATTATGTTGGCCCAGGAAATAATCACCTGTATGAAATTTCTGTCGAGGGGGGAACATTGCTATCAAGCTGTACATGGAGAAAGCGTATGATAGGCTTGACTGGCAATTCATGACATGGGTGCTCAAGGCATTCAGATTTTCGGAGACTTGGATTGACATCCTGTGGAGATCGATCAGTAACTCATGGTTCTCCACTGTTATTAACGGTCAAACTGAGGTGTTCTTCAAATCTTTTCGTGGGGTCAGACAGGAAGACCCTCTATCGTCCACCATTTTCATCATAGCTACTAAAGCTCTTAGTAGAAATCTCAACAAAATGGTTAGTACTCGTCATTTCCAGTATTACCACACCACCAATAGTTGCCCGATCATCACCCACCTGGCATATGCAGACGACATCCTCATTTTCTCCTCCTGCGACGTCGGGTCCGTGAAAGTGGTACAAAAAATGCTGCAGAGGTACATTAGATGCTCCGGTCAGCGGGTCAACCCCAATAAGAGTGTCATATATACCTACCACTCGGCCAACATAGAGCACTTCTCTATCCTACTAACATCACTTCCTTCATAGTAGCGTACCCTCCATTCTCTAACTTAGGGTGCCCGCGTGTGTACGACAAGTCTAATGTGGGCATTTATGAAGGGATAGTGCACAATATTAGAAAAAAAATTGGAGAATGGCACAACACGACTTTATCGCTTGGCGGGAAGATGATTCTGATTAAGCACGTCCTCTCTTCCATCCCCATTTATACTCTTATCGTTTATTCTCCCCCAAAAAAGGTGCTCAACTCCATTGAAAACCTTTTCGCCAACTTCTTCTGGGCCACTACGACAGAAAGGACAAGCATCATTAGGCCAGTTGGAACACCATGGCCAGACCGACAGAAGAGGGCGGTCTGGGATTTTTATAGGCTGTCGCACGTCGTCGACGCTTGTTCCATGAAGATGTGACGGAAGCTTCGCGAGAGCCGTAATATCTGGGCTAGGTTCATGAAGGCTAGATATTTCAGATACATGCACCCGTCTGACGTAGGCTACAATAACAGATCCTCGGTGTCTTGGTGTCACATTCTTCACAGGCGATATCTCGCCGAGTCCTTGATTTGTCTCCAATCGGGGTCGGGCGATTTGTTCCTATTCTACGAATGCGGGTCCGGAGATGCCCTCCTCCAGCAATTCCCGAAAGCTCCCGCTAATAGTGTGATTCGTGATTTATGGAATAGTGAGGGGGGCTGGAATTAAGAGAAGTCTCGAGAGAGGAGGCTACGGTTGCCTTGGCTTCCAATGGTTTAAAGATTAAGTCAGAACCTGACGCTCTGAGGTGATCCATCTTGACCAACGGAGCCTTCTCCGTTGCTTCGGTGAGGAAAGTAGTTCGTGGCATCGGAGCACCTTCGCATCATAGGATCTTTCTGGCAGTCTTGTATTCCTAAAAATGGTCTTTTCTGATTTGGAGAGCGCTATTAAGAAAGCTCCCCACTGATGACGCCCTCACCACCATTGGCTTCATCTTAGCATATGCATATCATTGCTGCTCGGTGTGTTAATCAGAGTCCGTTGACCATATTTTATACTCGGGAGACCTTGTTGTGTAGGTATGGAACACCCTCTCCCACCGGTACGGGATGCATCAGGCTGTTGGAGGCTTCAGCGATGTTCTTGCCATCTGGGGCAGTGCCTCGCACGGCTACCAGATCGTTGCAGCCGGCATCATGTGTGTTATTTGGAAGAACCGCAACAAATTCAGATATAAGACCTACCAATATTCCTCCAATCAACTGATCAGGGAGGCAATCGGACAAATCCCCAAAATCAGCAGACTCTGCAAGCACGTCAGGGGCAATTTTCTGGCACTCCTTGTTAAACGGACTCGTTTTGGTCGATGCAAGGGCGGTAGCCCCTTTTATTTTGCTATCTTTTTTTCGTGTAAAGGCTTCGGCATTTTGTGCCTTGTTCATAAATAAAGTTTGGGGGTTGTTTATATATATATATATATATATATATATATATATAATATATATATATATTACATATATATGTAGAAGCCTAAAAAGTATAATTATCATCATGCGCTACTCATAAATGGCGCCAGAGTACAAATCATCAAATGACACTGGCCATCAGATGGCGCATGACATCAGTTGGAACTGGACGTAGGTGGCGCTGGCTGACACATGGCAAGCTTCCTCGAGAAGCTGAAACGGTTGTCATAATTACTGACAACACGTCAGTCGAGAAAAATTTGTTCGAATTTCGAACGTGCGGCGCTCGAGAAGATTGTGTCAGTTTGTCATAATGACTGACAGCTGTCTCGCCCCATTTAAAGTTGGTACGAGATAATCAAATATCATTATACTAAGCATGGTGCATTAAACAGCAAATCGCGTCTGGCGCCATTCAATAGTTGGCACCATTTGATCAAATCATCCAGAAGCAATTAGATAATGTGGCACACATGCCACTAATCTCGAAGAACATGCACACGATACTGCCCATGACCAAGCGCATCTCTCTCATAAAATACCACGTTTCATATGCAGTTAAGTTAGTTGTTCACACAATTGGGTAAATGGCGCGCCAAATGCAGTGTGCGCCAATCAGGATAACTACTTAACAATTATCTCTAAACTCTATAAATAGAGTTTCAAATCACTTCAAAAGCATCACTAATGATCACAATCTCCTGAGCACTGGCTACAGTACTCTTCAAAGGCTTTCTTCTTCGACATCGCATCGTCTAAGGGATAAAGTGATCATCTTCTGATAAGATTTCTACAGTTGTACTTCCCTAGAAATCAAATTGTGTTCTTGTACTTTTCTCAGTTTGTAATCAAACTTTCTTTTTTGCAAACAAAATGGCGACTCTGCTGGGGATGACTTTCTCTTTCGACAAAAAAGTGACAATACAATGCGATGTTACGTCGGTCGGCACGACGCATAAGACTTTGGTCCTAAAAGTCGACCAAACTGCCTACGAAGCCATGATTGGCGCAGTGGGTGCCAAGCACGTCCCACTATTACTGTCAAGAACAAGGCATGCGCCATCTGGACTCGAAAGTCCTCCAGTGCACCAATCATGACTTCTACGCCAAATACGGAGAAAAGCTCTATAACCACTTTTTTTTCCTCACCAATTCTAAAATTGGTAGAGGGTGCACCAATCACTACCCTGGCGTCTATCAAGTGACAACACCATATGGCTACTCCTTCTTCCTTCCCAGTTCTAAACTCGGTGGAGAGTGCGCCAACCACTGCCTATGCACAGAACAAAGGAAAATGCCTTATGGCTAATCCTCACTCCTTCCCAGTTCTAAACTTGGTGGATCACTGCCCCTGCACAAAATAAAGGAAAGCGCCCTATAGCCTCTCCTTATCCTTTTCTAGTCCTGGACTCGGTGGAAAACGCATTTGATTGTGCCTTTGTGCCAATCAATGCGAGAACGCTTCTAAGTAAAAACTCTACTTTTTTTGGCAGAGACAATCAAATCGACGCCAAGAAATTAGACTCTGCTCGAAGTCTATTTCCTGTTGCTCATCTGCACCGCACCAAACGTACTGGAATAAGTTGCACAAAACAACAGGGCCTCCTGCCCACTCCACATATAGCATTATTTAGAATATTAGCGCATCGAATCTGTATGCTCGTAAAAGAATGTACATGTTGCCATGCTAAACAATATATTATGATGCCATGTTAAAGTTAGATGTTGCTTCAATGGATAAGCCTTGTCATGTTTAATAAGAAACAAAATGCTTACTGCACCTGAAATGTATGCTATCGATAACCAAAATATATGTTTCATGATACCAAGATGTTACTATGTTGCTTAAGTAGATATGTACACTATGTTCCTTATCGTCTGCTAGAATGATTGAATCGTATGGGATTATCGAATCGTATAGAGTGATCGAATCATATAGAAAGCACTTGGTGCTTAAAATAATGGATATGGAACAAAAAATAGATGGAAATGTCTGCTTCTCGATAAACTATGGCCTCGTAGATATTTTATCTGATAGATTACATTCATTCATAGGTGTGGTCAACTTGTGCACAAGGTATAGTCTCTCGATCGGTTCCTTGGGCGATTGGAACCACTCGTCCTTGGAGGGATTGGGTACCCTGAGGTAAAAGAGTTTCGCATTAATGGGGGTATCATGTCTATTAGTAAGAAGGGCTAGAATGTCCCAACTACTAATCACGGGGAATGACCCGTGGACCGTCATATAAATAGGTATCGATTAGTGAAAAGCTGAACCCTGAGCCGCAACTGCTAGCATATGCCTTATCAGTGCAAAGCTGAACCATGAGTCACAGCTGCTGGTCTATGCATGTGTTAGTGTATAGCTGAGCCTTGAGCCATAGCTACTAATCGATGGCATGTAAATAAAAAGTTTGGTTACAAGCTAATAATGCAGAGATGAACAGGAATCAACATTAGTTATATTATTTTTTTGCTAATCTTTGTCTTTTACAGGGACAAATTGTCGGCTATAATAAGAATCACTGAAAAAGTGATACATGTGTTGCTTATATTTTGATCATGATTTGTATCAAGGAATAATCTGTAGCCAAGAATTGTTATGTCTCGTTCAGAGAAAAGATATGTTATCGTGCTTGTAATTGACCCATAGAATTGCTTAAACAAAAGAATAGAATATGACTCATGAAACATGTTGCGCACTTCACAGGAAATGAATAGTTCCTTGTATGCTTGAATTGAAATGAATCGTGGCTTTTCAAAGGTGTTTTTAAAAGATGTAATCCGACTTTACACTACATAAAATGAACATAGTGAAGTACAGGTAGGCAACTCTAGAGGGGGTAAATAGAGTTTATAACGAAAATGATCAATTAAAAACTTAAACTCTTTTTACCAACAAAATAATTAGAGTAATATAAATACGAAAATAAAACAGTCAAAGAGCAAACGCAAACACAGCAAGATTTTTAACCTGGTTTCCCTCGTGGAGGACTAGTCCAGGCCTGAGAACTCTAGCTCAGGATTGAAATCCACTATTTGTGAAATAGGGTTACAACCACGTGCCTTTACGCAGAAGAGCACGCCAAACTTTTTTCAATGATCGTTGTGGCGAAACTTGGACTTTTTCAAGTGACTTACAACTTTTTGCACTTCAAACTTCTAGCTAAATCGTACTGAGCAACTTGGATGGTTGGGAAGTTTGAAAGCTAAGTTGGATGGGAAGGTAGAGCTCTTTAATATGTAGGCTATGTAAGAGGAGAAGAAGAGAAGATTGGATAATTTGAAATGAGAGAATTCAAGGCCTATTTATAGTATTCTGGGTAGGTAGAATTCGGCCAGAATTCTGTGTCCTGAATTCAAATTTTTGGCCGTTAGATAACTAACAGTGATTATGCCCTAAAAATTAGCTTCCTGTAATTTTGGGGACAGAGTTCGGCCCAAACTCTGTCTCATATGGACAGAAAGTTCATAATGGGCTTTGGCTTGTTGGGCTGTTTTGGTTATTGGCTAAGTGAACTTATAAAGGTTAAGTCTAGCCCAAAGTTGCTCAGTATGACTCAACATACATCTGCCTATACTAAAAAATAATAAAAATTTACAGACTCCAGAATACACAAAGCAGTAAATCTTCAGGCAGCTATTGACTTGAACTAATGTGATGAGTTGATCGATTTAGAGCTTGATGTGTCAAATTGGACTATGACAAATATTATTTTGTTAATTGTCAAGATTAGGTTGACTGTGATCTGGTTTGGGTCAACAATCTCCCCCATTTTGATAATTGACAAAACGTGATATTTGCATGTCTCAATATTCATACCTGGACATATTATAGCTCCCCCGTACTTGAACAAGTTTGCTCCCCTGTAAAAGGATATTACCTGTGACAAGTTCTCATCCAAGTATACGATATATGTAACTCATAACACAGTGTATCAAACAAAGACAAATATCAAGTGTTCTCCACCTTTTGACAAAAATCAAAATGAAGAACAAAATAGAAGAGCAGTATAGAGACCATCCACATAATGAAGAATAATAAGATAACAACTGTTTTTAATAAGTCTAAACAGAGCCATAGAGTTTAACAAGTTTAATAAAAACATAAATGCAGAAGCAAAATAAACATAATGCAAAAATAAAAAATAGTCCTAAGCATCAGTGGCAATACAAAAGCCATATCCATCATGGAGCATGCGAAGGCCCCGCACCATTCGAACCGGTACATCGGGATCAACAAATGCTGAGGTCGGATCAAGATAACGACAGACCCAAGAATCATCAATGCGATAACCGTCGCAGGACGGATCATACATTATCGGAATCGGCATCATCGGATGGGAGGCCATGAAATACTGAATGTTATGGATGGAGTTGCTGAGCGCACACATCTGTAGGGTGGTGCGATAGTCCATCTGCGTCCAGTGGTCGTCCATCTAAGCCCAGCGATCGTCTTCCAAACGGAAGCGATCGCAAAGCATAGTCTGGATAGAATCAAGTGTAGTGGTGGACTCGGGTGTAGGGGAATAGGAGCAGCAAAGGGTGCAGGAGAGTCAGGCTCCTCAGCGGCATCGGACTCAGAGGAGGCTGCAGCAGCAACAGTTCTCCGTGCCTTGGTCAGATAGACAGGAGGGGACAAAGACTGACACTGATTTAAGGGGACATGAAAGGCACGAAAAATCATAGGAAGATACATGGCGTAAACCAATGACTTTGGTTTAGGCCGAGCACGAATCATCCAATCCATCATCGTGCAGGAAAAGTTGAAAGGGACGCAAAAATACAGAAAGAAAAGAGCAGTGATCTCATACTAAGTGACTTTATCGGTCGATCCCGCTTTCGGCAAGACCAAGGAAAAGATGATACGATGAAACTCATAGAAATGGTTATTGAGATGTTTAGCTTTAAGTTTCCGAGGATGTGCATTAAAAGAGTATAGATCATCCTTGAAACTTTCCAGAGTGGTCTCTCTAGGGAAGATGAAATCTCGGGCATCATAAAGCCGTTCCCAAGTATTAGGGTCTGGCAAACCAAGGAGAATGGCTAACTCAAAATCATCAAAGGAGATGTCGATACCGGCGACACGGGAGTAGATACGGTCGCGATCGTAAGTCATGTTACAATAGAACATTTGAATGGCATTCACATAAATTGGTTCACGAATTGAAACAAGCTCATCGAGACATTTGGAAGATAGTCCGAGATTACTGTGAATTTAATAGGGTGTCCGGGGAACACACTACGATGACGAAAATCGGCAAACCATGCTTTAGAAGCATCTAACGACACAAAAAATGTGTGCATCGTATGTGTCAGAATTTTGAGGTAGATGTGGGCTGAATAGGGGGTGGATCATGCCATGAACATGAGCCCTAGGTTGAGGGTTTGGTGGAGAATTTGGTGGAGGATTTGGTGGAGGGTTGGGTGGAGGATTTGTCACGACCCGCACCCTAGAGTAAGGGCACGAGACGTGGGTACGTCCAGCCTACGCCGCAGTGTCGGCGGTAGAACGCTGTCCTAGGTCAACATCTAACAATATAAAGGTACCTGTACAGTATATACTCTCCGAATGGAGGTGACATAGCAGATACAGTCTCAATCACAACTAAGGTAGAGCACGATTAAGATAGATAGATAGATAACCAGAAATGAAAACACAGAGATACAATCCAGAAGTCTAAGTGTCTAAATAAGTATATATCCTAAAATATCTCAGAATCCATATACAGTAATCTAGAAAAGTAAAGACATCCTAATCTAGGGGAGTGTCGTCAACTGCTAGTGGATCCTGCTGCTGGTCCAAGTCATAGCAATCATCTAGGGTAGCACCGTAGTATGTAGGGCAGAATGCCTCAGCCTCGTCCTCTGTAATATTTCAACCGGTCCAGTTAGGACAGGAGCGAGCACAGTACATCTCAACAAATCATAGCAGGTCAGGAAATATAATCATGCTAGAGAGTAAGATACAAAAAACTGAAGGAAATAACATGATAAAAAGGAAGACTATAAATAAATAGATACTGTATATAGAGAACTATCAGTGACTAGTGGTTTAGAGCACAAGACGGTTATGTAAACGACACGATGTTGTACACGAGTAATCTACAGAGGTTATACACGAGTAATCTACTGGATTGATTACATAACCACTTCTACTCCCCCACCCCAATCAATACACAAGGATCTAGCCAAGATATGTTATTGCACACGAAGTATAGTCGTACACGAAGATCATGTGAGCACATGAGTATACACGATTTCACACGATTTGTACATGAAAGGCACGAACACAAGGAGTACACGATGCTTATGATAAAGTACACGAACACGAAATACCCAATGTATCCGCTAAGGGGATAACATCGCACGACAAGATCCATATAGTACTAATCCGTGTTTTCAACGTGTCAGCATCATGTAAAGTAATCTAAAGCAGAAAAATACTCCTAATACAGGATATAAAAAGATCAGAGAATGTACTCGCCTGTATTCTGAGTATCTGAAGAGTATCTACTGTCCGAGGAGTGGTGTCTGTCTCCTATAGAACAGTACAAGTCACTATGAGTCTAAAATGATAATAAGATGCAATTCAATGCATTCTATATGAATCTAGGTCAATCTAGACCAAAGTCAACTCTTGGTCAACTCTGGTCAACCCTAGAAGTCAACTAGGTCAACTAAATCAAACCTAAGTCAAACAAGTCTATACTAGTCTAACTAGTCTATTCTAGCAAGCCCACATCAATTCTAGACTATTCAAGTCTAACTAGACTCTATACTGGCATTCAAGCCACACCCATAGGTGAAGAGTCCTAGGCTATAGGCTATATCATGCCTAAGCCAACCCATATATCACATATTAACATATCAATACATATATATAAAAATAATACAAACATATATTATAATATATAGGATACCTATATATACATCTCACATAAATATATATACATGTACATATGTATATATGCATACACACATAGAAGGATAGGAATTAGGCACATGTGCATGTGTTCATGTGTGTGTGTGAGTGAAGACAAGGACATGTGTGTAGTGTACATTGCGTACAGTGGTATACATTTGTGTGTGTGCAAACAGGAAGTAGTATGGCATGGTATAAACCTGTGTACAGTGTTATTCCTGTGTGTGAAACTGTGTAGTGTATAGATATAAGAACAGTGAAGTGTCAAAAGAAAAAATAGTGGCATGGCAGTGTGTGTAATCTGGAAATCAGTGTATTTGCAAAATAGTGTATAACTGGGAAACATAGTGTGTCAGTGTCATGTGTGTGAAACAGGACTAGGAAACAGTGGCATAGGAAAATCAGTATGCTAACATTGGTTCACATGACAGTGTATAACCTGTGAGTTCATTAAGAGGAAGTGTGAAATCTGGAATAGGAAAAATAGGGAGTGATATGGAATCACATGACAGTTCACATTTGAATCAAATCAGTTGTATACATGTAGAGAATAGGGATACATTAGCATGTAAACTAACCTTCCTATAGTTATACAAGTTCAGTTTAAAACTGGGATATCAATTCAGGTATTTAAGAGAAATCAATTCTCAGGTTATAGAGAGAACATGACAGTTAACTTACCAATTCGAATTCAGTCACCAACCAATACCAACACAAAGTATTTAATCACTATGGCTAACTTCAAATTAGTTAAAAAGGAAGAATCTATATCAGTTGTATGGGAATTCAACTCAGGTTATTAAGGAATGAATCATTCAATTTGAAGTATCAGCCAATACCTATTCGAAAGCCAACACATTGTCCAAAATTTCATTTCTATATCAAAAAGCCTATTCGAATGTAGCATTGAACTAAACATGAACTAACAAATATGTGAGATCATACAAAACTATCTAACATCAATTAAAACAGATTAAACAGGATTAAGTTTAGGAAAAACTGAAATATACAATGTATCAGTCATGTATCAGTCGAGCCACATATGTTCGAATCCCCATTCCACATGACAAAACCTATTCTAATATGTAAATCCAACTTAACAGAGATTATTAAACATTTCTAGGATCTTAATTAGCAATTTAAATCATGGATTAAATAATTAAAATAGAATTTAACACAGGACAAATAACAGAACTGTACACGGCATAGTGCACGACCAGTGCACACCCGATTTCGTGTCCGACACGATACGAGGACTCACGAAACTTTGGGAGCCTCGTGTAAGTGTCTGCCCGCACCCGTGTGTCAAGTTTCACGTGTCCACGATACGTATCCAGTGTACTGTGGCTCCCGAGTAGCAGAGGAATGCTACTTGCTCGTGCGCGTGCTGTACCCCGCGTGTACCCGTGTCCATAGCGACCCGACACGACACCACAACCACCTCAGTCTAATAAAAACCGATAAGCGAGACCAAACCCTAATTTCCTATTCAAAAACAAACAGAAAATAAGAAAGAAATGCCCACTGTGGCATTTCAAAGAACACCTAGTGTATCCACTAATACGTGTCCGATATGGTCACGTATTGGCACGAAAACTAACAAGGCCTATACCAACAGTTAGGGTAGACCTAGGTCTTCCTATTCATACAATTAAAACACTATTTTATGGAGAGGATTAGAATTTACCTAGGTGTGAGAAATGGCTCAAAAAGCCTCAAAGAGAGTTGTTCCTCAAGCTACCCAAACTCTTCCAAATTGCTCCTCCACTGAAATTTCTCACCATAGACATAAAGTGCACAGAGATTAGAATCTATTGCAAGAAATTTGAAGGAAAAATGAGTTGAAATGGAGAAGTTATGGATTGGGGAAGAAATGAGTTTACCTCTATTTCCAAACTTGCAAATTCCTAAAGGAGGCTAGCACTAAGTTTGAGGAGACATTAAATAGATGGAGGGAAACCAATGTGGCCGGCCATGTGGGTGTAGGGCTAGGGTTAGGGTTTCACTAGTTGTCTATGGGCCTCTATGGGTCTAAGCCATAAGTCATGACTTATGAAATCACAAGCCATTCTCTAGCCTAATCAAATCCTATTTTTCCCAAATTAATTCTAATGAGTAGGATATCACTAACTTAGGTCAAGCTAGGGTTTCATAATCTAACCAAGTATCCATGACTAAGGTTAGCTTCTAGGACAGTCTCCTAAGTCGCCCTGAGTCAAAGTCAATAATAGCACTAAATCAATTATACTAAAAATCACTTAAAATCCAATAGTTATAATTAATACTAAATAATTCCAAATAATTCCCAAAATTTTAAAAATGACCAAAATACCCTCAAGCTAGAAATGTGGTAGTGACAAATCTATCCCCCTTAAAATAATTTCGTCCTCAAAATTAAGGGCGAAACTAACAGATGAGAAGGATAGATAATCATACCTCATGGTGCAAACAGATATGGGTATCGCTCGTGCATCTCATCCTCCTGCTCCCAGGTCGATCTCCTGGAGAATGATGCCTCCATGCGACGTGAACTAAAGGTATCACCTGGTTTCTCAGCACCTTCTCACGACGATCCAGAATCTCCACAGGCTGCTCTGGATAACTGAGAGTAGGTCCAACCTCAATCTCCGAATGATCGAGCACATGGCTAGGGTCAGCCACGTACCGTCTCAACTGTGATACATGGAATACGTTGTGGACCCCCACTAGTGCAGGTGGCAAGTCTAGCCTATAAGCCACATCACCGACCCTCCCGCTGATCACGAAAGGTCCGATGAAGCGCGGACTAAGCTTCCCACCTCCATCAAAACGTATCGTACCACGAGTTAGAGATATCCACAGAAAAACCATGTCTCTAACCTAATCCCAAGCAAGGTCTCAACTTACTAAAAATCAAACACGATCAATCAAACAAATCAAAATACAACCTACTTCTAACCCTATCTCTAAATTTGTACCTCAAACTCCAACGGCCTCCGGTGGCTATCGGCCCAGTGCCGATGTCTGTCCTGTGCCACGCGAAGTCTGTCCCTGATGAGCTTCACCTTTTCGACTATGTCAACAACCATCTCTAGTCCCAGTAAAGCTCGCTCTCCAACATTATCCCAAGATAAGGGTATACGACACCTACGCCCGTACAGAGCCTCGAAAGGTGACATCTCAATACGGGCCTGATAACTGTTGTTGTAAGCAAACTCCACCAAATGTAGATGATCCTCCCAGGAACCTCCAAAATCCAGGATGCACGTTCGTAGCATGTCCTCAAGCATCTGAATAGTCCTCTCTGACTGCCCGTCCGTCTGGGGGTGGTATGCAGTACTAAACTTGAGCTGAGTGCCCAAACTAGTCTGCAGACTCCTCCAGAAATGGAAAGTAAAGCGACTATCCCGATCTGAGATAATGCTGACGGAAACTCCGTGAATCCTGACTATCTGCCGCATGTACAACTCTGCAAGCCTCTCTGTAGACGTACCCACCTTGAATGGCAAGAAGTGGCCAATTTGGTCAACCTGTCAACGATGACCCAAATTGCATCTTTTCCTCCTGTTGTACGCGACAACCCAGATACAAAATCTATGGTGATATGCTCCCACTTCCACTCTGGAATGGGCAACGGCTGCAATAATCCTCCGGGCCTCTGCCTCTCTGCCTTGACCTGCTGACAGACCAAGCATCTAGCTACGAAGTGGGCTACCTCCCGCTTCATTCTGTTCTACCAGACATGCTCTCGCAGATCTTGTACATCTTGTTGGCACCATGATGTATAGAGTACTACGATCTGTGAGCCTCCTGCATGATCTGCTCTCTGAGCTCCCCGCTAGGCACACATAACCTGGAACCGTGCCTCAAGGCACCATCTTCTGCAAGAGAAAACTCGCCATCCACCAACCCTGTACAAAACTGCTCTCGGATACACCGCAGAGCCACATCCTCGAACTGCGTCGCCTTGATCCTCTCCATCAAGTCCGACTGTATCTGAAGGCCCCACAACTGCATCTGCACTCCAGGCACGATCACCTTAATCCCAAGGCTCTCCAAATCTGCAAGCAAGTGTCGATCCATGGTCAAACACATGGCTGTCGGATACCTACTCAAGGCATCGGCAACCACGTTGGCCTTTTCTGGGTGATACTGAAGTAGGATGTCAAAGTCCTTCATCAACTCTAGCCATCTGTGTTGCCTCATGTTGAGCTCTTTCTGTGTAAACACATACTTCAAGCTCTTGTGATCTGTGAAAATCTATACCCTTTCTCCATACAGATAGTGCTTCCACAACTTCAGAACAAAAAATTACTGCTGCTAACTCTAGGTCATGGGTAGGGTAGTTCTTCTCATGGCGACGTAACTGCCTGGAAGCATAGGTAATCACCTTTACATGCTGCTACAAGACATAATCCAGCCCCTTTCCTGAAGCGTCACTATAGATAGTGAATCCTCCTGATCCTGAAGGCAATGTCAGAATCGGAGCTGTCGTAAGCCGCTTCTTCAACTCATCAAAAGATGCCTGACACTCCTCTGACCAAACATACTCAGCATCCTTCTGGGTCAACCGAGTCAACGGCTCTGCAATCCGGGAGAAATCCTGCACAAATCTCCTATAATATATCCTATCAGCCCCAAGAAACTCCTGATCTCTGCCACTGAAGTCGGCGCTGCCCAAGCCTCAACTGCTGTGATCTTCTTTGGGTCCACTGAGATACCATCTCCAGTCACCACATGACCCAAGAAATTAATACTGTCTAGAAAGAACTCGCACTTCGAAAGCTTGCCATACAATCTCTCCCTCCTGAGTGTCTCCAGAACCACTCTCAAGTGCTCCTCCTCTGACTTGGAATACACCAGGATATCATCAATGAATACCACCACGAACTTGTCCAAGTACTGGTGGAACACCTTGTTCATTAAGTTTATAAACACTGCTGGTGCATTGGTCAGCCCAAACGGTATAACCAAAAACTCAAACTGCCCGTACCGCGTCCTGAAAGCGGTCTTGGGAATATCCTCCCCCTTCACCTTCACCTGGTGATAATCTGACCTCAAATCAATCTTAGAGAACACCCGAGCTCCGCTCAACTGATCAAAGAGATCATCGATCCGCGACAGTGGGTATCTGTTCTTGATCGTCAGGTTGTTGAGTGCTCTGTAGTCGATACACATCCGTACCGACCCATTCTTCTTGGGTACGAAGAGTATCGGTGCACCCCAAGGTGAAGAACTCGATCGGATGAAGCCCTTATCCTGCAGCTCATCCACCTGCTTCTTCAGCTCCACCAACTCACTGTTGTTCACTCGATAGACATGCTGAGAAATTGGTTTCGTGCCGGGAACCAAGTCTATCGAGAAATCTACATCCCTGTCCGGTGGAAGCCCTGGCAACTCCTCTGGAAATACGTCCATAAACTCTACAATCAAGGGGTGCAGAGCCACCTGCTCCTCAACTGAAGCTCCACAGAAGACTCCGCTGTCCTGCTCTGCCTGCCGCCAGGTGTACTCAAATTCTGGCTCTCCTGGTGCCCCAAACAAAACTCTACCCCCTCGATAATTAATGCGGGCGTGATGTCTACTCAGCCAGTCCATACCTAATATAATATCGTAGTTCGGTAGTGGCATGACGAGCAGACTCACCCCCAACTCTCGGCCTCCCAACATAATGCTCCGCCCTCTGCAAACATCACTCACGAAGATGACTCCACCCCCGGTCGTGATCTTACAGGTCCTAGACAATGGTTCAGATACCAGACTGTGTCTAATAGCATAAGATACTGACACAAAGCTGTGGGAAGCCCCGGAATCAAAGAGTGCAAAAGATGGAATAGAGTCGAAAAGAACCGAACCTGCTATCAACTTCCCTACGGCCTCTGCATCCTCGGCTGCCATGGCGAAAGCTCGCCCCTGCTGTCCACCCCGTGCCTGCTGCTGGTGCTGGTGGAACCTCTGCTGCTGGATTTGTAATGGCCCTTTCAGCTGACCTGCTGGAGCCTTGGCTACCCTAACTCCTCCTGGTACTGGACGCATCGTCGCAACTGGACACTCTCGCATCTGATGGTCCACCGAACTACATATTAAGCACCTACCAAGTCTCTTCATGCACTCCTCCCACTTGTGCCCAGGCTTCTTACATAAGGTACAACTGATAGCCTGCTGCCTGGGTGCCTGCTGCACTCTCTGCTGCTGATGCTACACCTGCTAAAAAGGTGCACGGCCCTGATGCTGATACTGCTGAACTGGCCTCTGTGGCCGCTGATGCTGGAAGTGAGGCCTCTTGGCCTAGCCCTGATTGCTGCTGCCACCCTGAAAATCATGACCCCTCTTCTGCTTCAACCCTAGGTCGTCTTTCGCCGCCATAGCCCCAGAAAATATCTCTGCAAAGGTAGCATTCCGATCGCTCCTAGTCAACGACCGAACCTCTCTAATCAAGCCTCGGTGAAACTTCCTCGCCTTCGTCTTCTCAGTCAAGTCATCTATGAACCGGGCCAATCTACAAAACTCCCCAGCATACTCAGATACCGTCTGGTTCTCCTGAACCAGACCTTCAAACTGTGCCTCGATACCTCCCAAGGCCACATCAGAAAAGAACTGCTCCTTAAACAGCTCCTTGAACTGGGTCCAAGTCTGGCCCTCAACTTCCATCCTGGGATCTGTCTGATACCACGTACGGGCTAAGTCCTGTATCTGGCTGCCCGCCACCTCGATCTAGAGTCGATCTGGTATCTCCGCCAGTCAGAATATCTTCTCGATATGCTCGATCCAGTCGTCGGCATAATGGATACCCTCTGTGCCCAGGAACTCTCGAGGATGCATCTTCTGAAAGTCCTGTATGTCCTTCTCCCTCCTACGGGGCTGCTGATGTGCCCTCTGAGCAGTCACCATCTCAACTGTAGCACGAACCAGCTGGTACGCCTCGTCTATCCCCTAACGGAAATCGGTAGTCTGCCGCTGCTGCTGCTGCTGGTGGGACTCCAGAATCCTCTCCACGAAGGAGAAGAGATGTACAGCATCTACCATCCCCGCAGGCGGAGGCTGCTGCGGTGGAAGGATCTCGAGAATCATAGGGCTCTGCCTCCTGGCCGGTGGAAGTGCTCCTCCAAAAGCTGCAGAAACACCGACTCCTGAGGGCTGCACTGGCCCTGTGTTACCGAAAGCTGGTTGCTGGTGAGGTCGAGAGGTGCTAGACCCCTCTCCAGTGTCTCCCAGTCCGGGGCGATGCGATCTCGTCTCAACCATCCTGGAGACACAGATCAAACAAGAAACAATTACTGAGAATGAGTCGAAATATCAAAGGAGGACAGTTTAAAATTCTAAGGAAGATAATAAGTAGCAAAATAGATGTACGGAATCTGATACGGAGTTTTTCCTAGTGTGATCGAGTACCTTCAAAAAGTTACTAATTCCTACTGCAGGCTGCAGCGATATTCTAGTTCGAATACCACTACATTTTTAATCTACGGCCTGCATGGACCACCACTAAAAATGTGTCACGACCCGCACCCTAGAGTAAGGGCACGAGACGTGGGTACGTCCAGCCTACGCCGCAGTGTCGGCGGTAGAACGCTGTCCTAGGTCAACATTTAACAATATAAAGGTACCTGTACAGTATATACTCTCCGAATGGAGGTGATATAGCAGATACAGTCTCAATCACAACTAAGGTAAAGCATAATAAAGATAGATAGATAACCAGAAATGAAAACACAGAGATACAATCTAGAAGTCTAAGTGTCTAAATAAGTACATATCCCAAAATATCTCAGAATCCATATACAGTAATCCAGAAAAGTAAAGACATCCTAATCTAGGGGAGTGTCGTCAACTGCTAGTGGATCCTGCTGCTGGTCCAAGTCACATCAATCATCTAGGGTAGCACCGTAGTATGTAGGGCAGAACGCCTCAGCCTTATCCTCTGTAATATTTCAACAGGTCCAGTCAGGACAGGAGCGAGCACAGTACATCTCAACAAATCATAGCAGGTCAGGAAATATAATCATGCTAGAGAGTAAGATACAGAAAACTGAAGGAAATAACATGATAAAAAGGAAGACTGTAAATAAATAGATATAGTATATAGAGAACTATCAGTGACTAGTGATTTATAGCACAAGATGGTTATGTAAATGGCACGATATTGTACACGAGTAATCTACAGAGGTTGTACACGAGTAATCTACTGGATTGATTACATAACCACTTCTACTCTCCCACCCCAATCAATACACAAGGATCTAGCCAAGATATGTTATTGCACACGAAGTATAGTCACACACGAAGATCATGTGAGCACATGAGTATACACAATTTTATACAATTTGTACACGAAAGGCACGAACACAAGGAGTACATGATGCTCATGATAAAGTACACGAACACGAAATACCCGATGTATCCGCTAAGGGGATAACATCGCACGACAAGATCCATATAGTACTAATTCGTGTTTCCAACGTGTCAACATCATGTAAAGTAATCTAAAGCAGAAAAATACTCCTAATGCAGGATATGAAATGATCAGAGAATGTACTCGCCTGTATCCTGAGTATCTGATGAGTATCTACTATCCGAGTAGTGGTGTCTGTCTCCTATAGAACAGTACAAGTCACTATGAGTCTAAAATGATAATAAGATGCAATTCAATGCATTCTATATGAATCTAGGTCAATCTAGACCAAAGTCAACTCTTGGTCAACTCTAGTCAACCCTAGAAGTCAACTAGTCAACTAAGTCAAGCCTAAGTCAAACAAGTCTATAATAATCTAACTAGTCTATTCTAGCAAGCCCACATCAATTCTAGACTATTCAAGTCTAACTAGACTCTATACTGGCATTCAAGCCACACCCATATGCTAAGAGTCCTAGGCTATAGGCTATATCATGCCTAAGCCAACCCACATATCACATATTAACATATCAATACATATATCTAAATATAATACACACACATATTATAATATATATAGGATACCTATATATACATCTCACATAAATATATATACATGTACATATGTATATATGCATACACACATAGAAGGATAGGAATTAGGCACATGTGCATGTGTTCATGTGTGTGTGTGAGTGAAGACAAGGACATATGTGTAGTGTACATTGCGTACAGTGGTATACATTTGTGTGTGTGCAAACAGGAAGTAGTGTGGCATGGTATAAACCTGTGTACAGTGTCATTCCTGTGTGTGAAACAGTGTAGTGTATAGATATGAGAACAGTGAAGTGTCAAAAGGAAAAACAGTGGCATGGCAATGTGTGTAATCTGGAAATCAGTGTATTTACAAAACAGTGTATAACTGGGAAACATAGTGTGGTAGTGTCATGTGTGTAAAATAGGAATAGGAAACAGTGGCATAGGAAAATCAGTAAGCTAACATTGGTTCACATGACAGTGTATAACCTGTGAGTTCATTAAGAGGAAGTGTGAAATCTGGAATAGGAAAAACAAGGAGTGATATGGAATCACATGACAGTTCACATTTGAATCAAATTAGTTGTATACATGTAGAGAATAGGGATACATTAGCATGTAAACTAACCTTCCTATAGGTATTTAAGAGAAATCAATTCTCAGGTTATAGAGAGAACATGACAGTTAACTTACCAATTCGAATTCAGTCACCAACCAATACCAACACAAAGTATTTAATCACTATGGCTAACTTCAAATCAGTTAAAAAGGAAGAATCCATATCAGATGTATGGGAATTCGACTCAGGTTATTAAGGAATGAATCATTCAATTTGAAGTATCAGCCAATACCTATTCGAAAGCCAACACATTGTCCAAAATCCCATTTCCATATCAAAAAGCCTATTCGAATGTAACATTGAACTAAACATGAACTAAAAAATATGTGAGATCATACAGGACTATCTAACATCAATTAAAACAGATTAAATAGGATTAAGTTTAGGAAAAACTGAAATATATAATGTATCAGTCATGTATCAGTCGAGCCACATATGTTCGAATCCCCATTCCACATGACAAAACCTATTCTAATATGTAAATCCAACTTAATAGAGATTATTAAACATTCTAGGATCTTAATTAGCAATTTAAATCATGGATTAAACAATTAAAATGGAATTTAACACAGGACAAATAACAGAACTGTACACGGCACTGTGCACGACCAGCGCACACCCGATTTCGTGTCCGACACGACACGAGGACTCACGAAACTTTGGGAGCCTCGTGTCAGTTTCTGCCTGCACCCGTGTGTCAAGTTTTACGTGTCCACGATACGTATCCAGTGTACTGTGGCCCCCGAGTAGCAGGGGAATGCTACTCACGCGCGCGCGTGCTGCACCCCGCGTGTACCCGTGTCCATAGCGACCCGACACGACACCACAACCACCTCAGTCCAACAAAAACTGATAAGCGAGACCAAACCCTAATTTCTTATTCAAAAAGAAACAAAAAATAAGGAAGAAATACCCACTGTGGCATTTCAACAAACACCTAGGTGTATCCACTGATACGTGTCCGATACGGACACGTATTGGACACGAAAATAACAAGGCCTATACCAACAGTTAGGGTAGACCTAGGGCTTCCTATTCATGCAATTAAAACACTATTTTATGGAGAGGATTAGAATTTACCTAGGTGTGAGAAATGGCTCAAAAAGCCTCAAAGAGAGTTGTTCCTCAAGCTACTCAAACTCTTCCAAATTGCTCCTCCACTAAAATTTCTCACCATAGACATAAAGTGCACAGAGATTAGAATCTATTGCAAGAAATTTGAAAGAAAAAGGAGTTAAAATGGAGAAGTTATGGATTGGAGAAGAAAGGGGTTTACCTCTATTTCCAAACTTGCAAATTCCTAAAGGAGGCTAGCCCTAAGTTTGAGGAGACATTAAATAGATGGGGGAACCAATGTGGCCGGCCATGTGGGTGTAGGGCTAGGGTTAGGGTTTCACTAGTTGTCTATGGGCCTCTATGGGCCTAAGCCATAAGTCATGACTTATGAAATCACAAGCCATTCTCTAGCCTAGTCAAATCCTATTTTTCCCAAATTAATTCTAATGAGTAGGATATCACTAACTTAGGTCAAGCTAGGGTTTCATAATCTAACCAAGTATCCATGACTAAGGTTAGCTTCTAGGACAGTCTCCTAAGTCACCCTGAGTCAAAGTCAATAATAGCACTAAATCAATTATACTAAAAATTACTTAAAATCCAATAATTATAATTAATACTAAATAATTCCAAATAATTCCCAAAATTTTAAAAATGACCAAAATACCCTCAAGCTAGAAATGTGGTAGTGACATGATAAGTGGAGGATTTACCTTCACTTCTCCTTGGTCGCTTCCCTCTACCAAGCAACCTAGGTGCCATAGATAAAATTGAGAGAAAGGAAGGAAAAAGATGATATACCTCAAAAAGAGAGACCCAAGATGAAAGAGAATGATCCCAAGATTGAGCTCCTTGAGTTTGGAGTAAAATTTCTCAAGGATGTGAGACTTCTAGGGTTAGGGTTTTTGAAAGAAAATTGTTTGGAGAGGTTTGGAGAAGACAATGGAGAGGAGAGAAAGAGAGAATCCCGAGTTATATAGGGTTTAGTCGGCTGGTCGGGTTGAATCTGAGCCATTGTATCAAAAATAATGAAGGGCTGAGAGCCATTCGAGGTTCTGGAACAAGGAGGCCGAACTCGGCCCGAACTCTGTGTAAGGGAAGAGTTCGGCCCGAGTTCTGGTCCCTTGGGCCAGAACTTCAAGCAGAAATAGGAAGAAAATAGGAAGAAATTTTACTAATGAATGGTCAAGTAGAAAATTTGGCAAAATAGATAACGAATTTAGAAAATGCAATGAAGTTAGAAGATTTAAATGTGGCAGGTTATAAATAAAATTTAACCATATAATAAACAAGGAGTTATGACATAAATCAATATGGTGAAACTGTTATGGGATAGCTGTAGGGGCCGGACCCCATCTAGCGGTAGTCTGAAGACTAGTGCACCGTGTCGCTTAGGCTTTTATGCCTTATTGTTAGAAGGACCCTTTCGGCTTGTACCCATAGCAAAGTCATCATAGAGAATCGTAACATAATCGATATTCACGCAGGCCAATTTAATAAATAACCGTTTTATCTAAAATTCCTAATTCATGACAAAAAAAATTGAATCGCTCCTCGGATAGTGGTTTTGTAAAGAAATCGGCTAGCTGATGATCAGTGTCATTAAATTCTAAATTTATAGTGCCATTCTGTTGATGATCACATAAAAAGTGGTGACGAATTTCAATATGTTTCGTGCGTGAGTGACATATAGGGTTCTTAGTAAGGTTGATAGCACTAGTGTTATCACAGAATATAGGAATGTGCATAAAAGATAGGTTGTAGTCTGTAAGGGTTTGCTTCATCCATAGAATTTGTGTACAACAACGACCAGCTGTGATACATTTAGCTTTTGTTGTGGATAGTGCGACATAATTCTGCTTCTTGCTAAACCAAGAGACTAGAGCCTTGCCTAATAAATGACATGTACCGCTAGTACTTTTATGGTCGACTTTACATCCTACAAAATCAGCATCCGAATAACCAATAAGGTCAAAAGATGTGGATTTGGGACACCATAAGCCCACTGTAACAGTACCCTTACGGTATCGAAAGATACGCTTAACGGCGGACATGTGTGATTCCTTAGGACTAGCTTGATAACGAGCACATAGGCAAACACTAAACATGATATCAGGGCGACTAGCAGTTAAATAAAGTAGACTGTCTATCATACCTCGATACTTACGTTGATCCACAGGTTTGTCACTTTCATCTGGTTCTAGTTTGGTTGTAATAGCCATTGGAGTGCCAATTGGTTTGACGTTGTCAAGGTCAAACTTCTTCAGCATATCCTTTGTATACTTTGACTGACAGATGAAAGTTCCATACGATGTTCGTTTGACTTGCAGTCCAAGAAAGTAATTGAGCTCCCCGATCATGCTCATCTCAAATTCGTTTTGCATACACTTAGGAAACTCTTGACAGAGAGTTTCATTAGTAGAACCGAATATGATATCATCAACATAAATTTATACTAAAAGAATAGTGTCTTTGAAAGATTTTATAAAGAGTGTAGTGTCAATTTTTCCTTTTGAAAAACCTTTTATCTAATAAGAAAGTACTTAGGCGTTCATACCAAGCTCTGGTGGCTTGTTTGAGGCCATAAAGTGCTTTCTTGAGTTTGAAAACATAGTCGAGAAATTTATGATTTTCAAAACTAGGGGGTTGTTTTACAAAAACTTCCTCCTTAATAAAACCATTCAAAAAGGCACTTTTGACATCCATTTGGAAAAGTTTAAAATTTTAAAAGTTTGCAAAGGCACAAAGCATCCGAATGGATTCCAGTCTTGCAACAGGAGCATACGTCTCATCGTAGTCGATACCTTCCTCTTGGTTGTATCCTTGAGCTACTAGACGAGCTTTGTTGCGTGTAACTGATCCATCTTCATTTACTTTGTTACAAAAAACACATTTAGTACCAATAATCGAATGATTAGCTGGCTTAGGAACAAGTTCCCAGACCTGGCTCCTTTCGAATTGGTTGAGTTCTTCTTGCATGGCGAAAATCCAAAATTCATCATTAAAGGCTTCTAAAACATTTTTAGGCTCAATTTGAGAAATAAAAGCAGTGCTAGTAATAGAATCTCTTAAGGATGAACGAGTACTTACACCGCGAGATACCTTACCTATTACCCAATTTTCTGGGTGTGACGGTTTGAATTTGAATTTTTTCGGTAGGTCTTCCAGAGAGTTGGCTTCAGGATTGGTAGTCATAGGCGTAGAAGTTGATGGTTCATCATCATCGTTGGGGATGGTAGTTGTACTATTTTTCTCATCAAAAGTAACATTAGTAGATTCTTCTACTATCATGGAGCGTTTGTTTAAAACTCGATATCCCTTACTCTTGGCGACATAGCCAAGAAAAATACCATCGTCAGCTTTGGCATCTAATTTGCCTAAGTTATCTTTGGTATTGAGGATAAAGCAGCGACAACCGAACACTCTAAAATAAGATAAATTAGGGGTCCTACCAAACCAAAGTTTTTAGGGTGTTTTCTTCGAAATAGGTCGAATAAGCACCCTATTCAAAATATGGCAAGCTGTACTGACAGCTTCTGCCCAAAAATATTTCGAAAGTAAAAATTTATTCAACATGACTCTAGCCATATCGCCAAGAGTCCTATTCTTCCGCTCCACAACACCATTTTGTTGAAGAGTTCTAGGACAAGAAAACTCATGATCAAAACCATTTGAATTACAAAACTTTTCAAAATCGAAATTTTTGAATTCGCCTCCATGATCACTTCGGATTCGAGTAATCATGTAGCCTTTTTCGTTTTGAACCTTTTTAGCAAAAATTTTGAAAACAAAAATCGCATCGCTTTTGTTTGAAAGAAAGAAAACCCAAGTGAATCTAGAAAATCATCTACTATAACAAAAGCATAGAGTTTTCCACCAAGACTGACTACTCTACTCGGACCAAATAAGTCCATGTGCAGTAATTGCAAGGGTCTAGTAGTACGTACAATGTTTATGGAATGAAATAAAGATTTGGTTACCTTATTCAGTTCACATTCGGCACATACCGTATCCTTCTTGAATGTGATGTCGGGCAGACCTCTTACTAGCTTCTTTGTTGATAGCCTGAATATAGTATCCATATTGGCATGACCAAGATGCTGGTGCCACAACATTCTCTCATCCTTATGGACATAGAGACATCTTCCTGCACTATTAGTATTTCTAGATAGATAGAAAATATAAATATTATCCTCTCTTATCCCTTCAAAAGCAATGTCTCCCGTTGACCTATCATAAATATAGCATTTATTTTATCCAAAGTTAATATCATATCCATGATCAGCAAGGTGACTTATACTAAGCAGGTTATGCTTTAACTCAGTCACTAGGCAAACATCCTATATTACAGGAGAAGGAGGATGACCAATAGTTCCATTACCTATGATGTATCCTTTTAAGTTGTTACTGAAGGATACATACCCTTCCCTCTTCATCGATAGTGATGCGAAAAGATTTGCATCTCCCATCATATGTCGCGAGCATCCACTATCGAGAATCTACTTGCTTTTAGTTGAGGAAGGAAGGTCCACCTACATCAAGAGTAGATGTGACCTTTGGTATCCAAGTTCTTGTGGGTCCTGAAATGTTAGTCTTTGGCACCCATGCATATAGATTAATATCTACTAATTTCCTAATTCTACATTGTAGTAAGATATGGCCATGTAATCCACAGTAAGTGCAAGTAGCATGCCTATTTGTGTTTGGAGCAGGTTGATAGTAATGTCTATATGTAGTATGGTGATAGTTGTGTGGAACAGCAGGATAGTGACTATATGTGGTAGCAGGATGATAGTTATGTCTATGTGCAGCATGGTGGTGGTTAGTAGGATAGTGACCATGTGTAGCAATAGGATAATGGTTATGATGTCTATATGTATGTGGTTTACATGCTGCATGGGAGTACGTGTACATATAAGCATGTTTACGTGCTGCATGTGGGTGACGTGTTTTACTATTATGAGTGGTCTTAGGTTTTGTGTGTGTTTTATGACTGTGTGATTGGGTTTGAGGTTGAGCAACCTGTTTTCCCAATCTAATCTCTAATTTCTTAGAGGCGGCATGCAGTTCATTACACTTAGCATTTAAACCATCAATCTTAGCAATAGAGATCTTGTGTTTGTTCTTTTCTTCAGCAAGCTCATTGCTGAGTGTTGTGATCTCACGTGTTTGCTTTTCAATAAGTGCTTCGGTATCATGTAAGCTTAACTTAAGCTTGGATACTGTCACGCCCCAGAACCAGAATACTGGAGAGCGGGGGCAGACATAGCCAGCTACGTATATGAAATGGGATCCATCTCGCTATACGGTCACGGCTGTCAATCCAACGTCCTACGCCGCCCACCAGCTACGGACAAGATCTAGCAACTGCAGGCGCACCACGGCTACCTTCTCGTTCTCTGGAGTCCTGGCTGCTTCTAGAATCACCTCTGTGTCCTGAAGCCAAGCATCAGCAGCGATAGAATCTTCACTGCCGTCGAAGAAGGGAGGGTTCAAGCGCTTGAAGCTGTTGGCCGCGCTATTACCCTGATGACCTCCTCTGGTCAGAGCATCTGCCACTACCTGGTGTAAGGCATCTCCTCGACGATCCTGGGAAGCTATCAAGGTCCTGACGAGTCCTACCAAAGTGCCATCATCAGGTTCTACAGGCTGAACTGGCTAGACTGGTGTCTCTCCGCCAGAAGGCACGACTCTGGAGGCTACTCCGGAATGCTGGGCCTGATCTCCTGGTTGCTGCTGGTCCACGGGAGGTGCTCCGCCTTGCTGATCGGCAGGTCCAGGAATAATGTCGCTGAAGAAAACGACATAAGGAATAATAAGGAAGGACCAGGACAGATCAACGATACAAACATGTGATCAGGTCAAGATTTCAGGGATTTAGAAGATACGAGCAGAGATCAAAGGCGAGTACTGATTGAGACATCTATTCGGTAAACCCTCACATATCTTGATTTACAAGACCTGCATGGGCCACCACTTAAACCATGTCACGCCCCAGAACCAGAATACTGGAGAGCGGGGGCAGACATAGCCAGCTACGTATATAAAATGGGATCCATCTCGCTATACGGTCACGGCTGTCTAGATACATGAGGATTTACTACTAGCCAACAGTCTCCTATGGTCATGAACAAGCCTAGTGTCTCAATCACAAGCAAGTAGGTACAAGTCACAAGATGTATGATCATTAAATATACAATAATAAGGCGTCCCAAATATTACATATTCAGTTGATCATGAAGCTAGTCGTTACAAAATATTAGGACTAGCAAGAGTTTAGTCATACATGATCAACCCTAGGATCTGTCAATCATGTTACAGCCCGTAGGCAGACAGTAAGTAAGGTGCAATCGAGCTAAACAGGTGCTCGTCGGCTAAACGCCTCAAAAAAATATTTTTACAATAGAGTGGAAGAGCCAAAAATAATCCATCGTTGCCCTGGTTACGCCTGGTGGTCACCATCGGGCTGGATAGTCGGTAGATCCTCTGGAGCTGCTCCAAAATCTGGCCACACAAAACCAGCTGCGTCAGACCCCAGAAAGAGCAAGTGCCACAAAGGAGGCTTCACTTAGGAACTAAAAACCAGCAATCAGCACAAGAATATAAGTAAGGTAAGAACAGGAAATAAAGAAAATACATCAGGATGATATACGACGAGATAACCATGGAACTATTCAGATAACCGGGTTACAACCCGTAAACCAAACAAGGACCGGGGTTGTAACCCTTCATCTGAACAGAACTTGGATTCTCACCATTTATCGGTAAAATAAATATAGCATTCTGGTCATGCAGTAATCTGAAATAGGATCAGGACAAGACTAGACTGGTTAGACTCCATCCAATCATTTCACGGCCAAGCAAGAACTACGGCTTGATACTTTAACTAACTAGGGTTGTCACAAGCCTAATTACTAACAAGATGCAACGAGATTATTCCACAGCCACAAGCCCTGCAGACCATCCAGGTTACCCGGGTTGAAGGATTTAGAGTTGAATTCAGGTGGGTACATTGTCCAGGAAACGAATATACCCTTAGGTAGCTTGAAGGGTGCAACACATGACAGTGTGCTGGAAATGTGCCCTACTCGACGGCAGGCTACAAATCCCAAGGCGTGCCCAGGTAACGGGATTGCCTGTAGCTAGGAAATCTCTTCATGACTACTGTGTAATTCTAGTTATTAACCTAGTCCAATTTATTAGGTACTCCTGACCGTGGTACTCAGGAGTCCCTGTCCTAGACATGATGCAAGACAGGACTGGTTTATTTGTACAAGCACAATCGCCCACGGTGTCCAGGTAATTTATACAGGTCATGTCACGTCAGGTAGAGCTTATCAAGATATATCATGTCAGGTTTACTTGTCAGGAGTGCGCCACGATGGGCCGCTATCATGTCATGTCATGTTACTGTCGTGCCTTGCCATGTCAATTCTTGTCACACCATGTCAAGTACAATAGTCGTTTCCATCATGTCAATCAAATCATGATTTATCAAGTTTAGGACAAAAGGCGTAAGGATATAAAATGGACGTAAAATATCTAAAAAAAGAATAAAGAGTACGCTATAGGAACCCAAGTTTACGCGTGTACTACTACGCTAGGCCAATTAAACCTGAGCGTAAACAGCACTACGCAGGCAAGAGCCAGGTAAGAAAGCTTTACGCTAGCAAGGTGCATGCGGGAGGGGTTTTTTACGCTAGTCGGATTGTACGTGCGTAAAAATCTCTGCAATTGAGATTCCATACGAGGAACACTTGAGCATAACTTTTACGCTAGCAAGGGTTGGCTCGGGTCAAGGGTTTACGCTGGCAAGGCTTTACGCTAGCAGGAGTTTACGCTGGCAGGAGAGTCCCGAGCGTAAAATCAGTCAGCATAAGCAGAGCTCGATTTTATGCTAGCTCGATTTTACGCTTGCGGGTAAGCCCCGGGCATAAAATTCAAGCAGCGTAAAACGAGGTACGCTGTCACGCGATGCGTGTGCGTAAAATGGAACTACGCTAACACGTTAAGACGTGGGCGTAAAAGCTGAGGAATACGCTGGCACGTAATACGTGGGCGTAAAACTCCATATTCTCCACACGGTCAATGCAATCATGCGTAAAAGCTGATAAACTCCATCTCGGCCAGGACTTGGTGAAATCCGGCCATCCCAAGACCCAAACTTGTGTAAAATCATGAGGCCTACTCCATAGAACTCTTAGTTTTCGAAAATAAGCCATTATAGTAGATCAAACCAAGAAATCCGAAAATGGAATAAACATAGATCTGCATGAAGTGAGCCATGGAAGTTGAAAACACTAAGTACTAAAGGGACTTAGAATCATATGGAGAAGAAAATGAAACAATAAAATGTGAGTTCCTTCATGAAGCAAGTTGCACTTGCCGGTGGGGTTAAGTGGAGCTCTACGCTGGGTGGAGGAAGAAGAAGAAGAATAATTCCTGAGTTATGAGGAGAGAAAAAGGTGGTTGGGATATAAATGGGGGTAAGTGGTGGTAGGTAGAGGGTTTTCCTTTGGTTCATGATGAACCCAAAAGCAAACCGAACCAAGCCACACCGAACCAAGATGAACCATGGCCAAACAATGCAACACAAGATAAATACGTACACATATTCCAAGAATACGCAATACGAACACAGGCATTACAACTCTACCCACCTTAAAAGAATTCCGTCCTCGAAATTTAATCAAGAGGCTAGAGGAGCAATGACAAGCTACACTAATCGCAAGCAAGCATTAACTAGGCAATCAATCAATCATGCAAGTAAGGAATCGAAGGTATGAGGCATAAGAAAGACATTATACCTTACGAGTCAAATAAATCGGAATATCGCGATCGGATATCATCCTCACGCTCCCATGTTGACTCACTCAAAGAGTGATGACCCCAAGCAACTCGGACTAACTTGATAGTCTTGTTCTTAAGGATCTTCTCTCTCCGGTCCAATATAGACACGGGCCTCTCCTCATACGAAAGGTTGGTACCAACAACCAATTCCGAATGATCCAGGATGTGGCTCGGGTTCGGGATATACCGTCGTAATTGGGATACATGGAATACGTCATGCACCTCGCTCAGCGACGGTAGAAGAGCGAGACGATAGGATACATCTCCTACTCGCTCTAGAATGTCAAACGGTCCTATATACCTAGGACTAAGCTTTTCCCGTATGCCGAAACGAATGACATCACGGTTAGACGAAATCCTCAGGAATACATGGTCACCGACCGAAAACTCTAGAGGACGCCGGTGAAAATCGGCCCAATGACGCTGGCGATCCTGGACAACTCGAAGATGATCTCTGACCCTCCTGACCACCTCAACCGTTTGGGCAATCATTTCTGGACCGAGCATCTGTCTTTCTCCAACATTATCCCAGTCTAGCGGGGATCTGCACTTCCTGCCATAAAGTGCCTCGAACGGTGCCATCTGGATACTAGCTTGGAAACTATTATTGTACGAGAACTCCACCAGGTGCAGGTGATCTTCCCAAGAACCTCCGAAGTCGAGTGTGCAAGATCGCAACATATCTTCCAGGGTGTGGATCGTACGCTCCGACTGACCATCTGTCTGTGGGTGATATGCTGAACTGAACTGGAGATGAGTCCCCAAACTCTTTTGCAAGCTACGCCAAAAGTACGACGTAAATCTGGAATCTCGGTCCGAGGTGATACTGACTGGAACACCGTGCAACCTGACAATCTGCATGAGGTACATCACTGCCAACTGAGCTGTCGATTGACCAACTCTGAACGGAAGGAAGTGAGCTACCTTCGTGAGCCGATCAACTATAACCCAGATAGCATCTCTACCAGCTGGGGACCTAGGTAATCCAGTCACAAAATCCATGGTACATGCTCCCACTTCCATTCTGGAATCGGCAAGGGCTGAAGAAGTCCAGCCGGTCTCTGATGTTCGGCCTTAACTTGTTGGCAAACCAAACACCGAAAGACAAACCGAGCTATCTCCCGCTTCATGTCATTCCACCAAAAGTGCTGACGGATATCACGGTACATCTTCGTACTGCCAGGATGGATGGAATACTGAGAACTATGCACTTCTGTCATGATCTCCTGCCTGATATCACCACTGGGTACACAAAGACGATTACCATGCCTAAGTGTACCGTCCTTATGAATGCATAACTCTGGCCTTCGTCCTGCCTCACACTGTCCTGAGTCGCTGAAGCTTGGAATCTGCCGACTGTGCCATCCGGATCCTCTCGACTATAGTGGACTGAACTTGCATGCTGGCCATCAATGCCACACTGGAAGGGAGAACAACTTCGATACCCATCTTCTGAAGATCGGCTAACAGCTCTGGTTGTGCTGTTAGGAAATAAGCTCCGGCTTTCCTGCTCAATGCATCTGCTACAACGTTGGCCTTCCCAGGATGATATTACAGGTTGACTTCATAATCCACAAGTAGCTCTAGCCATTTCCTCTGACGCATGTTAAGATCCTTCTGGATGAAAACATACTTCAAGCTCTTGTGGTCGGTGAAAATCTCTACCCTATCTCCGTACAAGTAGTGCCTCCACAATTTGAGTACAAACACTACTGCTGCCAGCTCCAAGTCATGGGTTAGGTAATTTCTCTCATGATCACGAAGTTATCATGACGCATAAGCTATTACCTTCCCATGCTGCATTAGAATACATCCTAAGCCTCTGCCTGAAGCTTCACAGTATACTGAGAATCCTCCTGTTCCATCTGGAAGCGTGAGAATGGGAGCTGTTATCAAGCCTCACTTCAACTGTTCAAAAAAACTCTGACACTCTGCTGTCCAAGCAAACTGTGCATCCTTGCGGGTCAATTGGGTCAATGGTGCTGAAATTCGAGCAAAATCTGAAACAAATCGTCGGTAATAGCCGGCCAATCCAAGGAAACTGTGAACTTCTGCAACTGTGCTGGGCACCGGCCACGATTCAATAGCCATAATCTTCTGGGGGTCCACTTCTACTCCTCCTCTGGTGATGATATGACCCAAGTACGAAATGCGATCGAGCCAGAACTCGCATTTACTGAACTTGACATATAACTGGTGCTCCCTGAGAGTCTGAAGAACCACACGGAGATGCTGCTCATGCTCCACCTTACTCTTGCTGTAGACCAGGATGTCATCCAAGAACACAATCACAAACTGATCCAAGTAAGGCATGAAGATACGATTCATGAGGTCCATGAATACTGTCGGCGCATTGGTCTCTCCAAAAGGCATCACTAGGAACTCCCAATGCCTATACCTCGATCTGAAAGCTGTCTTCGGGATATCCTGCTCTCTGACTCTGATCTGATGATATCCTGAGCGTAAGTCAATCTTCGAGAATACTGAAGCCCCCTTGAGTTGATCAAACAAGTCATCTATCCTCGGGAGAGGATATCTGTTCTTGATTGTCACTGAGTTCAAGGTACGATAATCAATACATAACCTGGACGTACCATCCTTCTTTTTCACAAGAAGCATCGGGGCTCCCCAAGGCGATCCACTAGCACGAATGAATCTTTTGGTTCTGAGCTCTTCAATCATCTTGTACAAGATCTCTAATTTTGACGGTACCATCCTGTAGACTCTCTCTGATACTGGGGCTGTCCCGGGAATCAAGTCTATGGTGAACTCGATCTCTCGCTCTGGCGGCATCCCTAAAAGCTCTTCGGGGAAAATATCTGGAAACTCATCCACTACTCGGGGAAACTGAACTGCTGCTACTGCCATCCATAACATTGAAGGAGAGGGCTCAACTTTGCCCCGGAAGAAGGAAAACTCTGGCTCACCTGGAATGCTGAAAACGACTCTGCCGCGATATGGCAGTCTATTCTAGCGTACTGGTTCCTCAACCAATCCATCCCTAAGACCACATCATAATCGGCCATCGAGAACTCTATCAATCTAGCAGGGAATTCTCTACCGCTAACTACGATCCGACACGAGGAAAATACTCTATCTACTCCCATAAGTCCGTTACCAGTAAGTATATTGAGCCTTACTGATAATGACTCGGGCTCTAATCCTATCCGTGTCGCGAATCGTGCAGACATGAATGAATATGATGCACCAGAATCAAATAAAGCTGAAGCTGGAAAGGAATTGACGAGAATTGTACCTGCCACTACCTCACCTGGTGCCCATTCTTCCTCTGCGGTCATTACCATAGCTTGACCATACCCTCGGGGTGCTGGTCCCCTCTGCTAAAATCCTCGCTGTCTGCTCTGACTCTGGGCTTGGGCTTGAGTATACTGCTGGGGATTCTGCTGCTGGAATACTTGGGTCTGAGGCGGCAAGGGCCTCGGCAATGGGTACTGTTGCTGCTGCTGGACCGGTGCTGGTTCTCTCACCGAAGAGCTAGAAAGGTTGGACGATGATGAACCACCCCTGTTTGGGCAGGATCCAACCCTATGGTCTGGTGCTCCACAAGCCAGGCACAATCCCTGCGCCCTACGACATTCTGCTACCACATGGCCTGGCTTCCCACAATGAGAACATCCCATTGCGGAAGACTGCTTCTGCTTCTGCTGCTGCTGCTGAGGGTAAGTTAGGGTTGAATGCTGGACCGACGTTACTGAGGCCGCTCGCTTCGGAGCTCCAATAGTCAAGGCCCTGGCTGCCGGGGCTGGTGCTGAAGACTGATTCATCTGGCCGTGAGATCTCTTCCGACCTCCGGCCCTATCCACAATCCTCTGGGAGGTATACTCATGCCTCCGGGCTGCTCTCAAGACTGCATCAAAAGTCTGATGCTCAAACTGCTCCACTGCCAACAAAATCTCCAAGTGAAGCCCCTGCTGGAATTGCTGGGCTCTATCATACTCGGTTGCCACCAAGGTGGGAGTAAACCGACTGAGTCTGGAAAACTCGGCCGCATATCCGTCGACCGTCCTGCCTCCTTGCTTCAGATTGGTGAACCTCGTCTGTAGATCGTACCGAGCTACAGCATCGAAATACTTGGTCTGGAATCTCTCTCTGAATACCGCCCAAGCAATGGGTGCTGCCAATCCAACGTCTTGTGCCGCCCACCAGCTACGGGCAAGATCTAGCAACTGCAGGCACACCACAGCTACCTTCTCGTTCTCTGGAGTCCTGGCTGCTTCTAGAATTACCTCTGTGTCCTGAAGCCAAGCATCAGCAGCGATAGCATCTTCACCGACATCGAAGAAGGGAGGGTTCAAGCGCTTGAGGTTGTTGGCCGCGCTATTACCCTGATGACCTCCTCTGGTCAGAGCATCTGCCACTACCTGGTGTAAGGAATCTCATCGACGATCCTGGGAAGCTATCAAGGTCCTGACGAGTCCTACCAAAGTGCCATCATCAGGTTCTACAGGCTGAACTGGCTGGACTGGTGGCTCTCCGCCAGAAGGCACGACTCTGGAGGCTACTCCAGAATGCTGGGCCTGATCTCCTGGTTGCTGTTGGTCCACGGGAGGTGCTCCGTCTTGCTGATCGGCAGGTTCAGGAACAATACCGCTGAAGAAAATGACATAGGGAACAATAAGGAAGGACCAGGACAGATCAACGATACAAACATGTGATCAGGTCAAGATTTCAGGAATTTAGAAGATACGAGCAGAGATCAAAGGCGAGTACTAATTGAGACATCTATTCGGTAAACCCTCACATATCTTGATTTACAAGACCTGCATGGGCCACCACTTAAACCATGTCATGCCCCAGAACCAGAATACTGGAGAGCGGGGGCAGACATAGCCAGCTACGTATATGAAATGGGATCCATCTCGCTATACGGTCACGGCTGTCTAGATACATGAAGGTTTACTACAAGCCAACAGTCTCCTATGGTCATGAACAAGCCTAGTGTCTCAATCACAAGCAAGTAGGTACAAGTCTCAAGATGTATGATCATTAAATATACAGTAATAAGGCGTCCCAAATATTACATATTCAGCTGATCATGAAGCTAGTCGTTACAAAATGTTAGGACTAGCAAGAGTTTAGTCATACATGATCAACCCTAGGATCTGTCAATCATGTTACAGCCCGTAGACAGACAGTAAGTAAGGTACAATCGAGCTAAACAGGTGCTCGTCGGCTAAACGCCTCAAAAGAATATTTTAACAATAGAGTGGGAGAGCCAAAAATAACCTACTCGTTGTCCTGGTTACGCCTGGTGGTCACCATCGGGCTGGAAAGTCGGTAGATCCTCTGGAGCTGCTCCAAAATCTGGCCACACAAAACCAGCAGGGTCAGACCCCAGAAAGAGCAAGTGCCACAAAGGAGGCTTCACTTAGGAACTAAAAACCAGCAATCAGCACAAGAATATAAGTAAGGTAAGAACAGGAAATAAAGAAAATACATCAGGATGATATACGACGAGATAACCATGGAACTATTCAGATAACCGGGTTACAACCCGTAAACCAAACAAGGACCGGGGTTGTAACCCTTCGTCTGAACAGAACTTGGATTCTCACCATTTATCGGTAAAATAAATATAGCATTCTGGTCATGCAGTAATCTGGAATAGGATCAGGACAAGACTAGACTGGTTAGACTCCATCCAATCATTTTACGGCCAAGCAAGAACTACGGCTTGATACTTTAACTAACTAGGGTTGTCACAAGCCTAATTACTAACAAGATGCAACGAGATTATTCCACAGCCACAAGCCCTGCAGACCATCCAGGTTATCCGGGTTGAAGGATTTAGAGTTGAATTCAGGTGGGTACATTGTCCAGGAAACGAATGTACCCTTAGGTAGCTTGAAGGGTGCAACACATGACAGTGTGCTGGAAATGTGCCCTACTCGATGGCAGGCTACAGATCCCAAGGCGTGTCCAGGTAACGGAATTGCCTGTAGCTGGGAAATCTCTTCATGACTACTGTGTAATTCTAGTTATTAACCTAGTCCAATTTATTAGGTACTCCTGACCGTGGTACTCAGGAGTCCCTGTCCTAGACATGATGCAAGACAGGACTGGTTTATTTGTACAAGCACAATCGCCCACGGTGTCCAGGTAATTTATACAGGTCATGTCACGTCAGGTAGAGCTTATCAAGATATATCATGTCAGGTTTACTTGTCAGGAGTGCGCCACGATGGGCCGCTATCATGTCATGTCATGTTACTGTCGTGCCTTGCCATGTCAATTCTTGTCACACCACGTCAAGTACAATAGTCGTTTCCATCATGTCAATCAAATCATGATTTATCAAGTTTAGGACAAAAGGCGTAAGGATATAAAATGGACGTAAAATATCTAAAAAAAGAATAAAGAGTACGCTATAGGAACCCAAGTTTACGCGTGTACTACTACGCTAGGCCAATTAAGCCCCGGGCATAAAATTCAAGCAGCATAAAACGAGGTACGCTATCACGCGATGCGTGTGCGTAAAAGGGAACTACTCTAACACGTTAAGACGTGGGCATAAAAGCTGAGGAATACGCTGGCACGTAATGCGTGGGCGTAAAACTCTATCTTCTCCACACGGTCAATGCAACCATGCGTAAAAGCTGATAAACTCCATCTCGGCCATGACTTGGTAAAATTTAGCCATCCCAAGACCCAAACTTGTGTAAAATCATGAGGCCTACTCCATGGAACTCTTAGTTTTCGAAAACAAGCCATTATAGTAGATCAAACCAAGAAATTCAAAAATGGAATAAATATAGATCTGCATGAAGTAAGCCATGGAAGTTGAAAACACTAAGTACTAAAGGGACTTAGAATCGTATGGAGAAGAAAATGAAACAATAAAATGTGAGTTCCTCCATGAAGCACGTTGCACTTGCCGGTAGGGTTAAGTGGAGCTCTACGCTGGGTGGAGGAAGAAGAAGAATAATAATTGCTGAGTTATGAGGAGAGAGAAAGGTGGTTGGGATATAAATGGGGGTAAGTGGTGGTAGGTAGAGGGTTTTCCTTTGGTTCATGATGAACCCAAAAGCAAACCGAACCAAGCCACACCGAACCAAGATGAACCATGGCCAAGCAATGCAACACAAGATAAATACGTACACGTATTCCAAGAATACGCAATACGAACACAGGCATTACAGATACCTCATCAGTGACTTCCGTGGGTGGAGTGTCTTTAACATTATCAAGTAAGGAAGAAAGATTTTGAATCTCTATTTCATATCCTTTGATTTTCTCCTTGGCATGCTTATATTTACTAATGACTTTCTTGTGGTCATTTAGTAAATCATTAAACGCATCGCCAAGTTCATCAAAGGCAAAGTCTTCAAGAGTTTCATTGGATAGCTTCTCGAATGTTGCCATTTGGCAGACATTGGCGGTGTCTTGAGGAGAGTCATTTTCTTTCTCGGAGTCACTTGCTTCACTTTCGTGCCAAATACTAGTGTTGGCATACTTTCTTGAAGAAGGCTTCTTGTAGGACTTCTCATATTTGTTGCCTTTCTTTGCGAAGGGACATTCCTTTCGAACGTGTCCAGTCTTTTTGCAGCCGTAGCACGTTGGTTCTTCTTCATCGTCTTTTTGTTATTCCTTCTTTCTTCGATTAAAACGAAGGAACTTCTTGAAGTTGCGGACTAGAAGAGCTTGATCATCACCTTCAGATTTTTTGTCGTCAGTCTCTTCAGGATCAGCCCTTCGACGATGAGCTTTTAGGGCAATTTCTTTTGCCTTTGGGGCAAGTTCGTCGAAGTCTTTGAGGTCGAGCTCGTGGGTCATCAGCTTTTCCATCAAAGTTTCCATAGACATTGTGATGAGATCATTGCCTTCTATGATAGCTGTTACCTTAGGGTTCCAGATCTTCGGTAGCCCCTAAGTAACTTGCGGATCTTCTCATGATTTGTATATTATTTGTCAAGAGATGACAGAGGGTTGATGACATCAAGGAACCTTGTAAACATTTGGGTGATCGTCTCATTAGGCTTCATCTTGAACGTCTCATATTCTTGAGTAAGACGACTAATTTTTGATTCCTTGACTTGAGTGGTTCCTTCATGCGTCACTTCTAGAAGCTTCCATAATTCGTACGAGGTGGTGCATGTCGAGACCCTGTTAAATTCATTCCTGTCTATTGCACAAAAGAGAGCATTAATAGCTCTAGCATCTAGACTCGCCTGTTTCTTTTCTTCGTCAGAATATTTGTCGTTGGGTTTCTCGACGAGATCTCCATCGATAACTATTCTGGCAGGCTTTTTGTAACCATCGGTGACAATAGTCCACAGGTCGAAGTCTAGAGACTTGAGATAGAAACTCATCCTAGTTTTCCAAAAGGTGTAGTTGGTTCCATCAAATAGGGGTGGCCAATGAGTGGACTTTCCTTCACCATGGTTGGAAAACATAGGTTGTGTGGTTGCCATGGATCAGCTCTAGGATGTTAGTCCTTATAAAAAGAACAGAGCTCTGATACCAATTGAAGTACAGGTAGGCAACTCTAGAGAGGGTGAATAGAGTTTATAACGAAAATGATCAATTAAAAACTTAAACTCTTTTCACCAACAAAATAATCAGAGTAATATAAATGCGAAAATAAAATAGTCGAAGAGCAAACGCAAATACAACAAGATTTTTAACCTGGTTTCTCTCATGGAGGACTAGTCCAGGCCTGAGAACTCTAGCTCAGGATTAAAATCCACTATTTATGAAATAGGGTTACAACCACGTGCCTTTACTCAGAAGAGCATGCCAAACTTCTTTCAATGATCGTTGTGGCAAAACTTAGACTTTTCTAAGTGACTTACAACTTCTTGCACTTCAAACTTCTAGCTGAATCATACTGAGCAACTTGGACGGTTGGGAAGTTTGAAAGCTAAGTTGGATGGGAAGGTAGAGCTTTTAATATGTAGGCTATGTAAGAGGAGAAGAAGAGAAGATTGGATAATTTGAAATGGAAGAATTCAAGGCTTATTTATAGTGTTCTGGGTAGACAGAATTCTGCCAGAATTCTGTGTCCAGAATTTAAATTTTTGGCCGTTGGACAACTAGCAGTGATTATGCCCTAAAAATCAGCTTCCTATAATTTTAGGGACAGAGTTCGACCCGAACTCTTTGTGGAGGCAGAGTTCGGCCTGAACTCTGTCTCCTATGGACAGAAAGTTCATAATGGGCTCTGGCTTGTTGGGCTATTTTAGTTATTGCCTAAGTGAACTTATAAAGGTTAAGTCTAGCCCAAAGTTGCTCAGTATGACTCAACGTACATCTGCCTATACTCAAAAACAATAAAAATTTACAGACTCCAGAATACACAAAGCAGTAAATCTTTAGGCAGCTGTTGACTTGAACTGATGTGATGAGTTGATCGATTTAGAGCTTGATGTGTCAAATTGGACTATGACAAATATTGTTTTGTTAATTGTCAATATTAGGTTGACTGTGATCCGGTTTGGGTCAACACATAGGTAAAAGTAGCAAGATCACATCCCAAGAAATATTTTCTCACTAATTGAATTAGTGATCGTTTCAGACGATGTAGCCTTTGTTCACAATCATCAGTATGTTGATATACTGACCCACCATCAGTCTGTACGCAGGTACAAGATGCATCGAGATGGATAGTCTGAAGTGATAGCCCGAGCCTCATCCTCAGGAGCCAAAAATCAGAAATGATGCAAAGATGGATTTTATGTTCAAAAAGACGATCATCTGTTGTAAGAATTGGTTCTGCATATAAAGGGATGCAATTTATGGAACGGAATCATTGTAATCTATAATGTTTTTGAGAGATTGTAAGCCACATAGCATGTATCAGAGAGAAATGAGAGCTTTGTAATTTTTTTCAAAAGATATCACTAAAGAAAATTGTTCATGTTACCATTATGTTCAATTATATTCTGCAATGTGTCCGCTGCTAATTTTAAATATCTGTATTTTTGTTCCGCTACGTTATTGTCTATCTTGTCTATTTTGTCATTATACAGGTCTTATGCTTGTGCAAGCGCAACTTAGGCTTGTACGGTATTATGTCTAAGCAAGAACGAATGGTTCCACAGAGTCCGAAGCGAGGACGAAAGGACTCTGCGAGATCGTGGCATGACATAGCCTATAGCTATACATCTAGGTGTGTGGTACATAACTAGGATGATAAATGTGGGGGTAAATACCTAGACACTAGGGTAAAGGTCTTAGAGGCAAGGTAAGCCATAGGTATGCACATGATAGCAACGTAATAATATCATATAGGTATTTTATATAGTTATCATAGATACCAATATTATAGGATATTATGGATATAGATATAAATTTGTATATATAGTATAAGGGGTATACCATATGTGGATGTGGTATATGGGTATCTTGGTATACTATGTCATGTAGGGTTATGGATATATATAGTATATGAGTAAGAGGGTAGCCTAGCACCATAGGTAAGTGTAGACAAACATGTGTGAGGGTATAGTAATGGATAAATGGGTATGCCATAGGTATTGGTATATGTAAGCATAGAATGGGTAATAGGCCTTAATATAAATAAATGGTATAGGTAATAAATATGTGGTATATGGCTAGAAAGGTAAAGGGTAATATGCTAAGGCATCCATGTGTATAGGGTATGTACCTATAAGAAGAGATGTTGATATCAAAATAAATGTGTATAGATCATGATTGTGTAGATAGGTAAGGGTAATGGAGAGTGACATGTCATGATAAGGTATAGCAAGGTATAGGTAGGATATGGTAAAGGTAAACTTATGTAGCTAACATGTGATATATATATATATATATATATATATATATATATATATATATATATATATATATATATATATATAATGAAAAAAAAAAATATATATATATATAATGAGTATAGTGTATGGGTAAAGGGTAAATGTTATATATAGGTAAAGGCATTTTGATATATGTTGGATAGGTAAAGATAATGGTATAGGTGATTGGCAATATGTACATCTATGAGTATACAAAGGATAAATAGGCTAAGGTAATACTAGATGGTAGATAACTATATATATGAGATATATATATATATATATATATATATATATATATATATATGGATACTTAGTGTTATTAGCTAGTATGGCTAATACCTTTGAGGTATGGACCTAGAAACAATGTATTGACCTAGTTTGACTCTAGAAATAAGGTATTGGCCTAGTTTGACCTACAAGTCCAAGGACTTAGAAACTATATTTTAACTTAGTTAATGATAATTATCAGTCCAAAACACCAATTGACATTGATATCTCATATTTAGATATATGTGACTCCTGTTTGGACTATGATCCTTGCATATTGATCAGGACCATAGACGAGTACATTCTCTGATAATTTCTTATTTATGATATCTTCTATGTGTCTTGTATCTAGTGTAGATATCCTTGATTTTTTGGCACATAGTCACACGGATTGGTAAGCTTGATCCTGTCATGAGATGTTATTCCTTGTATATCTTGATGTACCTTGTGCAGGCCTTGTTGTTGTTTTTTTACTTGTATGGATACTAATTCCTGAGCAAATTAGCTACCTTCTCAGAAAATTTTGTATTGTAACGTACCATGATTGGATCCACTATACCAGTCAAGGTCGAAGAGTATTAGTGTATATATGTGATCATACCCTCTTTGTGTATGTTTTGTTCCTTGTGAGTGTTGATCATACACCATACGATGATTAACCAGGCCATTTATCCTTGTGCAAGTTCACAAGCCGATCACATGTTGAAACTAGTGCTCACTTACATAGATAGTTATTTCTTGATTCTTGTACATGATTTTTTTTGCTCTTGTATTTACTTACAACATTTTCATATCTTGTTATATTCTTGTACATGTTCTATTATCTTGTATACTCTCTATTTACTGTTACATAGACTATATCATTTACTGAAATTATTATTAGAGGTGTGCTTTGCTCCAATCTAGACTGGATATATTTTTAAGATGATGTAGTAGGAGTAGACTTAGAGACTTTGTCTCAGGAGGGATTAGTTTCAGCAAAAGAGACACTACCAGTAGCAACTGAGTTAGTTTAGCTATTAGTACTGGATTTGTCTTCAGCTTTGATATATTGAAATATTATTATTTCTGAGGCTTATGTTTATGTTGAGATAGTTAAACTCATAGGCTTGGTTGTGGACTTGAGTTATGTTTATGTTCTAGACTTCTCTTGGATTATCATTTCATATCTTCATGTCATTATTGTACCATTTATCTTCCTTGTAGTTATTATGATTGAGTATGAGTATTATCATTACATTGTCCTCCTTTTGGAGTTGAGATATCATTGACAGGTTGTGATACATACTCATGAGTTGTTTTAGATAGCATAGTAGACCTAGACTACGTTCTGTTGAGAATCAATAAGGGACTTTAGTCCCACATTGAAAAATGTAGTATGAAGAGGAGTTGGAACTTCTATAAGTAGCAAGTAGTAGCCCATCAATAAAATCAATCCATTATTCATTTTCTACTTGGTATCAGAGCTATAACCATCCGCCCCCCCCCCCCCGGCTCCAGCGCCCCCCCCCCCCCGGCTCCAGCGGCGACCCCTCCGATCTTTTTTGTTTTGTTATTTTTTTTTGTTATGTAATTTTTTTGTTGTTTTGTAAAAAAAAGAAACAAAGAAAAAAAGAAAAAAATGGTGTATTTCGAAGACAGAGGGACATCAAATGCTTTATTTGCCCCCCTTTGTTCCTAGATTACACCGTCTGGAATGAACAAATGAACACATGCTTTATTTGTTCCCCGATCTTCATATCGGGATCTACACAGAGAATGATCGTGTTTTCTTCGCGGAGAATGATTGTGTTTTTCTCTTGTGTCCTGACAAGTTCACTTTACATGCGCGTGCCGGTGTTGGCCACGTTTATAGCGCATTCGTAGAGTAGAAGACGACGAAGCTACCGACGAAGACGATGACTAGCAGTTAGCAGCTGCCGCCGCCGACAACGACTAGAGATACAGTTAAAGAGGCCATGGATTCGATCGCTGGAAAACTGACAACACAAGAGATGAAGGCCTTGGTTGATGATATCTTGTCGAAGAGATTGACCGAGGCGACCCCTAGTGTGACCCATACTGATGTGGATCCGTCACCCTAAAAAATAGAGAAGTTGGAAAAAATGGAGACGAAGTTAGAAGGAACGTCCAACTACTTGAAATGGTCGCGACAGGCGATACGGACGTTGAAGGGACGTGGCTTGGTTAGATATGTCAATGGCCAAACCAAGGCGTCTGCTGATCCCTTCTCAAAGGAGTTTGCTAATTGGGAGATTGTCAACAACGTAGTGGCTGGGTGGTTAACAGCCTCCTTGACCGACCAGGTGTCTACAATGTAGAGGCAATGGAGGGTGCTGCTGATATCTGACAGATATTGAAGGATATGTACTCAGGCTCAGGCAACCCTATGTGGGTCTTCCAACTACATGATGAACTCGTTAGGGTTGCACAAGACAAACGTACCATCTCTGAATACGCAGCCCTGTTGAAGAAGTACTGATCTGATCTGGATCACTATGATCCTCTTGGGATGGAAGATGCACAAGTCGAACCGACATTTGCAAAGCATTTTCAGACGTTCCTGGCGTATATTTCGTAGCAACGGATGATGAAGTTCTTGAAGGGGGTCAACCCTGTGTTTGAGCACAGAAGGAATATACTACTCGCATAACCCATGCTTCCAACCTTAGAAGAAGCCATAGCTGCCATGGCACAAGAAGAAGCTCGATTAAAGTTGATGCCCAACAAGGGCTACTTCCAGGAGGAGCAAGTTGTTGTTGAAAAGTCTGCCCTTGCTGTCTTCAATCAGCCTCCCTCTACGGACGATATTTGCCACAACTGTGGTGACTCAGGATATTACATTAGATTTTGTCCAAAACCCCTACGAGGTCAGTCAAATGATCGCGGACGGGACCGTGGAGGACGTCGTGGTGGTAGAGGAGGATATGCTGGTAGAAGGAAAAATTATTTTGGAGGACACAAAGTAAATCTGGCAGAAGAAGGGGGAGACAATCAATTAGCTGAAATAACCCCTCTTGAGAGGGAGTTCATTGCGAGGTTACAAGGCACGAAGCTGGGTTCGGACGACAGTCAAGTTACTCCTGGGGCGTCATCTATCTCAGGGGATCACATCACTTGCTTTGCCCAAACCAGCACAGGTATACCTGCGCGTGCTCTTGCATCTGTCCATCAGCCAGGTTGGATTATGGACTCTTGGACATCTCGTCATGTCATGGGGTCCCGCGGTGAGTTCCAGACTATACTTACCTACCGACGCCGGAGAGCATTCAGACTGCTGATAGTACCTCCAGACCTGTAATGGGTAAAGGTACTGTCGCATGCACCCCTTCCCTCACTCTCACCAATGTCTTACATGCTCTATATTTTCCTGTCAATCTTATATCTATTAGTACCATTATCCTTGACCTAAACTGTACTGTTTCCTTTGACATTCCTACGGTAACTTTTTAGAAGAAGGGAATATGACGACGATTAGGGACTGGCATATGGCATAAGGGGCTGTGGTACTTGGACAGGACTGGACTGGATGAAGCATTGGCATCTCTAGTAGCAGACGCACAACTGGACGCTTCACGTCGCAGTGTAGAAGACAAATTACTACTACACCACCAGCGTGTCGGGCATTCTTCCTTTCAAGTTATTAGTCGAATGTATCCGTCCTTATATCAAAGAGCTAATAAAGAGAAGTTATTTTGTAATGCATGTGAGTTGGGCAAACATACCAGGAGCTCGTATGCGAGCTCAGGGAATAGAAGTTTCGCTGCATTTGATATGATACATTCGGACGTATGGGGCCCTTGTTCTACAACCGGTAATAACGGTTTTAGATGGTTCGTCACTTTTATTGACTGTTATACCCGCGTGACCTGGGTCTACCTTATGAAGAATAAAAGTGACGTCCTTGAGGCTTTTTAGGATTTTTATTGACGGATGAAAACATAATATAACGTTAAAATTAAGTGTTTCCGGTCTGACAATGGGACGGAGTATACTAATAAGGGGGTTGCTGAGTATTTTCTACTCATGGAATACTACATCAAACTTTATGTGCCTATACACCGACACAAAATGGTGTGGTCGAATGGAAGAACAGGCACCTGCTGGAGGTCGTACGGACGATGATGCTGGCTATGAATGTCCCGAAACACTTATGGGGGCAAGCTGTATTGACGGCCTCTTATCTCATCAACAGAATACCGTCTCAGACATTGGACTGAAAGACACCGTTGGAGATGCTTACTGATGCAACTACATACACTGTTCCCCCGAAAGTATTTGGGTGTATGTGTTTTGTCCAAGATAATAGGCCAGGAGTTGGCAAACTGGATCCAAGAGTGGTTAAGTGTGTATTTATCGGGTACACAGCGACTCAGAAGGGATACGTATGTTGGAGCCCAGTTGAGCGGAAGATGTTTGTTAGCATGGACGTTACATTCAGATAACTGGAACCATACTATGGTTCGGATGCAGGTTCGGCGTTTGGTGACACACCTAACACAAAGGGTGTTAGACGTGAGGGGGAGATAATAAGTCCAAACGTGGTAGTCGGATCGATCCCGTACCCGGTCTGAAAAATTGGACGAAAGGAGGAGATAGCAGTGACTCTGATACGGAGAATGAGGAAGAAGATACATATGTTAGACAACAGAAGCCCAGTACTTTGCCGTGCCTATTGCCTACTGTGTCGTGCCCATTGCCTACTGTACCAAGTCCCTCGTCTACTCCTGCACCAACTCTTGAAGATGTTGCCCCCGTACTGAATCACTATGATTCTGATACGGATCTCTCTGACTCGGATGGTATGATCTCTCCACCACCTATTGCTCCCTTAAGGAGATCTTCTCGCATCAATGCGGATAAGGCTCCTAGTCGTTATGATGATTATGAACATGACATTGCTAATTTCTTGTCTTATTCTAACATTTCTCTGAATTATCGAGCCTTCATTGCATCGTTAGACTCTACTTCTTTGCCTAAGTGTGGACAGGAAGCAAAGAAAGATCCAAGGTGGAAAGCTGCAATGATGGAAGAACTTGGGGCACTAGAGAAAAATAAGACATGGGAGCTGGTTCCATTACCCAAAGGGAAGAAAACTGTGGGATGTAAATGGGTGTACACAGTGAAGAAGACACCAGAAGGAAAAGTAGAGCGATACAAGGCGAGGTTGGTTGCAAAAGGATACACACAATCATATGGCATCGACTATGATGAGACGTTTGCCCCGGTAGCAAAAATGAGCACGGTAAGAACTCTGGTCTCCGTTGCAGCAAACTATGGATGAAAGCTATACCAATTAGATGTTAAGAATACATTTCTCCACGGGGACCTACAAGAAGAAGTGTACATGGAGCTCCCGCCAGGATGCTATACGATAGAATCAGACGGAGGAACGTCACGTGGAAAAGTGTATAAACTAAAGAAGTCACTATACGGGCTCAAGCAATCTCCTCGAGCCTGGTTCGACAGATTCAGAAAGGCTGTTACTGGCATATGATACCATCAAACAAATACAGATCATACAGTCTTTTTTCAGCATGTAAGAGGCCACATTACTATACTTGCTGTATATGTGGATGATATAGTAATCACAGGTGATGATGAGGTCGAGATCACTAAGCTGAAATCAAAACTCGCGATGGAGTTTGAGGTGAAGGATTTAGGAGCGATGAGGTACTTTCTGGGTATCGAGGTGTGTGACGACGAACAAGGAATTATTCTCTCACAAAAAAATATGCACTAGATCTGCTAAAGGAGACAGGGATGCTGGGATGCAAAGCAGCAGTCACTCCGATTGACCAGAAGTGTAAGTTGGGAGCAGAAGCAGGAGAGCCAGTTGATCGTGAAAGGTATCAAAGACTTGTAGGAAGATTGATTTATCTGGGGCACACTCGCCCTGATAACTCATTTGTGGTGAGTGTAGTAAGTCGCTACATGCATGATCCAAGAACGGGTCATATGGAAATAGTATTTCAGATCTTGAGATATCTGAAAGGGACGCCGGAAAAAGGGCTATAGTTCAAGAAGAATGGATGCATAGAAGTTGAGGGATACTACGATGCAGACTGGGCAAGTTGGATAGATGACAGAAGGTCTACCACGGGGTACTGTGTCTTTGTACGAGAAAACCTGGTCTCATGGAGAAGCAAAAAACAGTCAGTGGTAGCACCTGAAGCAGAATATAGAACAATGGCTCTGGGAGTGTCAGAATTACTGTGGGTGAAAGCACTGCTGACAGAGTTGAAGCTGGATAAGGGAGCACCGTTACATCTTCTGAACGATAGTCAAGCTGTAATAAGTATAGCCAACAATCCAGTTCAGCACGACAGAATAAAGCACATCGAGATCGATCGATTCTTCATCAAGGAAAAGCTGGAACAAGGGACACTGAAGATTGACCATGTTCGCTCAGAAGAACATGTTGCAGACTGTCTGACTAAAGGTCTTAGTTCATTGAGTCTGTCAAAGCTATGTAACAAGATGGGGATGATTAATATCTATCGCCCATCTTGAGGGGGAGTGTTGAGAATCAATAAGGGACTTTAGTCCCACATTGGAAAATATAGTATGAAGAGGAGTTGGAACCTCTATAAGTAGCAATTAGTAGCCCATCAATAAAACCAATCCATTATTCATTTTCTATTCGTTCTACCGTCGATGTTGTGACGTAGGTTGTACGTATCCATGTACTCGTACTCTTACATCGGGTGTGAGTCGTGAGAAGATGATTCAAAGATTGAGGGTCAGTCTGTCGGTCCCAAGACAGTTGGTCGATCTCCAGGAAGGGGTTGTTCCATGGATCCAATTTTGGTGACAGGTGCTCGACAAATCTATTAGAGCAACATTGGTTTTAGCATCTTTATTTGCAAACTTAATTTGAGGCATTTGCATCTTTATTTGCACAATTTCGAGGAAGCTGTGGGTTATCAACAACGTACATAATTCATAATTCTTTGCTTGAGGATGCATGTATACAGAAGAGCTTCAGTATTAGACACAAAGGTAGGTAGATTTAGGAGCTTAAAACTCGAATGAACAGCTACGTCCGTTTGGTTGGGCCAGCTAAAAGTGAAGAAGCTCGACAAAATGGAAGTACGTTCTGATAGAAGATAAAAGTCGGGAACAGACAACCAAGACTTACCGTGAGAAAGATATTCAGGGACTTTCAACTTAGCCGAGTTATTAATGTCGGTAGGATCCCAGTCATGAAGGAGGTGCTACGCATGGCAAGTAGCATAGGCATAGTAGTCGAGGAGCTAGAGATGAAGAAAGATGTATAACATCTCGGGGGATCAAAGATCAATGACAAGGGGAACAGGAACTCTGTCATGGGGCGACAGGCATGGGGTCCAATTGAGGAGCCACGGGGCCAATACCTCTCATCAGACTGGAGGGGATATTTGGGTTCATCCTTGATTCGAGGTGTCTGGAAGGACAATTTGGGTATCAAAGCGTCGTTAGAAGTTGTAGACATGAATTTTGTTAAGAACAATCTGAGTTCGTTCAAACAAATTACGTTCGAACTTTATTAAAATCAAACAGAATGCCCTCAGGCGCCTAACCGAGTTGGGTTCGAGTTCGGTCAGTGTCGATCTAACGATGAATAATAATAGCATAGCCCCCGAATTAGCATCCAATAATCGTGTAATCAAATTTGGACATCCAGGATTAGTATTGAACTATTTTAGGGTTTTTCATAAACCCTAAATAGGTTTCTTAACCTATATGTGTCAAGGGTAGTTGGCATGAGAATCATGAGACGGGAGATTCAGGGTACAAGTCCACAGAAAATCTAAGAGAAAGTCTGTATTTTGCTTTAGGGCTCGCTATTCGAGATAGTTGAAATATGATAACTACTTAGGGAATCATCTTCTTTGTTCATGGAGATCACATGAGTGATTTCATTGTAACCTCTTTTCTTTCTTCTTGAGTTTAATGTGGGGATTGAACATTTGGCCAAAAGGTTTAATATATTTGTATTAAAGTATTAAATCTTTAAAAAAATTAAAAAGTTATAAAGATTGAGATTTTTCTAGGTGACTTAGTTATTGAACATATATTGTGTTTGATCTGTCTTGGCACCGTTAGGCGTTGGTTCATTATCTTCAGGTGGGTTGACATCGCTTCTACGATCTCTCTTCCGCGAGCGACAGTTTACCATTTATCTTAATCATTATCAACAAAAACTTTTCTATAATTTTTAATCAACCTTTTCCAATTTAGAATGTCTAACACAATTAATTTTTTTCCAATTATGTTAAACATAATTGAGGAATGTTCTTCCATAATAATAAGTTGGGGAAAATACATTTCGTGATATATCATGGTTTCGGTTGAAACCAAAATCCTGGACTTCTCCCAAACTGAACACAATCTTACTTCAAATCATATTAACTAGGATTATAGATGCTAGACATTTGGTAAATAACAAGTTCTTGATGCAAAATAGATATCATCTTCACAACCAATTATATAGTGGTCTTCACTTTTAGAGGAGAAAAATATTTATATTGTAGTTGTATATAAAAGGAATTGAATTGTTTCAATTAGCATATTATTAATACCCTTTTTGCTATGATGTCACGTTGAAGTAACATCTCAATTTGACTTGTACTTGACCTTAATTTCTACTACGATTAAGCACATTATAAATCATTACTCACTCATTTTTTGTCCTTTTCTCTTTTCTTTTCCTCCACGTGCAAGAAGAGGAGAATAGTAATTTGGTTTACTCGTCTTCGCTCTCTCCGCTGTCATCAAGTCTTCGTCTCCTACCTTTCCCTTTTCTCTACTTCCATCTCTTCATTCTATTCTCATTTGGGATGTAAACTAAGTACATAATGGGTGTGGTATCGACGACTACATTAGCACAGGTTTGATATGTTCAACTATTTTAATTTTTCTTATATACATGTCTCATATAGTTCAAAAATGATCTTATTTTTGTATTTTTTTTCAATTTATCATAGTTTATGTTCAACTAGAGCCTCCGTGGATGGAAGACCATCCACATTAACATGTCCATTTTCTAAATCTAATCTTAACATAAGTCGTCAATTTGATTAGTAGTCCATTGATACAGATCCATTCAATGAATTCCATGTCTGTTATCTTGTCACGAACTTGAGATGGAAGGAAAATTTCTAGAAAATGTACACATTCCACTTCTCTCAATTTAGTGTGACTAAGTAAGATGTTCTAATTCATTTTAAGCATAATTGATTGTTCTACCTTTTGTGATAACCAATATTGATGAGATTTGACAAGACCTTTAAATTTTAGTATGAAAAATAGAAAGCTTCCATGTTTTCTTTTGTATTGGTTTGTTAATTCCTTCAGTTGAATTGAATTGAACAAACTAGCACAAGCTCTTTGATAAGTAAAATAATTCAAAGCAGAATGAGAGTTTGTTTCTTTTCTTTTAACTAATATGTTATTTTGTCCCTCTTCTTTCTCCTCCCTTCTCTTATTACCTTAAGCATCTTACTTATAATGTCACATCCATGTAAGAATAGAGAAGCATGAAAAAATGGTATCAAAATATGGTAGGACAAAGAGAAAGGAATATGAGAGAAGGTAAAGATAAGGAAAGAGAAGTAAATATAGTAGGAGGTGGAAACCAAGTATCTAAAATAATATATATATATATTTTATATATATATATATATATATATATATATATATATATATATATATATATATATATATATATATTATTGCAGGCAATATAGTACGAGGAGAAGGAGGAGGATCATAGAAGGAGAATAGTAAGGCAAGAGAGTGGAGGATGGGGAAGTTAGAGGAATAGTATTGGTGGTGTCTCCTAGTTATCCTTAAAAAAATTGACAATTCCTAGTCATCTTTAATTGGCCCCATCGTCTAGAAATAAAAATAATAAAGAATATAAAGGGGAGAGGAGGAAGGAGGAATTTTTTTTCAAATAATATTTGGGCGTTTTGAAATTAAGTGGTTCCCTACCAAAGGCTTAGGTCATTTAGTTTTCTAACATGTTTGATTTTTTTTTTCTTTCTTTTGGTTGAAAATAAATGTTTCTAGTGTTTTACAGTTGGAGTAAATACAAAATTCAAGTATATATATGAAATTTATATTTCTTATAGTGTAAATTTCATATATAAGTTCTATCTTTTTAATAACTGGTTACTATCATTTTATAATGTTAGATAAGAAAAGGATATTTAAATTGATATTGCATTTTTGTGTAGTAATCTAGTATATAAGAATGTATAAATTAAGTATATAATCATTATAATACTCTATATCATATCTCATGAGCTAATTTTGAGGATATTCTCTCCGTTTGATAGGAACACTAGTCCATATTTCTTGTTGATAATGATAAGTACAGTTACTAACTCCATTTTCTCTTATTACATGCAGACCTAGATATCATTTAGCTATGATGGATTTTCATCTACAATTCAAGCCTATGTTCAACACTTCAACATTAGGAAAGTATATCCAAGGGATCCCCAGTTGAAAATACAAGGTGGACACTTGTAAAGACTCTTTTTAGTGCACCAAGAATTTCAAGTGGAGAAATGGTCCAAATTTTCCGAACATATGTCTTTAGGTAAGGAATTAGAAGAATTTTACAATTTAATGCATTAACATCAATTTTGAGTTCTCTAGAAATTCTCTTTACCTTATTTGCTTATAGATTGGTAATTATGGATTATGAAACACACTATGAGTTACTAAATATCATGGATTTAGCTTGTCCACCAACTTTGAATAAAGTTGATAACCTGTTGGTATTTGTGTAATTTTCAAATCTTAGTTGACACAATAATCCTATGAAACAGGAAATCTCCTACCTTGTTTTACCTTGTTGTAACTCTTCATATTGTACAACAAAGCGTACACTTGTAACTAAAAATGATGATGAGGCAACATAATACTAATATATTACCTAAAGATAATGTGATATGATATTAAAATAATTGCTGCAATTGATTATGAATTAACTTGTTAATTTACTAAAAATGGTAAGAACTAGTGTGTTCCTTCGTTGTGCTTGAACTCATAGAACTCTCTAAGAGAGGTTGATTATGAATTAACTTACTAATTTAACTAAAAATTGGTAAGAACTAGTATGTTCCCCTATTATGCTTGAACTCATATAACTCTATAAGGAAGGACTTTAAATAAGCATTTCACGTCACTTTAAAATCTATTTTTAGCCTTTAGGATAATAGTATAAAATAAATTGTCTTTTTACCCGATGTTTAGTTCGAGTGTTAGTCGAGTATTATTCCAACACTACCTTTTAGTAGATTTTGATTTTACAAGAAAGATAATAAACTCTAAAATTAAACACTTAATAACTTTGTGAACCGTTCCATACCTAATACTTACTATTTATTTGGGCTAGCTTTCAATTTTTGTCAATTTTAAACTCTTTATGTTCATTTTTCCTCTTTTTGTTCTTTTACCTCCTTACCATAGGATTTTTATTATTTTTCCACTAATTTTTCTCCCATTATAGATCATTTTCTTCTACCTCTAATAAATTTTTGACCTAGAGTTAGAAAAGGTCCATGTGATGTGCATGTTCCATGGGGATGGGTCCAACTTATAGGATCTAACATGAAAATGCATATGCACAGATCCCTTATATATGTATGATTCATTAGGCTTGTATAGCAACTTTTTATTTATGAGATTTTTTTCTTTTACTTCCATTGCCTTATTTATATATCAGTAGCATTTAATACAAAGGTTAGCATGGAAAATCTTTATATGAAGCTAAAGATTGATCATCACTTTCTGATTTGAGTTATAAAGTATTGAATTTGTTTTATACCAAAACATCTAAGCATAAATATTCAATTTATCTAATAGGTTCTAGATGTGGAAGTGAAAAATCACCCACATTTACTAATTAAGAAATTTGGGGAAAAAAAGAACTTTGCACAAGATCATTATTTTATTCATTATCAAGAGTTGCTTAAAAGTTTCAAGTTACTTTTAAGGACATGAATGTTGTTTAATTTATGAGATTATTTTGCCCATCTATGTAAATATTTGATGAGTTCTAAGACTTAGGTCCAAATTATGATGTCATTACATGGTTATTATATGTCTATAAAAGCAATTATGGTTCCCATTCATGAGGAGAGGATATGTTGGAGTTTTTATTGTATCTCGCATCCGGTTGAGCATTCAAGGTGGTTCGCAATTGATAAAATATAAAATGAGTTGATTAGAAAATTTAGTCCCACATCACATAGAACATGGGAGGATCATGTATAAATATATGGAATTGGTCTGAAACTTAACAAGGGATTTCTTTTTTTAAGTTATATTTCCAACATTATATCTCGTAGAGCTGCTCGGTTCGGGTCTCATGTATGTCGGCTCTGGATCATGTTAAACCCTCTAATCAACTCCTTTCACAAATAATGAACCACCTTGAGCACTCAACTGGATGTGGGTTGGATTGGACGCTCCATTGGTTTCGAGATAAATTGTGCTGACATGTATGTTCATGATACATAATCAGAATCAACTTGACTTTTCCCAAGTTGGATCCTAGGTTGAGCGCCTTCATAAGGTGGTCCGAACCAGGGACCTAAGGCTAAAAAGATTATACGGTTTTACTCCTAAGGTGGAGCATCTCTATAATATGGTTCAGGTGAGGCAGACCTAGGGTTTATTGAAGGGACTATACAGATTAGCTTCAAAGGTGGATCTAGTGGTCGAGCCCAAGGTGGAGCAAGATATGTGGCTGACACCCAATAGTGGTGGGTAGTACCCACATCCTTCGCAAGAGACTTATAACAAAGTTTAGTCCCACATCGGGTAGAAAGATGGAGTATATAAGTAATCGAGATTGGTCCTGGACTTAACAAGGGATTTTTCTTATAAGATGAGTCAAGTCCAATATCATAGTTTATAGATCAACTCCAGTTCAGGACTCACCGCAGTCCTAACAAGAAACACCTGAATTAATTAGGATTGACCTGGCATATTAAAACGTATTGATTCATGCCAAGTATGATTAGATTTGTTTTCTTTTTTTTTTAATAATAAGCAACACATACTTGGTATTGGTATTCTAAAATAGAAAATGCATGTGCTAAAATTAATAAAACTTATTCATCAAGCTCTAAATTGATGTTCAACTATTAATGAGATTATATTATAAGTTGTTCAAAATCAATCAAAAGCAACCAACATAGAAGTATCTTTACCACATCTTCATCTAGAGATGAATCAAAAACATGGGTATGATCACGATCTCTAGCACACCACACACATCGAAACTTTTGGAGTACAATGTACTCAGCTCATCATTGAATCATATTTTATTCTATTGTAACTTCCTGGAAATAGAGTATATTCTACACATGATCGGGACGAAGTGTTGATGTATGTACTAGTGATATGGAAAGAAAGATCATTGTTGAAGATTTAGTTTTTGTTAGTGTTATATAAGCTATGGCACCTATAGAAGTGAGTGTAATAAATGATTCATACAGCCAATCCCAAAAGTTTGGGTAAAAGGCTTTGTTTATACAATTCATATAAAATTATTCACTTTTTTTTCTTGTGCTCATTATAGATGACTAAAAATAGTTTTAACCTTAGAAGCTAGAGGCATGGGCTGTCAATGAGTGCCCATTGGTGTTTATGTCATCGAGTTCATTCTGCTAGCTCGAGCCACGACAAAGAATTGCAAACCCAACCTAGGCAAAGAATTGCAAACCCAACCCAGGCCTAGGACCTGAGTAGTGTCGATTTGGGCTAGACCGTGATGATCAAGTATTATTTCAAAAAATATAAATCTAACACGAACGGGCCTTGGCCCTTGCCCACTACTTAAATAATAATAATAATAATAATAATTAAATAAATAAATAAAAATAGTAGAGATGGAAAAAATAATTAATGAAAATAGTCGAGAAGAAATATAACTAGTAATTTATCATTAAGAAGAATAAACAAAATTTATTTAATTGACTGAACATACATAGTTTATTTTCATTCTTCAAATTCAATTACTTCATGTCCAGCTTCCTTTGAATACGTGATGACAGCTTTCCATATTTTTAAATCGTTAATATTTAGATAAATGGATCCTAGTCTTTGAGTCTTCGTCACTTCATGCTCCAACTTCTACAAGGACATTTATACTAAAAAGTCAGTTTTGTAACATCAAGACTTATATTTATTAAGTATTGCAACCGTTTTTTTGCATGATTACATGCAAAAAAAAATTCCATAAGTTCTGGTGACATTATGCTCCTCTTCTTGGTTATAATTCTCGAGCATGCACTAAAGTAATATTTTGATGCAACTATGGACATTGGGACCATTAGAGTATCACATGCCAAAGAAGAAAGTATAGAGATGTCTTTTTGTATGTTCTCCACCACACTATAATATAAAAATATATTTCAAAACCATTATTATCTTTGAAATATGAGTTCAAATACAACAATAATTTTTGAGTTAGGAGAGAAGATTGTTTTGCTTCTTCCTTTATAGTATATTTTTAGCATAGGATAATTAGAACTTAAACTATATGAGTTGCTAACTTTAACGATTGTACTGAGTTGCTTTCTTCATATAAACTAATTAGAATATTTAAAGATTCTTTAATTTTTATCTTTTTTTTACTACTTACATAAACTTCTTTCATGAAAATCATCTCAATGTTGCAATTTGTAATTGATGGTTTGAGTAGTACTCAATTATAGGGATTGCCACCCTTAATTTTCTTAACTAGTCCTTGAGATCCAGTTTTATAACATCCCTTTTGGTTGTGTTCAAATTGTAATGAGACACCCTTTGAAAGGTTAGACACACAATACAATAAAGATTACTCTCTTTTATCTTACTTTTCGCTTTCGAATTACCTTAGAAATCTCTAGTCGATTTTCGAATACAACACTTTATCATCATGCAAAACTCAATATCATGCGTTCATCCTTGAATCCTATGAATAAGTCTAAATGTTTTTCCCTTCTTAATAGGAAAAGAGGAAATTCTTCCTCTCTCAAGATAAGCCGTCGACCCCGTGGTTGGTGATCCTTTAGCTAGAAATGGCTTCATTTTATCCTAGATCCATCAGATCTTAGGTAGAATGGCTCCAAGTTTTAGATCCACTAGATCTTAGTAAAAAAATGGCTCTGAGCTTTAGATCCTCTAGTTCATAGCCTGTAATGGCTAACGTATTTATTTGTTGACCATTTGGATCATAGCCATGTTTCTATTGAAAGAAGCAAAACTTTGTTCTTGTAAAAGGGTTTTTCGTACTACAATCACTCGGTATGCAAATACAACGGATTTTATTTTACAATAAACATTTCATGGAGATTGTTGTGATGGAGGTCTAATCATCGTGCAATCACTTTTCTTTCTTACTGGCCTAACACCAACCTTGCTGCTTGCTTGCAAGGGGCATGAGGATGCTCATGTTCAATATGGGTTGTACATGCAGTTCTCTCTCTCTCTCTCTCTCTGCGGTTCTCTCTCTCTTTGTGTTGAAGTCAATCTCTTGGTTGATTAAGCTTTTAATAAATTTTTGTCAACCTATATAAATGAGCCAGGCATGGGTTATTTATAGGTAGAAAAATGAAACTTTTGATACCTCACAGAAATTATAAGATTTCTGCGAGGTAGCCTCGTAGGAGCTTTTATGCGGGGAGAAGCATTGCCAGCGAGGCAAATATTCGAGCTGGATAGCCTACATATGTGCCATATGACCGATCGTCATAATGGCAATTGAGAAAGCAATAGCCATGTGGCTCAACCATAAATATACCTATAAATATGATGGCTGCGTGGCCATCATCCATTGGCATGGTATTTAACGCTAAAAGTCATGTGGGCTCTGATGCTTCATGATGCAGCATAATAGTGGAACGGACTTATCTTCGTGCTTGGCAATGGCCAAGTCGATCGGTGATGATGATAACTAGACCACCGTTGCTTGGTGAGAGCGAAACGGTACCGCAAAAACTTCGACAAATGGCCTTATGAGGGGTTTCTAAATCCATAGAATAGTCGAGTCTACGACCAAGAAAAGAAGAGAATAAATCTCAGAACTTAAAGAAGAATTTTATTGATTAAAAAGTTGTTCCCCAATTGCATGCAGAATGTGCTTATCTATAAAACTTTTATGATAACCTAATCTTAATAAAAAAATTAATTCAAATTATAATCAAATAAAGATAAAATCTATTCTAATAAAAGATGGAGTCAAAATAAGAGTCCTAAAAGAAATATGATTCTTAGCAACTCTATAAAAAAAGATAAAGCTAAAAAAAATAAAAGAATAAGAAAGAAAGAAAAAAAGAAAAAAATCCTAGAAGGATTTGAATCCACGCTACATTAGTCTCCCCTGCTTTAAGAGAACTCGTCCATGAGTTCTTCTTGTTTCTCAAGCCAACTTTCACGTTCTCGACCGTCAACAATCATAACAGTTTTTTGTTGTTGTGGACTGGTATTAGGAATATCGTCCGGTGCTAATGGATGGAGAGTGAGGCATCGACCATCTTGAAGGAAGGAATATGTGTGGTCTCTTCCCTAGTACGTGATATTTTTGTCAATTGCCAAGGTCGATCGAGGATGATGTGGCAAGAGTCAATGTCGATAATATCGAATATGACTTCATCTTTGTATAACTTTTTGATGGAAAAAGGTATGCGACAAACTTCAAAGATGACCATGTTGTGGCCCTGTTGAATCTAGCCAATCTTGTTTGGAGTCGGGTGTGCTTCTTTGGCCAGTCTCATTTTCTCTACCATTTCTCTTGAGACAATGTTCCCTATACACCCGTTGTCAATGATGATGTCACAAAACTTGTATTTGATCTTGTATCGGGTTTGGAAAACGTTGTGGCGCTGGAGTGGTTCTTCAATCTTTGGGGCTAGTAGTAGCTGCCTAACGAAGCACACTAGATGTTCGTTGTCATCTTCGGGAATGAACTTTTCTTCTCTTGGATGTTCTTTTTTTCCTCCTTGTATTTATAGTCAGCAAAGGCAACTTGTGCTCTAAGGGGGTAGTTGTTGGACATCCGATTTAATTGTAACGGTAGCACATGTTTTCTCTTGGTTTGCTGTATGGATTGAAAGTTTGTTGAGGTTTGACAACTTGTTGCGAGGCCTGTACTCTTGGAGGTATAGTTGGTGGAAGATAATTATGATCTCCTGATCCTTTGTCCTTGTTGGAATAGTTGGAAACTTGATTTTCGCCCAATCATCCTTTATTGTTGGACATATGTCCGATTTTTATTGCAACGGTAGCACTTGTTTTCTCTTGGTTTGCTGTATGGGTTGAAAGTTTGTTGAGGTTTGACAACTTGTCATGAGGCTTGTACTCTTGGAGGTATAGTCAGTGGAAGAGAATTAGGATCTCCTGGTCCTTTGTCCTTGTTGGAATAGCTAGCAAATTGATTTTGCGCCCAATCATCCTTTGTTGTTGGTCCACGGTTGTTAACATCGAAGTGGTTTTGTGGACTCTTGAACTTCTCAACTTGTTGTTCCACCTTGTCGGCTAAGGTGATTGCTTCGCTGAATGTGTATTTATTTTATAGTTAAAGTTGATTATGGATGTCTTGTCTTAGACCGCCAATATAACGGATCGCCTATTGGAGATCCTTCTCGTACATGTTATTGCGGGACGAGAGTCTAAAGAATTCTTCAGTGTAGTCAGCTATAGTTCATGCACCTTGTGTAAAATTTTGATATCGACAATAGAGAATCTGTTGATAATCTAGAGGTAGAAATCTTTGTTGCAGCAATCGCACATCTTAGGTCAACTTCGTACATGAGACTTGCCAACTCTCGTACAGATGTACTCGAGTTGTTCCCACCAAGCAAAGGTGTCTCCCTTGATTATATAGGCTATGAGGTGAACCCGCCTCTTTTCTGGGATGTTCATGTACTCGAAGAAGCATTTTACTTCCGTGAGCCAATTAAGGAAGTCTTCAATGTGTAGTTGACTGTTAAAAGAGGAAAGATTCATCTTCTTTTTGAAACCACCTCCTCCTTCATAGTCACCTTGGTCTCGTCATTGGTATACATGGCCCCGTCTTTGTTGATTTGCATAGATGGTTTGGGGGCCCTGATAATAGGATCCCTGCAGGCTCTAATCTTTGTCGTCGCTATTTTTGCAGTATTCCTTGTAAGGGAACCAACTGTTGTGCGCACGTTGTGATCCCTTTTACGGACGACTGGTAGTAGGACGAGCGTTTAAGTCTTCTGTCTCTATAGACAGTATTCTCGTGATATCAACCACATCGTTGGATTTGGTTCCTAGACACCCCAGTATTTTGTCGAGTTTGTCAGACATGACATCAACTTTGCTTGACAAGGCTTCTATGTTGCCAGATAGGACATCAACTTTGCTTGACAAGGCTTCTACGTTGCCAGACAGGACATCAACTTTGCTTGACAAGACTTCTAAGGTGCCGGACAGGGCATCAAACTCCTCACGCGTAACAGATTTTACCATTGTTGTTTGTGAAACAAAGATTCCAATAATTTTTGAAAAATTAGAATCTGGATCTATAGGGCTCTGGTACCACTTGATGCAATGTGATAGAGGAATGAGTTTACCTTCGTGCTTGAAAATGGCCAAGTCGATCGTTGATGATGATAACTGGACTACGTTTCTTGGTGAGAGTGAAGCGGTGCCGCAAAAACTCCGACGGATGGCCTTATGAGGGGTCCGTACGAAGGTTGTTTGAAAAATCTCAAGCAAGGGGTTTCCGAATCCATGGAATAGTCGAGTCGACGACCAAGAAAAGAAGAGAATAAATCTCAGAACTTAAAGAAGAATTTTATTTATTAAAAAGTTGTTCCCCAATTGCATACAGAATGTGTTTATTTATAGGACTTTTATGATAACCTAATCTTAATAAAAATAAATTCTAATCCTAATCAAATAAAAATAAAACCTATTCTAATAAAAAATAGAGTCAAAATAAGAGTTCCAAAAGAAATAGGATTCTTAACAACTCTATAAAAAAGGATAAAGCTAAAAATAAAGGAAAGAAAAAAAAATCCTAAAAGGATTTGGAATCCACGCTACATCATTTCGAGAGGCATTATTTTTTGTGTTAGTTGAGGCAACCCTCCTTAAAAGATGCGAGATTCTTTAGTAATGATGCATTGAATGTTATGTTGATGGAATCGTTAATGTCAGGTAGTGGCCACGTAACAGCCCTTTTGCGGAAGGGGCCTCTTTTTGGCTGAATTGAATTTATCGAGGTTGGCCTTTTCTACAGAAGGGGCCGCTTTCTGTCTTATCAGATTTTACGAGTCTAGCCTTTTCTATGGAGGAGGCCTTTTTTGGTTGAGTAGAATTCTAAATAACAGGCTTGTCTGAGAAAAATTCTTTGAGACTGGCTTTTTCTGCAAAGGAGGCAACTTTTTAGCTGTGCAGAACTCTGCAGAGGAGGACTCTTAAAGGCTGAGTAGAATGCTATAAGGCTAGCCTTTTCTACAGCTATGGTCTCTATGCAAGACCAAAATTCTGCGAGGTTGGTTATTCTGCGAGGCCCGCAGCAAACCACTATTAAGAACCATTTTTTTGATCGGGTGCTTTGCCCTGCACCCCCATGAAGGACATTGGCCCCTCGACCCCTATTCACTGGCCGATAAGTGGAACCCCTGTCGATCAGACGCTTTACGCCTCCGGTCAGGAACTTTGCACCGAGTTGTTGGGTGACTAAAACTTGACCATCTTTCAAGCGCCAACAAACTAGATATGGCTCATAATAATTTTTTATATATCTTTTTATCAACTTTGATGCTAAGTTGTCAATCATTCCAGCGTCATTGTAAGCGAGGTTACTGTCCTAGGTTAAATTTGCCTGGTTGGCAGTATTAGTTTCACTTGAAGCGAAACCAAGAATAGACTGTTGGGAATCAGATACGCCCTCCTTGCGCTCCGATACCGTGTCTAAGACATTGCCGTAGCGGAAACTTAGGCCAACCTACCTGAAATAACCAACCCCCGTCTAACGGACACCAAGCACAGATAAAGACAAGTATATGGCGGTGACTACGTCACCTGGGCAAATCCCAATCTCTATAACTCAGATAAAATTACAAGATTGACAAAAACTAATGTTGAACCCTTTGCCCTAATAGGTTCAACCCCCTCACCATACTCAAGAAGAAAAGAAAGAGATTATAATTGAAATCGCTCACCAACCCGTAGTAATCTCCCTAACCGAAGTTGACGACCCCTCGATTAGATCTATTCTTCCTTCTGTCTTGGATGGCGAAGTCCTAAGAGCAAAGTGTGAAACTTTATCTTAGATTTCCTGTGGACGAGCACCTCGAATCTCCACTTTTGTGCTATACTTTGTACCTCCACCCTCACCCTCAAATTGGAGAAATCAAGATTGTGATTTTTTTTTTCCGTGGCTATTTAAACGCACGAGCAAGGAATATAAATGCAATACAAGATCGTATCACAACTTCCAGGTAAATGGGTTAAGGGTTATGAATGAATTCACATTCTAAGAGGTGGGAACTACATAATAGGTATAGGGACCTATTTTAAATAGTTCGGTTTTATAGTCCAAATATAGTGGTATGCATGGATGGGTTTTACTAGGTCTTAATGGATTCTCTAATTGGACATCAATCGTTGGTTGGATGAACCTTAGATTTCAATCTATATGGACTAGACAAGATCCCTATGCTAACACTATTTCTACTAGGCTAGGGTAACCTAGAATAGGTTTCCACCCGAGTGGTTGAGCTAACTGGGCAGTCGGATAGGTTAAATAGGTTCTGTAAGCCCTGAAGATGCGCCTTCCGTGACTTTTATATTTAAGTAGCACAAGAAGACACAATTTAATGGCACACTAGTGACATATGCTTAGTGGACTTCGAGTAGATCATAACCATATATTGGTTCTAAAGAATTGAGTCGAGGTTGAGTCTCTAATTATAGTCGGAAAGTATACTGGTATCATGGTAAGGGTTATAGCTAGTCCTTTTAACCTGAAAGTCGTAGCACGAAAATAGAGTACAAGGGGACGGGTTTAAGTGGGACATGATATACCTAGATGAAGGTGGACTCATCTAAATCTTGCATATAAAATTTGTTGAAAGGTAACAGCTGGTCTCGTGCTCCGAATATTAATGATATGGCCGGGGGCACAAAATGATCTAAATGAAAAGTGGGAGTCCATGAGGCACTAATTATCATCATAATGGAAATCGTTCTCCTCAATCGGTAATCCCCGAATATCCCAAAATTTTAGAAGGCTTATTGTCTACTCACCCTAGAAGCTAGGACATGGTTTTAGGAATAATGAGACTAGAAGAATTCCACAGTCCAGATATTGTACTTCGACCCTCGGTAATAAAGAATAAGGTACGGCGTAACAGAATACGGTAGACATAAGTCAAGTCAAGGATCGTTCCTCAAAAATAGAAATCGAGTGTGTACAATGACACATGGTCGATAAAATAAAAGGACCTACTCGTCCACAGTATGCAAGAGTTGTCTACGGGGTAACCAACTCTAAGGCACATTATATGAAAGATTTCTAACAACTGAGTCGTGAATTTCTATTCATCTCAGGTCTAACCTGTGGGCTTTGGTCGATGAAAGGTTAGGTTAAGGCTTAAGGGCTGCTAGTTTGAGCAAGCTTCAAACAAATAATTTGAGACTCACAACATTTGGTTTCTTGAGAATAGATAGTCTCCTAGGTTGGCATTTTGACTAAGGGTAAAATCCTAATCATTCTCAAATTCAATGGCTAGAAGGTCCCAATAGTAGTTTGAGGGTCGAGAGGAGAACGAATAAATCAATCACATGGCTGGTCGATGGTAGCTACACTTGTGTATACAACTATCATAGCCATGGGGAATACTCTGTATCTCTCTACTAATTACGAGCCTTTGTCTTTCGAAATTAGTAAAAGGCAAAAACAATGAAGAGTTCAAGAAAGATGTCACTAAATACAATTACGTGATTCAAAGGCGAATGTATAATTCAAGAGGAATTGTCAATGCAGTAGCGGATGAGATCCTAGAGACATCTACATCCCAATCCACGTAGGTTAATTAGAGGAAGAGCGAACCGGGTGCACTACGGTTGATCAGACCGTAATACATCGATTCTGATTTAGACAATATGTTAGTGGGCGTCCCCAATAAACATATGCCTTGAATCAAGCTCGATAAAAGAGTAAGCTTGCAAAACTAGGCTATAATAGCAGCATTGGTCAAGATAGTCAAAAATACAAGTATACAAGATTTTTGAAAGGAGGCACAAGTAGTTCGAGTTTTGTGAGAATCAAAACCTTACCTGGTGTTCTTGCTTATACAATCTTCCCACTATCTTCTCATCCATACTGCATTGGTCGACTAAAGGGTGATGAACCTCTAAATTCTATATTCTATGTAAAATTATTAGTGCAATCAATTACCTTGTTAATAGATCGCAAGGACCACGGAATGCTAGGTCGGAAGACACGCTACCCAATCTCACAGAACATTCCATTAGTATTGGGTTTGGATCTCACAAGACATTTTTCTACTCTCTATGGTATCCTAAACTTGTAATCACGTTTTGAAGTCATTTCACCGAGGATTATGCCTCGCCCGTATACTCTGGCTGTGGTAAACCCTTGGTTTCGTAACTCAAACATGATACAAAATCGAACACTTCTTAATTATATCCAATATTGACTCAGGGTAACTACGATCAAAGAGGACCACCAGCCCTAGTTTTAGCAATATTCTATAACCTATATTTTTCTTGAACTAATTTCACCTCTAGGGGTCGTGTCTCGCCAATGCGCTGCTGGCTGCAGTGAATCCATAATCTCCATAATTCGAATAAATGGTGACAGTGCGCTGCTGTCCTGCCATTTCGAGTTAACTAACATTCCTTCAACTATATCTGTAAAAAAATTCCTGAACTTCTAGAGATTCAAACAAGTTGACGAATTAAAGCATAAGTATTTGTCCTATCAGTCATCGTCCTTCAAATGAAAGATCGAACAGGGAGGAAATAACTTAAGACAAAAGGAATACAAACATTCTAGTATCTATTTCCTGTATATTCAAACCATTGAGGAAAAACTTGAATCGAAACTAACATAATCAGAAATTATATAAAAATAATAATTCTTAGGGCAAATAGGAAATAAATAGGCAGTTCGGATTAAGATATAGGGATGATATCTAGAGAGGCAAAGAGAAGGATTTAAACCATTTATCAAGGTAATTAGATCATTATTTCTAAGAAGCCCTGTCTCACCAAGTGAATAATCTAACCACATTGGATCATATCGTCATATCAAGAGGTAATAGTGTACCTATGGGGATTGGACAAACTATCTAAATTAATAACTCCTCATCTAAATTGGATGGCCTAGCCTACCCATCGGTAAACTTGTATAAGGGACTCCTAGTCCTAGTCATTCTCTTAAATTAAATTAATCCCTAATTCGTGAATGAGCATTTCCTAGTCGTAGGCTCGCAATAGTACAACTAACTTAAGCACTATCACGAGTTCGCATGATTTGCGAAACCTGACCTGCATGGGCCACCACAAAAACTTGTCACGACCCACACCCATTTTTTTTCTCTACGGATACGAGACGTGTCCAAGCCAGCCTACGCCGCAGTGTCGGCGGTAGAACGCTGTCACGGCCATGAAGATCAAAATCACAAATAATGCTCATTCACATAATTAATTTAACTTACAATATTCATAAGTTTTACATTTGCAGAAAAATATAAACTTGTACAAATATTTGAATGACTACAACTCCACTATCTAGCTAGTCTCTAGGCTTTCGTCTGCAAGTTCTCTCGTATCTCCCATGCTAAGTGAATCCACAGCTAACCTAAAAAATATTGGTTTCCAGTTAGGAATGGAATGAGTATAATTCACTTAGTGCAGTTCCAATATATGAAAATGACTATATAACAGAGGTTAGCCTTTAGACATATGATTCATAAATAAAATGAAGAAAGACAATAAAACTGAATAATAAGAACAAAAAATGAAATGCAATAAAATACTCACCAACTGACCGACTGAAGTACCTTTGATATGTGATCGGTCTCGGGATAATTATGCGACATGGTCTACACGGTCTAAAGTTACACGGTCTACAGTTATACGGTCTACAGTTACACGGTGTACAGAAAATATTACAATAAAGAAACACAGTCTACAAAATAACAATCACGATCTATACAGTTTAAATGCAATAATAATTACGGTCTACAGAAAATAAATACAATAATGATCACGGTCTACACGGTCTAAGGTCAGATCACACATCGTTGGTACTTCACCTCCCGACACAACAAAGAACAAAATCAACATAAAACTGAAATCACATATCTATCGACTAAACACTGATGTATAGTAAAGATCAATACTGAAAACAAACAATAAACTGTACTCGCCTGTGGTCCTTTGCTGGTGAAACCGACAGTCCAAACCAATCAGTGTGCTACAATAGTCAAAACTCGTACAACAGTCTCTACATGCTGAAATAGACATCACCATTGTTTTCAGAATAGTCAAAATAGCTAGGATTGCCTGTCCTTAAGTCCAATTCTGGACACAGGGGCAAAACGGTAATTTTAGGTCAAACGGTGTCCGTCGTTGGACCCGCTTTGCACCGAAAAGTGTGCCAGAGTCAACGGTCTCTAAAGTCATCAAACTATATGTCCACGGATTCGTTTTGACGATACGAACCCAACGATATATCCAATTTTGGATTTCGATGAGCTGTGCACAAAATCGCCCGTTGAGTCGAACCGTGGGGCCCGCAAAACGGTGATCCAACCCACTGTCTCAGAATCGGACCAAACTTGGCATACAGGACCAGAAAAACGATACGATCCTGCTGGCACAAGTTTCGTCTCGATCTGACGAGCACGCACAAACTAATTGAGAAATTTGCACAGAGGTCGATACGAAGAATTTCGACGGATGCGCATCAAATTCGTCGCGCACACGCGACCAATTTGAATTCCGTCAAAGCCCACACGTCCATGAAGCCATTACGCACCTTTCGATGCTTTCTGTTTGCGACCACATCGCCCAGTTTGGCGGAACGCACGTCGTATCGAGGGATTTTCAAGTTTTCAAAAACTGTTTTTCATGGTTTTTCTTAATTTTTGAATTCGAATAACTTTGTACATACTTAATAAAATTTGAATCTACAAAATAGGTTTTAATCTCTTATATATTATCTAAAACTGTTTCAAATAGGTTTTCAAAAACTCTTAATTCCTGGCTCGGGAATACCCTTCTAAAATAGGGCGTTCGCTGCTTCCATACCCTATTTTTGGACATTTGTCCGTCAGGTTTTCGGATCGATCTTGTGAGTCGATGGCTCAACTACATTAGATTCTACTTGTTAGGATCACTAGGGGTCATATCTGCTACGCGTAGGAATTCGTAGATTGCAAAATAATCACACATGGAGGGAGAAAGTTGACCTGGAACTCGGCGCACTTGTGCGCGACTGCTGCTACTGCTGTGGCTCTTCTCTGTTGCGCCCGGCGATCCTGGCGGCGCTCTTGCCGGTCTTCGATGCTGTGCAGGCGGCACGTGGGGCCAGAGAGGGTCGTCCAGCCTCGAGCAGTGGTGGCGCGCGCTGAGATAAGGGTTTGCGTGCGTTTCTTCTCCTCTGTTCGCTCGGCTATATATATATATATATATATATATATATATATATATATATATATATATATATATATATATATATATATATATATACATCAGCGGTTGATCGAACAGAGGGTGGGAGAGGTCAGGCTATGCTATGCTAGGTTTGGATTGTTTGCCCATTGTGGGCTGATGATTGCATGGGCTGGGCCGGTTGATACTTAATATTTAGCCTATTAAGTATACTATATATATTTATATTTTATATATCACTATATATATTTCTATTATATATATAATACATATATGCCATTGAATATATATCTATATGTATATATCTTATACCATATTTTCTATAAAATTTAAAATAAACCCCAATGCCATCTATTCCTAGGGTAGACCCTATATGTGTATATATATATGACTATATATAATAATATTTAATTGATAAAAATTAATATAACCAATAACAATAAAATAATATTATTTATATAATAACCTTAATAAAATAATAATAAGTATAACAAATTTTAATAAAACAATAATGGTGTATAAATATATACAACTTGTGCAGTCCAATAATCTCCAGAATATACAAGGATCTATTTTATACCAATTTCCTTGAATATCAACTGATAAGAATATTCATAATATTTAAGTATGAATACTTAGAAATATTCATCAGGTCATTAAAACGGAATTCAACACAATCCTACCAAAATACGTCAACACGAAAGTCATTGGACGTGGCGCATGACTACATGGGCTCAGGCTCAGTTCGGGTCCAGTCCAGACTAAAATGGTATAACTGGTTTCCCTAAAACTCAATAATATAATAAATAAATAAATAAATCTTCCCTACCAGGACTAATACACTAGTCTAAGCACGCTATTGCACTATCCGTGCCACGATTTCTAGTCACCTTGTACTCCAAAACTCCATCATGGCTAAAATTATCTACCGTAAAGATTAACTAAATAATTATTTATAAAATATTAAAAATCACCATGTAATTCAAATAAATAAATAAAAATATATTATAAATATTTCGGGAAGAGGGGTTACACTTCTTTACATCTTCCTTCATCTCCAGCACCTCGACCGTCACGTCGACGCTAGCTGCTATGCGTAGCACCTATTGTACTACTGACATCATGCCGATATCAATAACATGATCAAGACCGAAGTCCCTGACGATCAGCCTCACCGCAAGCCTCGGCTGTCTGTCCTCGACTTCTATCTTCCACCGGAAAGTATTAACGTTCCGACGAGCTTCTTCATCCTTGGCTGGCCCAACCAAGCAGACGATACGGTCCTCCTGAGATTCGAACTCCTAAACCTTTCCACCTTCGTGTCTAAACTTGATGCTTCCCATACACATGCGTCCTCGAGCAGAACATCACGCACTGTACATGCCGTCCATGACCCACAGCTCCCTCTGAACTGTGTGAATGATGATGCTCCCGCCTCAGATTGAGTTTGCTACAAACCTTGATCTCCTTTCTGGCTTCGAACTGCTGAAACCGATGTCGCTTCGTGAAGCTTTGGCAAACCACCCATCGCCAAAATCGGATCCGTAGAGCAACCCCCACATGGAGACCGACCAGCTGCTATGGGACCGACATACTGACCTTCAATCTTTGACTCACCACCATCTGTCGCTTTGTCTCGACGAACCGAATCCGTATCCCTCAAAGCACACCTAGAAGCCCCTCCTCAGCAAGTTCTCGGCGATTCACCTCCTGTCGAGTACCCCTCGAGCCTCTGTCCGGTATATGTGGCCTACCTGTACAGCTCAGTGGCTTGAGCCTGTACATGCCACAACACAAATCTCCCCGAGCCAGATGTTGGGAACCCTTCGCTAGCATCCAATCTTTGTCCCCATACAGACTGCGACAGCTATCATCTGCCAGCCTCCCTACCGAAACCAAGTTGTAGCATAAACTCGGTACATGTCGCATACCCTTGAGAACGAGCTTCTCATCGAGTTCCATTGTCAAGTGCACATTACCGATGCCTACAACTGCAGCTGTCCTCTTGTCGCCCATCTTCACACATCCAAACCTGTCGTCGCGGTATGACGTGAAGATCCTCCTATGTGGAGTGGCTTGATACGACGTCCCTGTGTCCATGACCCAGTCGTCGTCATGACACATGCCACAAGGTTCCTCTGCGTCGGTTGCTATATGATGATATCTTTCATTGCTGTGAGATCCTCTTGATCGTCCTTGCCTTTTGCCTTCTCAGCTTTGAGCTTCATGCAGTTCCTCTTGATATAACCCCTTTTGCCACAGTGATAGCAGTCCTCCTTGCGGTCCATAATTGTAAGATTCTGAGAACTCCCCCTGTCTTCGTCTGTGAATTGGGTCTTTCCTTCCCGTAGGAAGTCACCAGAGCGGACTCCTGTGACGATTCCACTTGCTTGTGTCGGACCTCCTCATTCAACAAGCTACTTTTGACTGCCTCCATCGTGACAACTCTATCAGGCGCGGAGTTGCTCACCGACACCACCAATGTCTCCCAGCTTTCCGACAGAGAACTCAAGAGCAGTAGGGCCTGAAGCTCATCATCAATCACCATCTTTATCGCAGACAGCTGATTGATGATACCCTGAACCTCATTCAGATGTTGTGCCACTGGGGCACCCTCTGTGTACTTTGAGTTGACGAGTTGGCAAATAAGAAATGCCTTGTTGCCAGCCGTCTTCCTTTCGTACAGTGAATGCAGCTTCTCCCATAATGCTTTTGTTGAACTCTCCATGGACACGTGGTGAAACATCGAATTATCCAACCATTGGCGGATGAATCCAACGGCCTTCCAATCCAGTCATTTCCAGTCTTCAGCAGCTTTGTCCATTGGCTTTGCGTTGTCGCCCTCCAACGGACCATGCAAGTCCTTGTACCAGAGTAGATCCTCCATCCTTGGCTTTCAAATCGCCCAGTTTCCCCTGTGAAGGTGATCATATGAGTGTTCATCTGCTCCGTAGACATGGTTGCCAGAACCTTCAAAGCTCTGATACCAGATATTGGGAATCAGATACGCCCTCCTTGCGCTCCGATACCGTGTCTGAGACGTTACCGCAGCGGAAACTTAGGCTAACCCACCTGAAATAACCAACCCCCGTCTAACGGACACCAAGCACAGATAAAGACAAGTATATGGCGGTGACTACGTCACCTGAACAAATCCCAATCTCTATAACTCAGATAAAATTACAAGATTGGCAAAAACTAATGTTGAACCATTTGCCCTAATAGGTTCAACCTCTCACCACACTCAAGAACCCGTAGCAATCTCTCTAACCGAAGTTGTCGACCCCTCGATTAGATCTATTCTTCCTTCTGTCATGGATGGCAAAGTCCTAAGAGCAAAATGCGGAGCTTTCTTTTAGATTTTCTGTGGACGAGCACCTCGAATCTCCACTTTTGTGCCTCCACCCTCACCCCATATATATATGATGAGAAAAACCTATTTTAGGTCATAATATGATTTCTTAAATAGGAAGCCCTCAAATAAGAATCCTAGCTACTACACCTAAAAGAGCCCATCAACATCATATTTTAGATTATAATAGGATCCCTTAAATAGGAAACCCTCAAATAAGAATCCTATTATATCTAGAATAGCCCATCACTAATTATGGACATCCAAATCAAGTTAAATCAAATATTTAATCAGATTTGGACTCCATAAATATGCTGTTACCAAATTCAGATTGGACTCCAACATAGACAACGGCCTAGACTCTCCATAAGCGAGGCTAATTACTAGCACAAGCTCAGTTTTGCTAGAAAATTAAAATTTTAGCTAAGGAATTAGCCTCACCGCGGAGAGGCAATATCATCGCAGTCCTATAAGATCTACCATAATTTTGCTCCAAGCAAAACTTGGCGAAGAGTAGTAGGTGAGTGTTCGGTTTATTCAATTTTCAACCAAAAGAGTCGAATTCAAATAAATCGAAAGTCTAAAAATCCAAAACCGAACCGAAATTAGCCAAAACCAAAGCTGAACGAATTAACATATTAAACTATTAGTTTATTTGGTTTTATTCGGTTGACTATTTCAATTGTTTAATAGGCTAGGTCCAAAGTTTGGAGCATAAATAACTATATTAAAAATTATAATTTTGATAGGCATATTACTTGTATTTCAAAATTGTGTCTAACGTTGGACTAGTTATTAAATAATTAAAGTCGTGCTTCCAAATACATGCATAGAACTTCTTTTTAAATATACACAAAAAATATTGACGTTTTAATTTAGTCATAAAATATGTATAGAATTGTGGAATTTTATATAATTGTATAAGCTTTATTTAGTTTTGAGTTTTGAACTGAAACCGAAACTGAAACCCAAAAGCGAAACCAAGATTGAATAATAATTTTCGTATTTTCAAAACCAAAACACAACCGATTTTTTTCAAAGCGAACAAAATCTCTTATTCAGCTCGATTTGATTTTCGGTCCAAAATCGAATAATGCTCACCCCTAGCAAAAATGCCTAGCCTTGTGCAACCTACACTCACCGCTAGTAATTTTCTAATGAAAAGTATTGGCTGAGGCCGAGCCTCGCCATACCAGAAGTGGTTTTCTAACTTCACCTTCGAACACATAAAGAGTATCTCTTCCTACATTGATTCTTGAACCTCCAGTTTTTCAGTTCAATAAAAACTAAAGTTCACTAGAACCTGGAGTTCACTGGAACCTAAAGTTCATAATATGCCAATATAAATTGACAACTAAAATTTATCATTTACATGTTGTGAACCAGAAGTTCGCAAGATTAATCCAATTTGTAGAACCTGAAGCTATAACATCTTGGTTTTCCCTTAAATCTAGTATAGAACTTGAACAAGCTCGATTTCACTGTACTGAAAGTTTACGGAAAATATAAAACATACTAACATGTATTTAGAACCTGAAGCTATAACATCTTGGTGCCAATATTTAAAAGTGGCGATTAGATGATTTCTAACTCTTGAAAATATAAAACATACTAACATGTATTTAGTCACTAATCAAAGTTATAAAATAAGCCAATATTCCTCAAATACCATATAATCTATAATCTCCAATAAATCTAATCAAATCCATGACTTGATGATTTCCAAACAATGTTGGACACTTGTAGCATTCAAACTACGTAAATTTAAACTATAAAAAAAAACATCTCTCTACTTTCCAAAGAAGAGAGAGAGAGAGAGAGAGAGAGAGTTGATTATGCACTTGTCTACTTGTCACCCAAGATGCACCACTCAAAACTTTCCTTCCATTAATTAATTAACATAAGGCCATCCCAACCGTTGATCCCGTCGTCAAAACTGGAAACAACCGTTTCGTTCAAATCAGTGTTTCCAAAGTATCCTCCCAATCGTTAACTAATTACGAAACTGCCACAACAGAACGCACCATCAAAGGCCTTGTTTTCATAATAGCCGGGGAGGGCTTGTTTGGTAATTTCGCAGCTGCGTCGGCTGAAGTTTCCTTCCATAGTACGCTCTTCGAATCGGATTGCATATAAAGAGAGCCGTCGGATTGGTCGATCAAGCTTTATTTTTCCCGCCGTTGGCAAATTCTTTCTTTCTTTGTTCCCCAAATAGAAACCCTAAATTCTAGAGAGAGACAAACCCAATATTTTTTTTTCTAGAGAGAGAAAGTTGTTGATTTTGATGATGATGGAAGAAGAGCTTAAGAAGGAGAGCAATGGGGACAGCGAGGAGGAGGAGGAAGAAGAAGAAGTTCCGGTGAGCTCTCCGGAGTCGGGGAGCAGCAGCGAGAGGAGGCCTGTTACTACTTCTTGGTAAAATTCTTTTTTTTCGTTCTTGACCTTCTTTTGGATGCTACGGACACTCAAAAAATTTGAATCATGTCGTGCCGGACAGTATCGGACGCACCACGGATGTTCCAAAATACACTAGGACGCAACAAAATAGGTACTGTGTCGTGTCATATCCGTGTCCGTGCAATGTGTTTGATCGTTAGGGATTAGGGTTTCGTATGGTTTATTATTTTGTTAGTTTCAAGAACAAGAAAAAGAAGGGTTGAAGTATGTTCATGATCAGCTTGAGTTTGAACAACAGGCTCAGCACATTATTTTTTACTATTATTATTTTTGAAGAACGACGATTTTTTTAGGGGTCGATATTTTGTTTCTTTGTATTTACTGTTGATCTTTGATTAGTGTATGTAGAATCTTGGGAAAGATGAATATTTTAGGGTTTGATAATGTTACAGCCCAGTCTATAGAATGGCCTGTCATCATTGCCAGCTCAGAGAAGGATGCCTTGTCATCATTGCCAGCTCAGGAAGGATGCCTTGTCATCATTGCCAGCTTGCTGCCAGCTCAGGGAAGTGCATCATAATAGTAATCCAGTCACCCTCTATTGCCAGCTATGCAACAGGGGTGTTAACTGTAAATAACTGACTGATACCATAGTGTATCAGTCCTTTTGCTGTAACAGATCCGGGTGTGCCTATAAATACCCAGATCGAGAGAGGAATAGGCAGCTGTGCTTTTACAACCTAGCCTCTTAATTCATAGATTACTGATAGCTATTGTAGATCCACAATTTCAATACTATTCTCTATTCAATTTTCCTTCCAATTTAGCTTGTCTTCTTCTCTTAGTAAATTCTGCAGTCGATTTCATGGCAACTGGACAGAAATCTCCACCACAATTTGGGTTCCAGGGAAGGAACCCTAACAATTTGGTATCAGAGCCACTGGATCCAGTGGCGGAGGCGAGTGATGAGCAAGGATCAGTAGCCAATTCTCTCGACCCGAGATGATTGATGCCAGACGAAGTCCCATAGCAGAGGAACGGTTCCTTTCGCTCGAAGGTACGGTGCACACTCTTAGTAACAAATTTGATTTGTTAGGGCATCGATTTGAGTTGTTGATTGAAGAACTTGGAAAATCGAGGGTGGGAATGAGCCCAAATTCTTTGGCCATGTCTCTACCAATGAACACACCAGCTCCCCAAATGTTTCCTGCAGTAACTTCTTTTGCAAGTAATCAAAATTTTTCACAAGTTGTTAGCAGCAATATGGAATTTAATGCACCAATGAATCAATATGAGTGTACTCCTTATAATCAACATGTGAACAATCATAGTGCCAGAGGAAACATGGGGCATGTGTTGCAGCCCACACAAAGTCCTGCAATTATCAATCCAACTCCATTAGGAGCACCAACAGGACAATTTAGTGCTGGACATGGAGGAGGGCAACCCAATCTCAGACTCAAATTGCCTGAATTTAGTGGAGATGGGGATGTAGAAGCTTGGTTGTTGAGAGTCCACCATTATTTCACTTATTATGCTGTCCCAGAGTATGATAAGATTAGAGTTTGCTCAGTTCAACTGAAAGACTCAGCAGCTTATTGGTATGATTGGGTGATGAAAACTAAAGGAGGAGTGATGACTTGGGGGGAATTTTGCCAAGCCATCAGGATGCAGTATGGTCCCTCCCAACTAACAGATCACATAATTGAACTGAAAATGTTAAAGCAAGAAGGGACTGTCCAGGAGTACACCATGCAATTTCAGAAAATACTACAAAGGGTACAATGGCTACCTGAGCAGTGTTTGATTAGCAATTATGTGGGGGGACTCAAAGATGAAGTGAGGTATGAAGTTTTGGTAGTTAGTCCTGTGAATTTATCTGCTGCAATGCAAGCTGCCAAATTGTTTGAAGCCAAACTCTTAGCTATCAAAGGGAGTTACAGGCCCAGTGCTTATTATCACAAAAACAATTCAGGAAGTTCAATGAACAATACTGAAAATACCAAAAATACTACTCAACCCAGAGGAGATGTGAAGCCTGTTACTACTGCCAGACCTCACTCTACTACAATATCTCCTAGTGAATTGATAAGGAGGAAAAACCTAGGTCTCTGTTTCATGTGTGATGAAAAATGGGCAAAAGGCCATAGGTGTAAAGAGAAGAGATTGTTTATGTTGGTGGCTGATGAAGAGCAGGAGGATTTCCAAACTGACATCCCTTCACCAGAGAAATCAGACTGCTATACTGATCTTACACAGAGCTTATTTGAAATATCTTTGCAGGCTCTGTCAGGTATGACCCAACCCTCTACTATGAAGCTCAGAGGAACAGTCAAGAACAAACCAGCCATGATACTTGTGGATTCAGGATCTACACATAACTTCATTGACTCAACATTCAGTGAAAGATTGGGGCTTACTTTAACTGAAAATAAATCATTTGAAGTCATGGTAGCTAATGGAGACAGACTTACCAGTAAAGGGATCTGTAATGGGGTAGTGATGGAGTGCCAGGGCACTAAAATTGAAGCTGACCTGTTGTTATTACCTCTCACAGGCTGTCAAATTGTGCTAGGGGCAAGTTGGTTACGTACTCTGGGAAATATCAATTGGAATTTCCAGGAACTTACCATGAAGTTTGCACTACAGGGAGTTGAACATCAGTTACAAGGCCTCACACCTAACTGCCAGCAATTCCAAGAGACAAATAACAAAGAGTGGAGACAGAAGGCACAGATGTTCCTTATTCAACTATGCTACCTGCAAGAGGATCCAGTAAACTCAAAGGGCCAGGAAGTACATGATGAAGAGCTTAATTCTATGTTGAAAAAGTACCAGCATTTATTTGAAGAGCCAAAAGGATTACCTCCCCAAAGATCCTATGACCACAAGGTACCTCTTATTCCTAATGCTCTTCCTGTTTGTTGCAGACCTTATAAACATCCATTTCTGCACAAAAATGAAATAGAGAGGCAGATTCAAGAGATGTTAGCTTCTGGCATAATTAGACACAGTAACAGCTCTTACTCCTCACCTGTGATTCTAGTGAAGAAATCTGATGGGTCCTGGAGGCTGTGCATTGACTATAGATCATTAAATCAAATCACCATCAAAGATAAATTTCCTATACCCTTCATTGAAGAACTTTTTGATGAGCTGCATGGAGCTAAGTTTTTCTCTAAGCTGGACTTGAGGGCTGGGTATCATCAAGTGAGAATGGTGGAGGGGGATGTACACAAAACAGCTTTTAGAACTCATGAAGGGCACTATGAGTTTCTAGTAATGCCCTTTGGGCTTACTAATGCTCCATCCACTTTCCAAGCCATGATGAATGATATTTTTAGAGAATATATGAGAAAATTTGTACTAGTATTCTTTGATGACATACTAGTTTACAGCCCAAGTCTTGAGACTCATTATAGTCACCTGGAACAAGTTTTCAGACAGTTGGAAGCTCAGCAATTAAAAATCAAGAGAAGTAAGTGTTTCTTTGCTCAGGAGCAGGTAGGGTACTTGGGACATTATTTCCAGCAGGGGGATAGAAGTGGACCAGGACAAAATCAAGGAAATATTAGAATGGCCAGTTCCTACTACCCTTAAACAACTAAGGGGATTCCTGGGGCTCACAGGCTACTATAGAAGATTTATACAAGGGTATGGAATCCTAGCAGGGCCACTGACTTCCTTACTCAAGAAAAATTCTTTCAGTTGGGGACAACAAGTACAGGAATCCTTTGAACTATTGAGGGAAGCACTCACACAACCACCTGTTCTTACTATGCCAAATTTTCAGGAAGACTTTGTCTTGGAATGTGATGCATCTGATGGGGGAATTGGAGCTGTACTAATGCAGAAAGGGAAGCCTATAGCTTATCTGAGCCAACACTTGAAGGGAAGAGCTAAATCCTTATCCACTTATGAGAAAGAAATGTTAGCCATTCTTCTAGCAGTCAAGAAATGGAGTCAGTATTTGTGGGGAAGACAGTTTACTATTAGAACTGACCACAAACCATTGAAGTATATGCTTGAACAGAGGGTGTACACTGATGCACAGTATAAGTGGATCCTAAAATTACATGGTTTTCATTATCAAGTTGAGTACAAGAAGGGTAGGGAGAATCAAGCAGCTGATAGCTTATCCAGGAAGGAGGATGCCAACTTACAAGCAGTGACTGTTGTGCAAGCAGATTGGCTCAAACTTTTCAAAAATCAAATGGAGCAGTCTCACTACTATGCCAGCATGAAAAAGAAATGGGAACAAGGCTTATTAAACATGACAAAGTACAGCATGGTTAACAACCTACTGTATTACAAGAACAGGCTGTTGATAGATCCCAACTCACAGTTTGTGGAGATTATGTTAAAAGAGCATCATGATATGTTGCAGGCAGGACATTCAGGTACTCTCAAAACACTTCAAAGGCTCAAAAGAGTATGCTATTGGCCAGGTATGAAGAAAGCAGTCAAAAATTATGTGAGGGCATGTGATATTTGCCAGCAGAACAAAAGTGAAACAACCTCCCCTGCAGGCCTACTACAACCCCTTCCTATCCCTGCAAACATTTGGGAGGATATATCTATGGATTTTATAGAAGGATTGCCACTTAGCCATCACAAGACAACTATTATGGTAGTGGTAGATAGACTTTCTAAATACATCCATCTCTTTGCTTTAACACACCCTTTCACTGCTAATATGGTAGCTCAAGTATTTGTTGATGGAGTCTTCAAATTGCATGGCATGCCAAAGTCAATAGTTTCAGACAGGGACCCTGTGTTTACTAGTCAATTTTGGCAACAATTCTTTAAATTACAGGGTACCAAGCTCCAATACAGTACTGCATATCACCCTCAGTCTGATGGACAGACAGAGGTGACAAACAGGTGCATAGAAGGTTACCTGAGATGTTTCTGTAGCCATAAGCCAAAGGAATGGAGCAAACATCTCTCTTGGACAGAATTTTGGTTTAATACCAATTGGCACACTGCTACCAAGATCACTCCTTTTGAGGCTGTCTATGGTAGGAAACCTCCCCACATTCTCACTTATTCTTCAGATATCATCACTGATAGAACAGTGGCAGAGGATCTTATGACTAGAGACAATGCTTTACAAATTCTGAAGGACAACCTAACTCTAGCTCAAGACAGGATGAGAAAGATGGCTGATATGCACAGGACTGATAGAGAGTTCCAGGAAGGTGATTGGGTTTACTTGAGAGTGCAACCCTATAGACAGATTACTATAGCTCATAGAAGGCCCCAAAAATTGTCTCCAAAATACTATGGGCCTTACCAAGTTCTATCAAGGGTGGGACCAGTGGCCTATAAGCTTAAACTGCCAGAAGGAGCCCTCATACACCCTGTCTTCCATGTGTCCCAGTTGAAGAAGAAAATAGGACACCACACTGAAGTTCACACTGGCACCCCTACACAGAGGGAAGAACTCATTCTTGAACCTCACTGGATTCTGGAGAGAAGACTTGTTCAGAGAAGAAATCAAGCTGCAGTTGATTTGTTGATCCATTGGAAGGATGGTCTTGCAGAGGAGGCTACTTGGATGCCTTATGAAGAATTCATAAAGACTTTTCCTCATTTTCACCTTGAGACAAGGTCAAATTGATGGAGGGAGTATTGTTACAGCCCAGTCTATAGAATGGCCTGTCATCATTGCCAGCTCAGAGAAGGATGCCTTGTCATCATTGCCAGCTCAGGAAGGATGCCTTGTCATCATTGCCAGCTTGCTGCCAGCTCAGGGAAGTGCATCATAATAGTAATCCAGTCACCCTCTATTGCCAGCTATGCAACAGGGGTGTTAACTGTAAATAACTGACTGATACCATAGTGTATCAGTCCTTTTGCTGTAACAGATCCGGGTGTGCCTATAAATACCCAGATCGAGAGAGGAATAGGCAGCTGTGCTTTTACAACCTAGCCTCTTAATTCATAGATTACTGATAGCTATTGTAGATCCACAATTTCAATACTATTCTCTATTCAATTTCCCTTCCAATTTAGCTTGTCTTCTTCTCTTAGTAAATTCTGCAGTCGATTTCATGGCAACTGGACAGAAATCTCCACCACAATTTGGGTTCCAGGGAAGGAACCCTAACAGATAATTTGTTTCATTTAGATAGTTGGAAAGATTGAAATATGTGTTTTGTTTCTTTATACTATTTTTTAATAGTATCAGGTCTTCTATTTTGATATTAATAGAATTTAAAATATTGATAACTTACCCTTTTTTTCCCAAGATAAGACCGTCATTAATGACCGTCCATGTCGTGAACTACTAGCACCAAGAACCCCTCTCATTTAATTATTGCTCTAAGCTACTCACACTCCTCCCAATGTTACCACTAGTCCAGTGTTACTACTAGACCATCCGCTTGGTGCTAAAGTTACCTTTTTATGTTTTATTATTATTGTTTTGTTTCAGTTATAGCTATGTATGTCATGTATAGTTCTATTTTGCGTCCTTGCTAATGAAGACCATGGAAATTCATAGTTGGGTCGTAAATAGGGGAAAAAGAAAGAAATTGACAGCTAACTAGAACACTACTAAAATATGCTATATTAGCGACGTAATTTAGCGACGTAATAAATAACGTCGCTAAATATGTAATATAGCGACTCCTTTCTATAGACATCGCAAAACGTCCCAAATTTCATTTCCTTTTTGTTGATTATTTCTATGATCTAAGTGCGGCCATCTATTGATTTTTAATCGTCAATAAATTTGTTATGTTGATTGTTGTTGGAATTTTCTAATGTTTTTTTTTATCTTATTACAGGAGAACCAGCAGGCCAACAAAGAAACCTTCAAAGGGTGGCTGGACTGACGATGAGGTAAGAACTAACATGTTGTATTTATTTTTACTCTTTTTGGTAAATAATGTAGTCTATTTTGGTAATGAGAATGTTTATTGGCATCGAAAGCTGTCCAATATGGAGAAAGATAAGAATGTGAACAAAGTGAAGTACATTATAACTTCCCTTAACTCTCTTGAAAATTTCATATAGGATATATTATTAGGATCTCAACCGCACAAGAGAACCATGTCTTTGTTGGACATCCATTATGAGTGGTGAAAAATATTTCTAGTCTGTGCACAAATTAGGAGTTCGTATTAACTTATTTAGATGAATATTTTTAAACATTTTAAAATATTATTTGCCAAAATTACATCATATTTCCTTTTATCTTTATGGATTTTATATACTTCCTTTTCTCTGCAACAGGATATGCGTTTGGCAGCAGCTGTAAAAGCGCACAATGGAAAGAATTGGAAGAAAATAGGTAATCTCTGACATTCATCTATCTCATTTTGCAACTCTCTTGACTTGTCTAGTTTCCACAATTCAAACTAATGTGTAAACACATTATTTTTTTACTTGTCTGTGAGTGTAAATATGATGGTTTTATGATGTTGCAAAATACATGTCAAGATACAACAGAAGTAACATTCCATTATTCTGAACCCCTTCTTATTATATTGTACCTGCAATGGTTTTCCGGCCTGCAGAACAAAATTCTGGCTCAATCGTAATTTGGTTCTGTAAACTGTTTTCCTCACAAATTGATTTGGTAGGGGGTGTTAGAAAATAGGGATCAGAATTTCGATTCTGCAAATACTTTTTCGACACTCTCCCTCAAGTTGCATAGGAAGTGAAACATCTACAACTTAGATTTGTAGTCTTTTATTTTTGACACCTCCTCAAGTTGCGTTTGTTGGAGTGGGTGGGGTTCCCAACCTATATGGAGAAGACCCCGGAGTGCGACGAGCGCCGTCTGTGTGTTAGAGAAGCTCGGGGAGGTGACGAGGCCATTCGGAGACGGAGTAGAAGCTCAGGAGCCACCAGATTACATACTGGAACAGGGGAGGCAGAGTTCGGGCCGAACTCTGCCCCCACACAGAGTTCTGGCCGAACTCTGCCTTTTGGTTCCAGAACTGTTCTGGTTGCCAAACACAGAGTTCTGGCCGAACTCTGTGTCGTCGGGGTTGAAGCGTTTTTCAGGGTGGTTGATCACCATTGGATCGTATCCTACGGTCCAGGTTTTGCTGCGAATTAGGGGGTTTATACATGGTTATTCCTAACCCTAATTACAACACAACATTGGAGAAAAAGAGAGAAAAAGAGACGAGAGTGCCATTGCAACTTTGGGAGAGAAGGAGGATTGAAGGCCATTTTCGAAGGTGGACCGTGTTCGGGTAATATCTACTTGTCGTCTTTGTTCTTCGTAGCCTTGTAATCATTATTTTTGCTTCTAAGTGTTGTGGGGATCCGATTTAGATCGGGAGAAGTTTGTAGAGGCTGTACTCCTTTATTTCATTAGTGAAGGCTTCTCAGGGTTGGACTCCGATCGTCCCGTGATTTTTCCCGCAAGAGTTTTCCATGTCCAAAATTCTGTGTCTGCGTGGTTTGTTTTGGTGTTTTGGTTCGTGCGTTGTATTGCTCGGTTCTCTCGCAGATACTCTCTAGTTTGGGGAAAGATTTTCGCGTTTCTTTCCCAACAAAGTGGTATCAGAGTCAGGTTCTAGAATTCAGAAGGGTGTCAGGAGTTGACAAGAAAACTAGAGAGGAGAGATGGACGCGAAGCCGGTGCGCATGGTGAACCTGAACGGCACCAACTATCATTATTGGCGGAGCAAGGTGAAAGATTTGCTGTTTGTTAAGAAGCTGCATCTGCCCGTATTTGCATCCGAGAAGCCCAGTGATAAATCCAAGGACTGGAAATTCGAGAGCACATGCAGGTGTGCGAATATATCAGACAGTTTGTTGACGAGAACGTATACAACCACGTTGCCAATATTGAGCACGCGAAGACGTTATGGGATAAGCTGAAATCTTTGTACGCGAAGAAGACCGGGATAAACAAGTTGTTCCTGATCCGGACGATGATGGGTCTGCGGTACAAAGATGGGACGTCTATTACGCATCACTTGAGTGATTTCCAGGGTGTGGTTGACCAACTATCTTTAATGGAAGTCAAGTTCGATGACGAGGCTCAAGGACTATGGCTGCTGTGTACATTGCCAGACTCGTAGGAGACTGTACTAGTATCTATGATCACTTCTGCTCCAGAGGGCGTGGTCAATCTGGAGTTTACCAAGAGCGGAGTACTGAATGAAGAGATGCGGAGACGTTCTCAGGGCACTTCATCCACATCCCACCACTCAGAGGCATTAGTTTCAGAGAGCCGCGGAAGGGGCAAAAGCAGGGGTCCAGGTGGTGGCAGAGACAAGAGCAGGGGGAAGTCCAAGGGTCGTACGAGGACTCGGAGTGTTACCACTGTGGCAAGAAGGGCCACATCAAGCGAAACTGTTTCGCTTGGAAGAGAGAGAAGAAGGGCGACAAGGGGAAGCAAGATGAGAACACTACAGCGGCGGCCTCGATACATGGAGGCGATGTGATCGTCGTAGGTGATGAGGTTATCACAAACCTCGCCTACGATGACAATTCTTGGCTGGTGGACTCAGGAGCTTCAGCGCATGTATCTCACAACAGGGCACTATTTGCCACTTACACGACGGCGACTGTGGAGTGTTGTGGGCAATGGAGATGTGTCGAAGGCGGTTGCCGTTGGAGATGTGCATTTGAGGACGAAGACAGGTGCAGTTCTCGTTCTCAAAGATGTTCGTCATGTCCCTGATATCTGTTTCAACCTGGTATCGGTTGGAAGGTTGGATGACGAGGGATTCTTCAGTCTCTTCGGGGAGGTTCGATGGTGATTGTCGGAGGAGGCAAGAAGTCCAGTCTCTACTATATGGAGGGGAGCGCACAGGGGGCACATGAGGTGAACGCCGTCAGTGATGCGTCTACCGAGTTGTGGCACAGGCGGCTCGGCCATATCAGCGAGAAGGGGATGAGCTACTTAGTGAACAGGAAGGTGATTCCAGGGCTCAAGTCTACAAAGTTGGAGAAGTGCACGCACTGCTTAGCTGGGAAGCAAAATAGGGTGTCTTTCCAAAGTCACCCAAGTTCAAGGAAGCCGGCGTTGCTCGAGTTGATTCACTCGGATATCTGCGGTCCTATGAAGGTAAAATCTATTGGTGATGCTTCTTACTTTGTAACTTTTATTGATGATTGTTCCAGAAAGGTTTGGGTCTATACCTTAAAGACCAAGGATCAGGTGCTGCCTACTTTCAAAGAGTTTCAGGCCTCTGTTGAAAGAGAGACAGGCAAGAAGTTATTGTGTGTTCGGTCCGACAACGGCGGCGAATACATCGGTCCCTTTGATGTTTATTGTAGAGAGCAGGAGATACGGCACCAGAAGAATCCGCCCAAGACGCCTCAACTCAATGGTGTAGCGGAGCGCATGAACAGGACACTGATGGAAAGGGTGCGGTGTTTGCTGTCAGAAGCAAACTTGTCAGGCAGTTATTGGGGTGAGGCTCTTCTCACATCTGCTTATGTTATTAATTTATCTCCTAGTACTCCTTTGCAGGGTGATGTGCCTGACAAAGTATGGTACGGAAAAGATCCGTCATACAATCACCTGCGAGTGTTTGGCTGTTAGGCCTTCATGCATGTACCGAAGGACGAGAGATCCAAACTTGAGCCGAAGACGAGGCGATGCGTCTTTGTCGGTTACGATCGGGATGAGTTTGGCTATAAACTCTACGACTCGGTGGGAAGAAAGCTCTACAGAAGCAGGGACGTGGAATTCGTCGAGGACCAGACCATGACCAACACTCAGGATTTCGAGACGCCTTCTGAGGCTGAGGAATTGCCTGAGTTAGAGTCATTTCACTTCGAGCAGTTTCCAGAGGACATCGCAGAGGATCCAATTATGGGGGAGCCAGTACATGGAGTTGCTCCCAACCTTGATCATCAGCCTGCTGATGGTGGTTAGGGTATCCCTTAGGCGAATGAGCATGTCGGGGAGGCAGTTCCTGAAGAGGAGGAGGCTGTTGGTATACAGCCAGCACTAGTGGCTCTACTGAGAAGGAGTGACAGAGAGCGTCGACCATCTTCGAGATATTCACCGGATGAGTATGTGCTACTGACTGACGGGGGAGAGCCCGAAAGCTTTGCAGAGGCTATGAAAGACGAACAAAGGCATGAGTGGATACAGGCTATGCAGGAGGAGATGAGTTCCTTACATGCCAATTCTACTTACGAGCTGGTGCGGTTGCCAAAGGGCAAGAATGCTTTGAAGAATCGATGGGTGTTTAGAGTGAAGCAGACGGATGATGCTACTCGCCCTCGATACAAAGCGAGGCTGGTAGTTAAAGGCTACGGTCAGCGGAAAGGCGTAGATTATGATGAGATCTTTTCGTCTGTCGTCAAGCATTCGTCTATTCGGGTGGTACTAGCATTGACAGCCAGTCTCGACTTGGAGGTCGAGCAGATGGACGTCAAGACGACATTCCTCCACGGTGATCTTGAAGAGGAGTTATACATAGAACAACCAGAGGGATTCTGTGAGAAGGACAAGTCATATTTGGTCTGCCGGTTGAGGAAGAGCTTGTATGGTCTGAAGCAGGCTCCGAGATAGTGGTACAGGAAGTTCGAGTCGTTTATGGGGGAGCATGGTTATGCACGGACGACATCGGATTACTGTGTATTTGTGAGGTATTTTGCCGAGGATGATTTTATCATTTTATTGCTCTATGTTGATGATATGTTATTAGTGGGTCCGAATGCCACTAGGATAGCGGAGTTGAAGCGCCAACTGGGCGCGGCCTTCTCTATGAAGGATTTGAACGCAGCGAAGACTATTCTTGGGATGGAGATCAGCCGAGAGAGAGAGTCCAAGCTGCTACATTTGTCCCAAAAGAAGTACATTCACCGGGTACTTCAGCGTTTCGGTATGGACGGGTCGAAGAAAGTGAGTTGTCCCCTTGCGGTCCACTTTAAGTTCACTAAGGAGCAGTGTCCATCTACCGAGGACGAAAAAGAAGATATGGAGCGGGTTCCATATGCTTCAGCTGTGGGGAGCCTTATGTATACTATGGTGTGTACGAGGCCAGACATCGCTCATGCAGTTGGCACTGTTAGCAGGTATCTTTCAAATCCTGGAAGGGTACATTGGAGTGCGGTCAAGTGGATTCTATGATACCTTCAGGGCACTGCCGATTGGAGACTTTCTTTTGGTGGTGACGAGCCGAAGCTGATTAGGTATACCGACGCTGATATGGCTAGAGATGTAGACACGAGACGATCGACTTCGGGGTATGTGATGATGTTTGCCGGAGGAGCGGTATCGTGGCAGTCGCGGTTGCAGAAGTGTGTTGCCTTGTCGACGACGGAGGCGGAATACATTGCGGCGACGAAGGCTTGCAAGGAGCTGCTGTGGATGAAGAAGTTGTTGCAGGAAATGGGGCTGAAGCAAGAGCAGTATACTTTGCTTTACGACAGTCAGAGTGCTATTCACCTTGTAAAGAACCAGACATTTCATAGTCGGTCCAAGCACATCGAGACTCGGTATCATTGGATACGGGATGTGGTTGAGAAGAAGGACGCGACGCTTGAGAAGGTTCATACTGATGACAATGGAGCGGACATGCTCACGAAGGTTCTACCGAAGGGGAAGTTTGAGTACTACAGGCAGATCATCGGGATGACGACCTCCTCCACCTAGTTGTGAAGGGGGAGATTTGTTGGAGTGGGTGGGGTTCCCAACCTATGTGGAGAAGACCCCGGAGTGCGACGAGCGCCGTCTGTGTGTCAGAGAAGCTCGTGGGGGTGACGAGGCCATTCGGAGACGGAGCAGAAGCTCGGGAGCCACCAGATTACGTACTGGAACAGGGGAGGCAGAGTTTAGGCCGAACTCTGCCCCCACACAGAGTTCTAGCCGAACTCTGCCTTTTGGTTCCAGAACTGTTCTGGTTGCCAAACACAAAGTTCTGGCCGAACTCTGTGTCGTCGGGGCTGAAGCGTTTTCCAGGGTGATTGATCACCATTGGATCGTATCCTACGGTCCAGATTTTGCTGCAGATTAGGGGGTTTATACATGGTTATTCCTAACCCTAATTACAACACAACATTGGAGAAAAAGAGAGAAAAAGAGGCAAGAGTACCATTGTAACTTTGGAAGAGAAGGAGGATTGAAGGCCATTTTCGAAAGAGGATCGTATTCGGGTAATATCTACTCGTCGTCTTTGTTCTTCGTAGCCTTGTAATCATTATTCTTGCTTCTAAGTATTGTGGGGATCCGATTTGGATCGGGAGAAGTTTGTAGAGGGTGTACCCCTTTATTTCATTAGTGAAGGTTTCTCAGGGTTGGACTCCGATCGTCCCGTGGTTTTTCCCGCAAGGGTTTTCCACGTCAAAAATTCTCTGTGTCTGCGTGGTTTGTTTTGGTATTTTGGTTCGTGCGTTGTATTGCTCGGTTCTCTCGCAGGTACTGTCTAGTTTGGGAAAGGGTTTCCGCGTTTCTTTCCCAACAGCGTTTGGGTGACAATCATGTTCATTCTTGATCTAAAACGAAAATAATGTTGGAAAAGAAGCACGGAAACATTTTCCCAAACTAGAGAGTACATACGAGAGAACCGAGTAATACAATGCACGAACCAAACACAATCCACACAGACATAGAATTTTTGACGTGGAAAACCATTGCGGGAAAAAACCACGGGACGATCGGAGTCCAACCCTTAAGAAGCCTTCACTAATGAAATAAAGGAGTACACCCTCTACAAACTTCTCCCGATCCAATATGGATCCCCACAACACTTGGAAGCAAGAATAATTGATTACAAGGCTACGAAGAACAAAGACGACAAGTAAAGATTACCCGAACACGATCCTCCTTCGAAAACGGCCTTCAATCCTACTTCTTCTCTCCCAAAGTTGCAATGACACTCTTGCCTCTTTTCTCTCTATTTTTTTCAATGTTATGTTATGATTAGGGTTAGGAAAAACCATATATAAACCTCCTAATCTGCAGCAAAACCTGGACCGTAGGATACGATCCAACGGTATAAAAATACCCTAAAATCAGCCTCAGCCCGTCGACACAGAGTTCGGCTAGAACTCTGTGTTTTCGTGACATAACATTTCTGGAACCAAGGGGGCAGAGTTCGGCTAGAACTCTGCCTCCCACATTCCAGAAAGTACTCTGGTAGCTCCCGAGCTTCTTCTTCGTCTCCGAATGGCCTCGTCACCTCCCCGAGCTTCTCTGACACACAGACGGCGCTCGTCGTACTCCGGGGTCTTCTCCACATAGGTTGGAAACCCCACCCACTCCAACCTTTCTCCCCTTCACAACTATGTGGAGGAGGTCGTCATCCCGACGATCTGCCTGCATAACTCAAACTTTTCCCTTGGTAGAATCTTGGTGAACATATCTGCTCCGTTATCATCTGTATGAACCTTCTCAAGCTCTACGTCCTTCTTCTTAACCACATCCTGTATCCAATGATACCGAGTCTCGATGTACTTGGACCGACTATGAAAGGTCTGATTCTTCACAAGGTAAATAACACTCTGACTGTCGCAATGCAAAGTATACTGCTCTTGCATCAGCCCCATTTTCTGTAATAGCTTTTTCATCCACAGCAACTCCTTGCAAGCCTCCGTCGCCGCAATGTACTCTGCCTATGTCGTTGACAAGGCAACACACTTCTGTAACCGCGACTGCCACAATACCGCTCCTCCAGCAAACATCATCACATAGCCCGAAGTCGATCGCCTCGTGTCTACATCTCTAGCCATATTAGCGTCGGTATACCCAACCAGCTTCGACTCGTCACCACCAAAAGAAAGTCTCTAATCGGTAGTGCCCTGAAGATATCATATAATCCACTTAATCGCACTCCAATGTACCCTTCTAGAATTTGAAAGATACCTGCTAATTGTGCCAACTACGTGAGCGATGTCTGGTCTCGTACACACCATAGCATATATAAGGCTTCCTACAACTGAGGCATATGGAACCCGTTCCATATCTTCTTTTTCGTCCTCGGTAGATGGACACTGCTCCTCAGTGAGCTTAAAGTGAGCCGCAAGGGGGCAACTCACTTTCTTCGACCCGTCCATACCGAAACGCTGAAGTACCCGGTGAATGTACTTCTTTTGGAACAAGTGTAGCAGCTTGGACTCTCTCTCTCGGCTGATCTCCATCCCAAGAATAGTCTTTGCTGCGCCCAAATCCTTCATAGAGAAGGTCGCGCCCAGTTGGCGCTTCAACTCCGCTATCCTAATGGCATTCCGACCCACTAATAGCATGTCATCAACATAAAGTAATAAAATAATGAAATCATCCTCGGCAAAGTACCTCACAAATACACAGTGATCCGACATCGTCCGTGCATAACCATGCTCCCCCATAAATGACTCGAACTTTCTGTACCATTGTCTCGGAGCATGCTTCAGACCATACAAGCTCTTCCTCAACCGGCAGACCAAATGTGACTTGCCCTTCTCACAGAATCCCTCTGGCTGCTCCATGTATAACTCCTCCTCAAGATCACCGTGGAAGAATGCCGTCTTCACGTCCATCTGCTCGACCTCCAAGTCGAAACTGGCTGCCAATGCTAGTACCACCCGAATAGACGACTGCTTGACGACCGACGAAAAGATCTCATCATAATCTACGCCTTTCCGCTGACCGTAGCCTTTAACTACCAGCCCCGCTTTGTATCGAGGGCGAGTAGCATCATCCGTCTGCTTCACTCTAAACATCCATCGATTCTTCAAAGCCTTCTTGTCCTTTGGCAGCCGCACCAGCTTGTAAGTAGAATTGGCGTGTAAGAAACCCATCTCCTCCTGCATAGCCTGTATCTACTCCTGCTTATGTTCGTCTTCCATAGCCTCTGTAAAACTTTCGGGCTCTCTCCCGTCAGTCAGTAGCACATACTCATCCGGTGAGTATCTCGTAGATGGTCGACGCTCTCTGTCGCTCCTGGCTGTATACCAACAGCCTCCTCCCCTTCAGGAACTGCCTTCCCGGCATGCTCATCCTCTTGAGGGACACCCTGACCACCATCAGCAGGCTGATGATCAAGGTTGGGAGCAACTCCATGTACTGGCTCCCCTATAACTGGATCCTCTGCGATGTCCTCTGGAAACAGCTCGAAGCAAAATAACTCTAACTCAAGCAATTCCTCAGCCTCATAAGGCGTCTCGGAATATTGAGTGTTGGTCATGGTCTGATCCTCGACGAATACCACATCCCTGCTTCTGTAGAGCTTTCTTCCCACTGGGTCGTAGAGTCTATAGCCAAACTCATCCCGACCGTAGCCGACAAAGACGCACCGCCTCGTCTTCGGCTCAAGTTTGGACCTCTCGTCCTTCGGTACATGCACGAAGGCCTTACAACCAAATACTCGCAGGTGATTGTATGACAGCTCTTTGTCGTACCATACTTTGTCAGGTACATCACCCTGCAAAGGAGCACTAGGAGATAAATTAATAACATAAGCAGCTGTGAGAAGAGCCTCACCCAAATAAATGCCTGGCAAATTTGCTTCTGACAGCAAACACCGCACCCTCTCCATCAGTGTCCTATTCATGCGCTCCGCTACACCATTGAGCTGAGGCGTCTTGGGCGGATTCTTCTGGTGCCGTATCTCCTGCTCTCTGCAATAAGCATCAAAGGGACCGATGTATTCGCCGCCGTTGTCGGACCGGACACACAATAACTTCTTGCCTGTCTCTCTTTCAACAGAGGCCTGAAACTCTTTGAAAGTAGGCAGCACCTGATTCTTGGTCTTTAAGGCATAGATCCAAACCTTCCTGGAACAGTCATCAATAAAAGTTATAAAGCAAGAAGCACCACCAATAGATTTTACCTTCATAGGACCGCAGACATCCGAGTGAATCAACTCGAGCAACGTCGGCTTCCTTGAACTTGGGTGACTTTGGAAAGACACCCTATTTTGCTTCCCAGCTAAGCAGTGCGTGCACTTCTCCAACTTTGTAGACTTGAGCCCTGAAATCACTTTCATGTTTACCAAGTAGTTCATCCCCTTCTCGCTGATATGGCCAAGTCGCCTGTGCCACAACTCAGTAGACGCGTCAGAAACTGCGTTCACCTCTTGTGTCCCCTGTGCGCTCCCCTCCATATAGTAGAGACCGGACTTCTTGCTTCCTCTGTAATCACCATCGAATTTCTGGAAAGCTTACACTGACCATTCCCGAAGAGACTGAAGAATCTCTCGTCATCCAACCTTCCAACCGACACCAGGTTGAAACAGATATTTAGGGACATGACGAACATCTTTGAGTACAAGAACTGCACCCATTTTCGTCCTCAAATGCACATCTCCAATGGCAACCGCCTTCGACACATCTCCATTGCCCATCTTCAACAGTCCATAGTCGCCTGTCGTGTAAGTGGCAAATAGTGCCCTGTTGTGAGATACGTGCGCTGAAGCTCCTGAGACCACCAGCCAAGAATTGTCATCACAGGCGAGATTTGTAATAACCTCATCACCTACGACGATCACATCGCCTCCATGTATCGAAGCCACCGCTGTAGTGTTCTCATCTTGCTTCCCCTTGTCGCCCTTCTTCTCTCTCTTCCAAGCGAAATAGTTCCGCTTGATGTGGTCCTTCTTGCCACAGTGGTAACACTCCGAGTCCTCGTACCGACCCTTGGACTTCTCCCTGCTCTTGTCTCTGCCACCACCTGGACCCCTGCTTTTGCCCCTTTCCGCGGCTCTCTGAAACTAGTGCCTCTGAGTGGTAGGATGTGGATGAAGTGTCCTGAGAACGTCTCTGCATCTCTTCATTCAGCACCCCGCTCTTGGCAAACTCCAGACTGACCACGCCTTCTAGAGCAGAAGCGATTATAGATACTCGTACGGTCTCCCACAAGTCTGGCAATGTACACAACAGCCATAGTCCCTGGACCTCATCGTCGAACTTGACTCCCATCGAAGATAGCTGGTCAACCACGCCCTGGAAATCACTCAAGTGATTCGTAATAGATGCCCCATCTTTGTACCGCAGACCTATGATCGTCCGGATCAGGAACAACTTGTTTATCCTGGTCTTCTTCGCGTACAAAGATTCCAGCTTATCCCATAACGTCTTCGCGTGCTCAATATTGGCAACGTGGTTGTACACGTTCTCTTCAACGAACTGCCTGATATATCCGCACACCTGTATGTGCTCGAAATTTTAGTCCTCCTCGGATTTATCAACTGGTCGCTCGGAAGCAAATACGGGCAGATGCAGCTTCTTGACAAACAACAAATCTCATCTTGCTCCGCCAATAATGATAGTTGGTGCCGTTCAGGTTCACCATGCACAGGCTTCACGTCCATCTCTCCTCTCTAGTTTTCCTGTCAACTCCTGACACCCTTCTGAATTCCAGAACCTGGCTCTAATACCACTTTGTTGGGAAAGAAGCGCGGAAACCTTTTCCCAAACTAGAGAGTACCTGCGAGAGAACTGAGCAATACAACGCACGAACCAAACACCAAATACAATCCATGTAGACACAGAGAATTTTTGACATGGAAAACCCTTGCGGAAAAAAACCACGGGATGATCGGAGTCAACCCTTGAGAAGTCTTCACTAATGAAATAAAGGAGTACACCCTCTACAAACTTCTTCCGATCCAATACGGATCCCCACAACACTTGGAAGCAAGAATAATTGGTTACAAGGCTACGAAGAACAAAGACGACGAGTAGAGATTACCCGAACACGATCTTCCTTCGAAAACGGCCTTCAATCCTCCTTTTTTCCCAAATTTGCAATGGCACTCTTGCCTCTTTTCTCTCTATTTTCCTCAATGTTGTGTTATGATTAGGGTTAGAAAAAACCATGTATAAACCCCCTAATCTGCAGTAAAATCTGGACCGTTGGATATGATCCAATGGTATAAAAATTGTTGTTGATATATATATAGTGTTATTGGGCTTTAGTCCCACATTGGCTAGAATGATAGGAGAGGAGGCTAGCCTCTCCTATATATATGTTGTTATTCCATTCACAATAAAATCACTTCAAGTCTCAACATGGTATCAGAGCCTAAAATTGCTTAGAATACCGTTAGAGACCCCTCCTCCACACAAACCCTAACCCTAATCCCCCTTCTACGCCGCCGCTGCCGCCCGCTGCCACTGCAGCTGCTGCCGCCCGCTGCCGCTGCAGCTGCTGCCGCGCCGCCGCCGGCTGCTGCAGCTGCCGCGCCGCCGCCGCCGCTGCCGCGCTGCTGCCGTTGCTGTGCCGCTGTTGCGGCTGCAACTGCTGCTGCTGCTGCCGTGGTTGCCTTCGAGCACACCACTTTTAGGGCACCTACGCTGTAGGTCAGCCTGAAAGTTGCTGTACCGTTTTTACGGCTGCAGGATTCATTGTACCGCTATTGCGGGTACAAGATTCACGCTCGTTGCTGTACCGTTTTTACGGCTGCAGGATTCATTGTACCGCTATTGCGGGTACAAGATTCACGCTCGTTCTTGAGATCAATCTCAAGGAGATGCCTATAATCCCTAGATCCGATGAAATCAGACATATTCGGATTTAGGAGAGGACGGCAAGGACGAGCGTGAGTCGTGGAGCAAGTGTGAAGTGATCGAGAAGAAGCATCGATGGAGGAGATTCTCAAGAAGCTGGATGCTGACGATGTGGCGACATTGCTGAAGTTGATAAAGGTGTCGGCTGGTGAAAGCACGACACGAGCACCGCCAAAGTTGGAACTACCCTCCATCGATCTGAAGTTGGATGGACCAGCCACCTATTTGAGTTGGTCACGGCGGGTGAGAAGAACCCTTGCAGGTAAGAACCTGGAGGGATTCTTGACAGGCGAGAAGACAGAGCCGGAAGAGGGCTCGACAGGACGCGACGAGTGGAAATCCACTCATATGGTGATTTATATCTGGCTTCTCAACTCCTTAGTCCAGACTATTGCTTCCACAGTAGATGGCATTGAGATGGTGAAAGACGTATGGGAGAAATTGAGAAGAACCTATGATGGCATAGGTAACAATCTACGGATCTTCCAGATAAAAGGGGAGATCGACGACACCGTACAAGGCGAGAAGACGGTGCAGGAGTACGCTACGGAGTTGGAACGTCTCTGGCTGGATTATGATCACCATTCCAAACGGGCAAGCTGCGGGGACCCAAAGTGCAAGGAGAGACAGGTGTGTCTGCAGGAGAGGACGATGAAATTCCTTAAGGGACTGACTGCAGCATTCACACAGAGGACAGCCTTACTCCTCGCCCAGCCAGCGATCCCTAGTCTCGAGGAGGCTATCTCAGCCATGATTCAGGAGGAGACGCGGATCAGATTACAGACAGGGACAGGCGCATCATCGACAGGTGCTTTACCCGAAGTGAAGTCAGCACTAGCAGCTACCGGTTCGGGGGATACAGGATCCAAGGGAGAGCTCTGGCAACAGAATCGGCAGTGCTACAACTGTGGGGAGATGGGCCACCATCGATATGCTTGTACCAAACCACCTAAGGAGGGAGACTCAGGTGGTGGACGTGGACGAGGATATGCTGGACGTGGACGTGGTCGAGGAGGCCGACGAGGCGGTCGAGGAGGCTATCGGGCAAACCTGCTGGTGGCAGATGGGAATGGAGGAGCTGGCGGCGCCTTTACTGAGGAGGATCAGGCGCTACTGGACCTGCTGGAGAGAAAGCAAAAAACGTCAATCGAAGGAGACAGGAGGAGCGTAGCAGAGGAGGCATCCACTCCATTCTTCAGAGGCAACGCCGCTATGTATGCCCATCCATCAGAAGGTACTGACGAGTCTCACGCTCTTGCATCTATGTCTTCCCTTAAAATGTCAGACTGGATTATCGACTCAGGAGCATCTCGGCATGTGACCGGAAATGCTAGTAAGTTTTCCTCGTACACTCACCTAGCATCGACAGACACCATTCAGACTGCGGATGGTACTTTCCAACCAGTGGTCGGTAAGGGTACTGTTAATTGTACGGGTTCAGTAAGGTTATCCAATGTTTTGCATGCTCCATCCTTCCCAGTCAGTCTCTTGTCTATTAGTTCTATAATTCTCCAACTAAAATGCATTGTTTCTTTTGATATTCCTAAGGTGATCTTCCAGGAGAAAGGGACGGGACGAAGACTTGGGACTGGCACTTGGCATGATGGACTGTGGTACCTAGATCAAGACGGACTGGACTCAGCATTGGTGTCTATGGCAGAGAAGGCTGGAATGGAGGAACTGCAGCAGAAGACTGAAGACACTTTGATACTTCATCATAGGAGGATGGGGCATTCTTCCTTTGATACTCTAAATAAGTTGTATCCAGATATGTATGCAAAATCAAATAAAAGAAAATTAGTATGTGATGCATGTGAGTTAGGAAAACTTACTAGGAGTTCATATGTTGGAAATGGTCATAAGAGTTCTTCAGTCTTTGAGGTAGTTCATTCTGATGTTTGGGGCCCATGTGCTACTAACACTATGAATGGGTATAAGTATTTTGTTTCGTTTATCGATTGTGCATCTCGTGTCACCTGGCTGTATTTGATGAAGAACAAAAGTGATGTATTTGCTTGTTTTCGGGACTTTCATAAATATGTCCAGACTCAGTATAATGCAGTGGTGAAGATACTGAGATCTGACAATGGGACGGAGTATACCAATAGGACACTTGCAGAGTACTTGTCAGCACATGGAATACAGCATCAGACCTCTTGTGCATATACACCAGCACAAAATGGAGTAGCAGAAAGGAAGAACCGACATCTTCTGGAGACCGCAAGAAGTATGATGATCGACATGAATGTCCCACAACACCTATGGGGATATGCGGTGTTGACAGCAGCTCAACTTATAAACAGGATGCCTTCAAAAGTCCTGGGATGGAAGTCTCCATGTGAAGTATTACAAGGTAATAATAGTGGAATACTTCCACTAAAGGTGTTTGGATGTGTGTGTTTTGTGAAGGACAACAGACCATTCGTTGGAAAACTTGACCCTAGAGCAGTCAAGTGCATCTTCGTGGGCTACTCAGCAACTCAGAAGGGGTATGTATGCTGGAGTCCAGTAGAGAAGAAGAAATTTGTTAGTATGGACGTCCACTTCCGGGAGCATGAGCCATATTACCGCCAGGATGGAACTTCGTATAACACGCCTCATACTACAAGTATAAGGCGAGAGGGGGAGATAGAGAACTTGGAGAACCTGGTGGTAACCGATTTAGAAGTTTGGCATAGAGACACGGTTGAGGAGGAACATGAAGGTGAAGCGGAACAGAGGGAGGAGACGAGAAGTGTTACACCTACGGCTCAGGGGGAGTTACTGACCTACAACAGGAGAAACAACAAGCAGACTACAGGACCAGTACCTACAGTGTCAGTGCCAAGTCCCTTGCCTGCGCCTGTCCCAACTCCTGAGACACCTATACCACCATCCTCCTCATCTACACCACCATCCTCCTCATCTACACCACCACCCTCCTCAGGTGATATCGTTCCTCCCATACCACTACCTACACGAAGGACTACTCGCAGCAATGCGGGAAATCCTCCGGACAGATATGGTTGGGATCTTGCTAAGTTTGTTTCTTATGATCATATATCTTCTTCTCATGGAGCATTTATAGCATCTTTAGATAGTATTACTGTACCTAACAATTGGCAGGTTGCCAAGAACGATCCAAAGTGGAAAGCGGCAATGCACGAGGAGTTGGGAGCTCTTGAGAAGAACCACACTTGGGAGCTGGTGAGACTGCCAGAAGGGAAAAGAGCAGTTGGATGTAAATGGGTTTTTACTGTGAAACAGAACCCAGATGGACAGGTTGAGCGCTATAAAGCTCGACTGGTGGCAAAAGGATACAGTCAGACGTACGGCATCGACTATGACGAGACCTTTGCACCAGTGGCGAAGATGAGCACTGTCAGGACCTTGATCTCCCTGGCAGCCAATGGAGGGTGGAAGCTACACCAACTGGATGTGAAGAATGCATTTCTTCATGGAGATCTAGTAGAGGAGGTGTACATGGAGATACCACCAGGATTCGGCACAAAACAGACAGAAGGCAAGGTCTGCAGACTGAAGAAGTCTCTCTATGGACTGAAGCAGTCTCCTCGGGCATGGTTTGACAGGTTCAGGAGAGCAATGATAGGGATGGGATATCAGCAGATCAATGCTGATCACACTGTCTTCTTCAGACGGAGTGGAGGCCATATCACCATGCTTGCAGTATATGTAGATGATATGATTATCACAGGCAATGATGAGCAGGAGATCGCCCAACTCAAAGTAAAACTTGGCAAGGAGTTCGAGGTGAAAGATCTTGGCCCCCTTCGATACTTCCTTGGGATTGAGATTGCTCGAGATAATGAGGGAATCGTTCTTTCTCAAAGGAAGTACGCACTGGACCTGCTTACGGAAACAGGGATGATGGGATGTAAACCAGCTACGACACCGATAGACCAGAAGTTTAAACTGGATGCTGAAGCTGGAGAACCAGTTGACCGGGATAGATATCAGAGATTGGTGGGCAAGTTAATCTACTTAAGCCACACTCGACCTGATATCAGCTTTGCGGTAAGTGTAGTAAGCCGCTACATGCATGACCCCCGGAAGGGTCACATGGACGCAGTGTACCAGATTCTGAGGTACTTGAAGGGAGCCCCCGGGAAGGGACTGATCTTTAGAAGAAATAATCATGTAGGCATTGAGGGCTATTGTGATTCTGACTGGGCTAGCTGTGCTGACGACAGGAGATCCACATCGGGATACTGCATATTTGTAGGAGGCAACTTGGTCTCTTGGAGGAGTAAGAAGCAGTCAGTAGTGGCCAGATCAACAGCTGAAGCAGAGTATAGAGCGATGGCCTTGGGAGTCACAGAACTATTGTGGTTGAAGAATATGCTGACGGAGCTAAAGCTGGACCAGGGAGCAAAGATGAAGCTATGGTGTGACAACCAGTCAGCTATTAATATTGCCAACAATCCAGTACAGCATGACAGGACCAAACATATTGAGATTGACAGATTCTTCATCAAAGAGAAACTGGATAAAGGAGAACTAGAGCTGGGCTATGTTCCAACCAAAGATCAGGTAGCAGACGGACTGACAAAGGGGCTTAGTTCTATCAACATGATGAGAGGATGTGACAAGATGGGCTTAGTGAATATCTTTCGCCCATCTTGAGGGGGAGTGTTGTTGATATATATATAGTGTTATTGGGCTTTAGTCCCACATTGGCTAGAATGATAGGAGAGGAGGCTAGCCTCTCCTATATATATGTTGTTATTCCATTCACAATAAAATCACTTCAAGTCTCAACAAAAATACCCTGAAATCAGCCTCAGCCCGTCGACACAGTGTGTTTTCGTGACAAAAGAGTTCTGGAACCAAGGGGGCAGAGTTCGGCCAGAACTTGCCTCCCATGTTCCAGAAAGTACTCTGGTAGCTCCCGAGCTTCTTCTTCGTCTCCGAGTGGCCTCGTCACCTCCCCGAGCTTCTCTGACACACAGATGGCGCTCGTCGCACTCCGGTGTCTTCTCCACATAGGTTGGGAACCCCACCTACTCCAACAAATAAATCATACAAATTTTCTTGAAAAGTAAAACATAAAGATTCTGTCTTTGATCATTAAGTGGAGTCATTCTTTAACAACTTTCATGTCATTTGAATCAATAACTCCATTAGCCGAAAAGGATCAGCAGTTCCCCAAAACCTCCTATTGTGCCTTTATCTACTCACTTTCACATCAACTCTTTTCCTTCATTGTTATTTTTCATTCATTTTTTTCCCTCCCCCTTAACGTAGTGCATCCAACTCACCAATAAAGAGAATCTCAATTTTCTCCTTTACCAGATCATAACACCAAGAAAAGAGTAGGTTCAATTTTGAATTTTCCTCCTTGTACATGACCATGTTAACCAAATAAAGGGAAGATACGAGTCTCAAAGTTTTCTTAAAGTAAAGAAATAGTTTATGTGAAGGCAAGTGGAGGAATACACAAGAAGAAGAAGAACAACAACAACAACAATAACGGGAGATTTTGATAGGTTGGACTATATGGACACAAATGATACCTTCCGGTGGTTCAAACTATTGACTCAAATAACATGAAAGCTGCTAAAAGATGACCATGCAAACGAAGATCAACCTAAGGAATCTTACAAATGAAGATCAACCTTAGTGGTATTTTTTTTCTTTAATTTTTCCTTTGTAAATTCGCATATATTTTTATTTATTTATCAAGATAGAGTGATCATCACCCACGCACAACTTGGGGGGGGGGGGGGGGGGGTGCGAAAAATACAAAGTTTATAATGTCCAATAATCCATGTTGTAGATGTTTCTTATATGCCAACTTTAAGGGTCTGGAAAACAGGGACCAAATTCACGTCCAACATAACCAGAGTCCGGTCCCTGTTTTCCTTATTGTCTACTATATCGAATCTGTCATGAAAAGCAGCTCGTTGATAACAAACAACTACTTCAATAATTTTCCACTAAATTTTAGTTTATTTCTTGAATGTTTCAATCATGTGCTCCCTTGGTTGAATTTGACCTTATTATGGTATGGGTTTCTTAGTTGTTCACTACGGTGATGTTTCTCAACCTTTACCGTATGTCATCAAATTTAAAAGTTGTAAAGGAATCAGAATCTGTTTGTCTTTTTACTGTTCTATAGTCATTTGTCGTTTGAGGTAATTGAGCATCTAAAAGTGTCTTTTTAGGCATTTGTGCATCTAAAAGTTATCAACTTGGTATTGGGAAATTTTGGCATGCTAGGTTTTTTTCTCCTATATTTCTTGGTGATTTTTCAAACCAATTTTCTGGATATCAAGGGATGCAACATAACAATATCAGCTACTTCTCTGTATATTGGAATGTTCTCAACGTAACGGCACTTCATATTTGATAAGTTATACTTCGTAGTTAAATATCATGCAAATACAAACAATCTGTACCTATTTGCATTCAAGCTTACTATTGTCTGCGAATTTTAAGAGCTAACTACTTCCCATCCTCTCAGCTGAATATTTTCCGGAACGGACAGATGTTCAGTGTTTACATCGATGGCAAAAGGTTCTCGATCCTGAGCTTGTAAAAGGAGCTTGGACCAAAGAGGTGAGCTTGAGTTACATGATTTAAATGAATCACTTTTCATCAGGAAGATGACCTTATTACTCACTAATACATTCACATTGATCTGCAGGAAGATGACCTTATTATTCGCTTAGTAGAGAATCTTGGTCCGAAAAAGTGGTCTGAAATTGCAAAGTCTTTGCCAGGACGTATAGGCAAGCAGTGTCGAGAGAGGTATAGTTTGCAGCAATTGATATATCATTATTGTAATTCAAACAGTTCCCTGCTTTTTTGCATGAATAAATTGTCTATTGCCACCTTCTTATCCTATTTATATCCTTAATTATATGCCGCAGTCGAAACATTTTTCTCCATAGTAAAATTTTCCTTTAACTCACACTTTAAGAGCCCTTAGATTCTGAACTATTTGGTTTTCGTTAGGAAGAGATCATCGCTTGGTGTGATGCTGCTTGCATCCTGGGGGATGTGGGTTCAAGTCACAAAAAGACTCCATACACTGGGAGTAGCACTACTTACATCTTGACCCTCCCTACTTACATCTTGACCCTCCCGAGACACTGCTATGCTTTAGCTACAGTCTGGTGGCACTGCTATCCTTTAGCTATAGTCTGTATAAGTATATAAAACAATAACAAATTACATGGTATGAGCTCCTATTGAGGAGGATAATGTAAAAGATATATTACGTACTAACACGGTATGAGCTCCTACTAAACAGGTTGAGTGTAGAAGAAATATTACATGTTAGACGGGTTATGACAACTTAAAGGTGATTATGTAACCTAAGACCATGGTATTGTTGTATTCTTTGGGTTACTTATAAGGAGTAGGAGAGTACATTTGCATTGAAATCAAGGTTCTAAGAATTGGTAGAACCAATACTGAAACAGCCAAAACTCCGAAACTAGCCCATTCAAAACCATCAAAACCTCTTGAATCTGTCACGCCCCGCTTCCGGAGGAGTGATCGTCACCGCTGAGACGTGATGCCGCATGAGCCTAGGTTGCACTCACGCAAGGCGGATTCCATAACGGCCGATTACATCATCTTGCGACGGGGTCGTCGCACAGAAGTCCCAAGCAGAAAGTTGAATAACATAAAGGAAACACAAGTATTCGAACACAAGTGTTACAACAAACAGAATCAGAACTTTTTATTTATAATCAGCGGAATTACAAAGGGGGCACGTGGCCAAGATTACAATCTCTCAAGCTCACAATCTCTCTGAATACAATCACTCAGCTCTCTCTCATCTCTCAATACAAGGCTCAAGGTGCAACTTTTGGATGATTCTGAAGGCGATATCTATACATTATATCCCAGGTGAATACTCCAATGCGGCCACACGTCTCGAAACGCTAAGGGATTCCATGCCTCGACGTGTCCAAGCGAGCTCTGTCCCGACGAGCAAGTACCTGTTACCTGTGCATGAAAACTGGTGGGGTGTCAGTACACAACCATACTGGTGGTGAGAGCTCCTTCCCCACCCATACAAAACTAACACGTCCATTTTGGTTTGTGCAAACTATTCTTTTGATTATCTTTCTATTCTTGTCTTATGATCAATTTTAGGACGTAGACTCCTGGCCTATTCGTGTTGCCACCAACGTGATCATACTATCAAGTACTTTAAAACTGTGCTACAAAACCCATTTGTGTGACAACATCGAGGACGTGCCTCGCAACAGAGTGCAACCCATTCATACTTGTCTTATGGTCTTTTCCATTTCAACATGAATCCGACTCGAACCATACTCATAGACTCGTTGACTCAACAACGACGCCACACCTCGTGTCGAAGCACGTATCTTTGCTATAGCCAAATCTTAGACTTCATATTTGTGTTGCAAACCGTGCACACATTTCTTTGACTCATTCGTGTCGTGCTTACACTCCTTTTGACTTAATCGACACCGTGTATACACTACTTTAGTCAATCTAAGGCATGCATGCGGATCACCGCTATTATGCCGACTCATTTATATGAAAGGTCACTAGCAATGTCAAGCTATCTTGGACTTGGCTTAGGATAGACGGTGATCATCCAACGCGGGTAGCTAGCCCATAGAAGTCCCGAATCTCCTATGCGGTACGCCTAGGATAGACGACGATCATTCAGGATAATTAGCCCATGGAAGTCCCGAATCTCCTATGCGATATATCCAACATCATGCTTTGCCATCTTGGTTCCTCCTAGGCCGATATGATCCCGGTGCCCCGACGATTCATTCGACGAAGACTACGCCTTGTGCACAAGTTGTCCATGACCATGCAATGGTGCCTACCTAACTCACCATATGACTCAATATGTTCTTCTTTATTCATAACTATGATTTCCATACTTCATTGGAGACTCCCAACGAGGGACCGCCTCGGCGACAAATGGTCGCGTTAATTTTACATTCTTTGAAATCCAGGGAACGGCTACTGTACAGCCTTCTTACTTAACTTGAATGAAACGTGTTCTATATGTGCTATAGACCGTAGCATACTTATCATTGAACCGACCGTGGTTCGTGCCTTAACTCAAGAATTGTGTTCCGTGTGACACTGCTGCCTAAGTCATAATCTATATGACGAGCCTCGAGACCATGGGATCGTGCGCGTGTTCAACTTGAACATCCAAGTTCTTTGGGTGCCTTGACTTATGCCATAAACCGTGCGAAACGTGCATTGAGACTTGTGGGACAATTATGCTATGCCAAGCATTGGACGGTGGGATAGTGCATGCTTTATCAAGCATTATATCGTGCGACGCCTACGACTATGCTAAGTTCATAGTCTTGTGGCAACATATACCAACTTTTCCTTCTTCCAAGCCACGGGACGAAGGTCCTAGTTTTAATTTGAAAGCCATCGTGGGATGATATCTAGATAGCAACTCGATAATTCCATGTTCTATACTCATTTGACTCAATACGGGATTATTGTCTTTAGCTATGTGGGTTCGTATCTTTTATTAGCATACCTACTCAGTGCAGTTGAAAACATCCAATTATTATTGTGAAGGCCAAGCTGAGGCAAGTTCACCGAAGCTACCCACCTGAGCGAGGAGTTGCCTCGGCCGAGCGGGACTTCGAGCAAGCCGTTGCATGGCTACGTCCAAACGTCGTTGCGTTTCGATTCCTCCGGTTGAACTGAGTGGGACGGGGCATTACAGAATCTGCCTAAACTGAAACTGAAATTTTGAACCTTGATTAGAGCTTATCATGACCCAAAATATAAGATATGCTTGAAGGATATATATATATATATATATATATGATGATACCTGGTAAGATGCTTCTGATGATGACTCAGATAGTGACAAGTCTTCAATTGGTCTTTTTCCCCCTTTATGTTAACACCGTCAGTTTATTACGTTGCAAATAAGTTCATGGTATATAAAAACAGGATGCATGTAGCAAGTTGCAAAACTGTGAAAGTTGAATGTATTTAAGAACCAATTAGACAAAGCTTAGCGTTTGGTTTGAATAGAAAGGAACCACACGATTCTACCTTGGGACTTGGTTCTGGTCACTTATTTTACAGTTGCAAGAAAATAAAACACGTATGTGCCTAAATTTTACAACAAGTTCACTTATCTGATAAACAGCAAGAGTTTTGCTCAATAGAGGAGGTTGTACAGTTTAAATTTTCAGAAATTGAAAGTGAGACCTTCCATCCAATCCTTCTGATGTAATTTGGTAAATGGTTGCTATCCAGATCTCTTTTGAAATTATGTAATAAATAAGCCAACTACTTTTAGGTGGCAGATTCTGCGTTGACTGCATTTCCTATTAGTGATAAAAAAAATAGTGAATATTTGATAAATTCTATCTTTTCTTTACTGTTTATTAAATGAATTGTACTTCTGCAGAAAAGATAATACGATCACCTGTTCGAGGATAATTCTTTAGCTGTTCATGCAATTCTAACTTCAAACTTGCATTCATTTTTATCTCAATATTCCAGACTAACCATCGATTTTTAGGTGGCACAACCACTTGAACCCTGCAATTAATAAGGGGGAATGGACAAAGGAGGAAGAGATGATTCTTATTTGTGCGCACAAAAAATATGGAAACAAATGGGCGGAAATAGCCAAGTTTTTACATGGAAGGTAAAGATTGATCTATATTTTCGTAGTAAATGACTTCTCTTTTCTTGATCTTTGATCATGCAAATTAACCTCAAATGTAGTTTCAGTGCATTGCTTTGCAAATTAACCTCAAATGTAGTTTCAGTGCATTTCTTTAAAAACTGCGGTATCTACTTTATTGGGTTCTTATTATAATAAGCAGTAATTATGTAGTCCGGCATCAAACCTCTTATCTTATAACATTGATCTCCTTACGCGTTTGGCTGATAAATATTCCAATCCTAGTGATACGGGACCATCCATGGACCTGAACTTGAGTCCGATTCGTAGATCAGATTGATATTATTTTCTTAGATTTTCAGTTTACATTTTTTTTTTAGTTTCAATTAACCTAAATAAGGGGGGGGGGGGGGGGGGGGGGGGGGGGTATCTCTTTTTCAGTTGGTTAGGGATTTTCATTGTCTTATGGATAAGCCTTTAGAGATTGCCTTTATCTTCTTTTCATTTCTTGATAGTCTATAAATATTTTGTAAGCTCAGAAGTTATTCATGGAAGAATTGAAAAATGAATTGAGAGAAATATACTTTTGAGTTTGTATGCTGCAATACCAAAATTCTAGAATGGATCTATCTTCTCTTCTTCTCCGTTATCGACGTTGACGTCGAGTTGGATCTCGAGTATAGAAGTCTAACATCGAGATCCAATGTCACCCACACGCCATCCAAAATTGGGTATTCTCAATACAACCCGATTATTGTTTTTTGCATTTCTATTAAAATTATTTGTGATTAATTGATAGTTGTTAATTATTCACATATTTTTAAAAGCTTTCGTGCCGAATCTTTTCCAAATCACTAAATTTTTAATTTTCATACTAATCTTAGTTTCCCTGGGACTTCAAGGTGTACCAATTGATATATTACGTTGAGATTAGGAAAAACATCCACATCCTAGTGAGTAGTGAATTTAGGAGTCAGATTCTTGTTAAATCACGAATCTTGAGGCTCGCCCAAGTTTAGTTTCTTTACAATAAGAAAGTGTTGGTGTTATTGCCATTGGACTAGTGTAAAACAGTTCCACATCGGCTACGCCACCAAATGGGTATCTCAATATAATGCTTTGCATGTTTTGAGGTGTGCACATAGGGTGTGGTGGGGCACGTGTGTGCCATGTGGGGGTGTTTTTCTAGAAGGAAAAAGGATTAACTCCAACAAGGAAGCATGTTGCTTTTTGTCGTTCGGACTCGGACTCGGACTCGGATACGGGCTCAAGGATGCTTCGTGCATGCACGGGCGCGTATGAGGGGTAGGCGTAGACTGGCACATGACTACACTGATTGCGGAATGATCTAAAATATCAAACTCTATTTTTGAGTATTGGTATTTTAGTCCCACATCGTATAAGAGAAGAAGTGAAGTCTCACTCCACTCTATATATAGAGCCCCTTGCCTCCTTTGTAAGATGCACCAAATAAGAAAGGAAAGGGAGGCCGTTGAGTCCAAGGAGCCCGTTCGAGTCACAAAAAGTTGACTAACGAGCATTTTAGAGGTTCTTTGAGAACTTGCTGGTTCATGGAAGCGGATCGTATAAGACGAATCTTGCTTTAAGCAACGGTGATTCTCATCACCCCAGCAAGACTGTTGATATCTCTTCTTTCTTCTTCTTCTTCTTCTTCTTCATCTTGCTGGGCTACAGGTTCTTCTGGAGAGCAAACTCGTTTGCAGGTATCTCTAAAGTCCTAAAACTCGCTTCAGGAAATTAGGATAGCAAACTTGTTTGCCAGAGGTCTCCAAACTCCTACAAATTCAGAACAGAGAGCAAATTTATTTGCAATAGGTCTCTGCTTCTTACATTTACTATATCAGAATAGTGAGCAAATTTATTTGCAAGTGGTCTCTAAATTTATTTGAAAGTTCTTTGGCAAATGGTTGGATGAGTGTTGGGCCTAACTATCCAAGGAGGATGATGCACATTACATGGCAGATCGGATTTTCCGATAGTGCATGAAGATTTCAACTTGTGCTAGAGCGGACGAGAACTCTCTTAAGGAGCATCTCAAGACAAATGAGAAGAAGACCAAGGTATTTGTGCGCATGGCTCAATCATGCGCATAAGATCTGTTTAGATTATGCATATGTATGCACATGTGTTTGCTCAGATGATGCGCATATGTTTTATTCAGATCATGCGTATGTGTGCACATGGATTCTGTTCGGCGTGGCGCATAGGTTTTGCTCCAACTATGAGCATGGCAGTGCATGGTGTCACGACCCGGTCCCAATTACTTGGGTCGAATCGGTCATGCCCAGCCTGCACCGTTGTTGAGACGGCGGCAGTAAGCTGTATCCATTTGCAGGTAATATCAACAACACAATAATTGCCACAATTTATTTATTCCGATTTAAAAACTTTTACAATGAAATGAAAGATACAACTTAAATCCATTTTCTACATACATCATGAAGAAAAGAAAACTCTAGGCAAACAGCTCATCAGTCTCGAAATCATCGTCCTCTAGTTGGGACCTCGAGAAATATCGCGGAACAAAGCCTCATCAGTGTTACCTAAAAATGTTGGGTCTCCAGTCAGGAGTGAGCAAAGTACAATTCATGCTAATTTGACAATTGAAATAATAATAGAATCATGCACTTTTAAACAATTTGAAATAAACAGTTCTCCAGCAGTTAAAACACTTTGATGTGAATAGGCAATGAATATGACCGGCTTGGGTTGTACAGTGAATGATATGGCTTATCCCCGTGTGTATGAGGGGTAAGCTCGCACAGTTCTAAGTTATTATTTGGATGTGGTCATACTCATTACACTACTCCCCCAGTCCCCAAACAGTTACAGTAGTTACAGTAGTTACAGTCAGTGCTCTCAGAGAGAGTTCCGTGTTGCATCGTGGTTTAAACTTGCATTAAAACGATTACTAAATAATTGTAAACTAACACAAAATGTACTTGCCTCAAATTGGACTGGATTTGAAGGGTTGAGACTTCGGGATGGAAATTAGACTTGTCCTCGAAATCCTACATTCGAGAAGTTTGACTCAGATTCCAGAATTACCAAGCTAACTATGCTAGTTGCAATCTCTAATTGTGTCCTAATCAATTTTAATCTTTATTTATGCAATCACAAACAAAAATGCGATTATCGGTGCGTTGTAATTAATAACGAAGGAAAGATCAATTTAACTTGTATTTTGGAAAAACTCGTAGTTACCAATTTATTGGGTTAAAACTTTGTATTTTCGTAATTATACATATAAAACTAAATTTCTTATTTAATGAGAAAAACATGATCGTTGTTTAAATATTACAAACTTGTAAATTTTAATGTGAGAAAACTTCATTAATTTTCTATTCAAAATAATATTTATTTTAGATTTACGCGTACGCTAGAAATCAGCAAAACTAGAAAGTAGAAGAAAATCCTACGCTACAAAAATTACAGGCCACAGAGAAAAATAGAAAAGCTGGGCTTATGCCCTTACAATTTATTTTACATAAATTGAAATAAGAGAAAACAGTTGTTAGTTCTAAAATTATCCTACAATTTAATTATGATTAAACTAATAATTAAAATAAATTAAAATAATGAGTCTCAGATATTGGTCCAATCGTCATATAGGCTAATGCCTCATCGTCCGGGCGAAACCGGTTTCGTTTGCACTTAGCCAGGGCCCATTGACCAATACGGTCGTCGTCCAAAAATCCAAAAATATTATTCTTTTCCGAAAACCATTTTAAAAATCATTTTAAAATTATAATTAAATTTTATAGAAAAATCCGGCAGCACTTCCTCTATTTTCGGGATAACCCAAAACTGGGAAAGTGTGCCATAACATCCAATATAAATCCCAAACCAGGGAAACCCATAAATTAAATTCCATAACCATTTTATATAAAAATTTATATTCACAGAAACGTTTCCGAACATATTCGGAAAACCCGAAATAGGATCAGAATCAATGAACCAAAGTATTAATATTCGGAAAAACCAAAACTAAATATTCACCCAAAGATCTCAGAACCTTCCAAGGCTAACCCCGAAAATTCCGAGAACAAAAACGTAAACCCACAGAACCAAACATAGAAAATAGTTTCGAAAATTCCGTAACTATAACGTAAACCGAATCCGAAATTCCGGAAAGGAAATCGGGGACCAAAAATCATCATAGACAATTACGGGAGGGACGAACTACTGTGATTAACCAGAAATTATCCAAATCGACGGAATCCGAAGGGTTGCCTCGGACTCGGGACACGCAAATCCGCGGAAACGAACTCGGAAACCCGTGGACAGTGCTGTCCAGATCAGCGGGGCACGGGCTCGGGATGGCGACGCTAGGGCACGGCCGAACAGGGGCTGGCGCCGAAGGGGACGCAGCCGAGGGAGGCGCTGGACGGGGCTGGGCGCGCCGGAGAGGGCGCTGGCCGGGTACGGAGGCGGCCGGCGGGAACAGCGCGCGCGGCTAGGGCACGGGAGGCGGGGCGCGGCCGGGAGGTCGCCGGGATGGCGGCGAGCGGGCTCGGCGGGAAGCCGAGGGCGCTGGAGTCGCGCGGAGTCGGGGCCGGACGGCGGCGGGAGTTCGGGAGAGGGTCGAGCGGGGGAGGGTTTGAGTAGGGGTTGAAGGAGAGTGAAGTAGTGGGGAAAAATTTATGTATGCTGTGCTCTTCGTGAGAGGGAGGGGAGAGTGGGTTTATATGAGGAGTTGGAGTTGTGGAGGAGTTATAAGGAGTGGGGAGAAATAGGTGGAGAGGTGTGTGTGCTGGAGTGAACGTTAGGGAGAGAAGTGAGGAGGAGAGGGAAGAGTTGGTCCAACGTGGACCAACTCATGGGAGTTATATTTTTTATTTTTTTTAAAAAAAAAGGAAATCAGAATTACAAATGAAAGAAAATGGGTTTAAGATCGGGTCTGGGTTTCGGGAAACTGGTCCGGGCTCGAGTCAGGTCGGCAACCAAAAATCAAGATTATTAATTTTTGAAATTAACTTTGAACCCATAATATAATAATATTAATAGCAATAATATTATAGTAATAATAATAAATTACAAAACAAAAACTGGGTTTCACAATCTTCCCTCCTTAGAAAATTTCGTCCTTGAAATTAAAGGCAGGGTTTGGGATTATCTCAGGTCAAGTTGGTACGAGTACTGCACCCGTAACTCAGGTCCAATAATAAGAATTTCCAAGGCAGTCGTGGATGACATGGTTTAGGGACAAGTTTCATTTATGATATCATCCATGCAGAAAAATACAAAAACGAACCAAAGTACACGAGGTTGATCAGACCATCATGCACCGGTCCTGATTAGACAATATATTAGTGGGTGCACCCAATAAAATACTGTCATGATCAAGCTTGATAAAAAAAAATAGCTTGCAAAACTAGGCTAACTTAGCAGCATCAGTCAAGTTTAGAACGAAAAGATAAGAAATAGGAGTTATGTGATGGTTCAAATTTTCTGATCTTCTTCTCACCTCTGACTACGCTTGCTTCTGGTTTCTCTGGCACTGAAAGGTTGAGTCCAATCTTCAGCTCTAAATTATCCAAAATGTGACTCGGATCCGGAATGTAGCGTGTATGAGCTGGCCTCAATTTCTCAGCTCCGTCAAAACTGATCGTTCCTCTGGTAGGAGAAAACTTCACAGAAACGCTATCTCCTTCTTCAAACTCCACTGGTCGACGACTACTATCAACCCAAAGCTTCTGTCTATCTTGGGCAATCCTGAGCTTACATTCACCTTCTCTAATGCGTCAGTCACCATCTCTGGACCCAGCAGTACTCTTTCTCCTACGTCGTCCCATGCAAGTGGTGTACGGCAACGACGTCCATAGAGAGCTTCAAATGGGGTCATACCAATGCTGGCTTGGTAGCTGTTGTTGTAAGAGAACTCTACCAAGTGCAAATGATCTTCCCAAGGACCCTCCAAACTCCAAGACGCAAAATCTCAGCATGTCTTCAGGCGTCTGGATTGTCCTCTCTGATTGTCCATCTGTCTGGGAGTGATAGGCAGTGCTGAACTTTAATTGTGTCCCCAGGCTGTCATGCAAACTTTTTCAAGATTGAGAGGTAAAACGAGTGTCTCGGTCAGATACATTGCTTACCGGTACTCTATGAATCCGATAGATATGTCGCATGTATAGTGCTGCCAACTTCTCGGTGGATAGACCAACCTTGAAGGGGATAAAGTGAGCTGTCAGTCGGTCCACGATAACCCAAATGGCATCCTTCCCTCCTTGGGAACGAGGCAGTCCTGACACGAAGTCCATTGTGATGTGCTCCCACTTCCACTCCGAAATGTCCAGTGGCTGTAGAAGTCCTGCGGGTCTCTGTCTGCTAGCCTTCACTTGTTGACAAATTAAACATCTAGCAACATACCTGGCCACGTCTTTCTTCATTCCAAACCACCAAACAATGGTACGCATATCCCGGTACATCTTGTTAGCTCCAGGATGTATGGAATATTGCGACTGGTGTGCTTCCTTCATCAGCTCGTTCCTTAGTTCGCCATATGCTACGCAGAGCCTCATACCATTCTTCAGTGCTCTCTCGCTGGCGATTGAGAAACCCTCAAGTGTTCCTGCCAACACTTGATCTCTAAGTTTGCAAAGTGTCTCGTCTTGAAACTGCGTCTCCTTGATTTTGTCCATCAGACTCGAGCTCACTTGCAACTTCATCAACAATGAATCAGCATCCAGCTCCTTCCTTCCAGGCGGTATAATTGCCAGTCCAAGCTTCTCGATGTCCTCTAGCAGGTGCCGCTCCTTGGTCAAAAACATCGTCATAGGGTATCGACTAAGTGCATCTGCGACCACATTAGCCTTACCCGGGTGGTACTGTAGATCGATGTCAAAATCCTTCATCAGCTCCAGCCATCTTCTTTGTCTCATGTTCAGCTCCTTCTGAGTGAAAACATACTTCAGACTTTTGTGGTCTGTATATATTTCCACTCTCTCTCCATATAGATAATGCTTTCATAGCTTCAAAGCAAAGATGACTGCCGCAAGCTCCAGATCATGTGTGGGATAGTTCTTCTCACGAGTCTGTAATTGCCTAGATGCATAAGCAATCACTTTTTCATGTTGTTGAAGAACGCAACCCAATCCTTTACCTGAGGCATCACTGTAGATTGAGAAACCACCAGTTCCTGCGGGTAGCGCAAGGATTGGTGCAGTGGTAAGTCTCTTCTTCAGCTCCTCAAATGAATGCCTGGCAATCTTCCGTCCAGATGAACTCTTCATTCTTCCGAGTGAGCTTCGTCATCGGCTCAGCAATTCTGGCAAAATCCTTCACGAACTTCCGGTAGTAGCCAGCCAAGCCCAAGAAACTCCTGATTTCAGCAACTGAGCTTGGGGTAGACCACTTCTCAACAGCGGCTATCTTCTTCGATCCACCGAAATTCCTTCTCCTGTGACAACATGGCCAAGAAAATCTACCTTGTCTAGAAAGAATTCACATGTGGAAAGCGTACCATACAGCTTCTCCTTCCTCAAAGTTTCCAGAACTTTTCTGAGGTGCTCTTCGTGCTCCTCTTCCGTCTTTGAATAGATCAGAATGTCATCGATGAAGACAACGAAAATTTGATCTAGGCATTCATGGAAAACCTTGTTCATAAGATTCATGAACACCGTAGGAGCATTCGTCAGTCCAAACGGCATGACCAAGAATTTAAACTACCCATACTTGGTGTTGAATGCCGTCTTGGGAATATCTTCCTTCCTGACCCTGATCTGATGGTAGCCAGATCTAAGATCAATCTTCGAAAACACCTTGGCTCCGCTCACAATAGGTCATCGATCCGGGGCAGAGGGTACTTGTTCTTGATGGTGATATTGTTCAGCGCCCGGTAGTCGATGCACATCCGTACTGTTCCGTCCTTCTTGGGCACAAACAAGACAGGTGCTCCCCAGGGTGAAGCTCCGTCTCTAATGAATCTCAGGGCCTTCAGTTCGTCAATCTGGTCCTTCATCTCCTTTGCCTCCTTGGGGTTGACTCTGTAGCATCCCCGAAAAATAGGGGAAGAGCCGGGGACTAGGTCAATGGTGAACTCTATGTCTCGATCTGGAGATAATCCGGGAAGACTATTAGGGAAGACATCTACCATAAATGTGTAATTAAGAATTTTATTCATGTGAAGAATTACAGCAAAAACTCTCATGATTGATCTAAGGACATCCTGTTACAACTTCTTATAACAATAGATAATGCTATTCAGCAGTCCTAGGTACTATTCTTCATGGTTCTGACTCTTGCATGAGCAGTCTCCAACTGCTTCATCTTCTATGAACCTCGAGTCTGCATTATGCCTTATTGTAGGAGGCAAGGTCTGCTGGAAAGGAAGAGAGTCCCTAGGTTATGGCCTAACAGGTGTTGCTGGGATATGTGCTCTGGTTTGATGGAAAGATAAGGGGCAGTCCTTTACCCGTTGTTCAGCAGATCTACATGCCAAACATTTTCCCAATCTCTTGCGACAAATATTGGCTTGGTGACCAAGCCTTTTACAGTAGTCACCAACCAATAGCTTCTTACGATATGACTGCCGGATAGGGCTCAAATATCTTCTAGATTTAGGGGTATCCCTCCTAGGACGAGGTTCCGCTCCAACTTGGTTTAAGATAGCTAAGGCTACATCATTGACGTTCTTCATGACTTCTTTCGTGATATTCATCTGTTCCTGCTGGGCTTCCGCTTGAGCCTCCTGGAACTCCAGGATTTCTTGAAATAGGGCAACCATTTGGGAGGTGTTTGCTGGTACTGGTGGAGCAACAAGAATGGGTACTTCACCAAGGAAATGCAACTCAGTTTGAGAAGAAGTAGAAATCGCCAGTGTAGAGAAAACTTCACTGGATGCACTATAGGGACGGTCAATCAGCTGCGAGGGAATAAACCCTGGACTTGGTTGAGGAGATGGGGTATGATCCGGAGATGACACCTCATCGCCAGCAGGATTGGTCTTGTCAATGGCCATTCTCTGGAAGGTTTAGGATGCAAACATAAGCAAGGTATCCTACCAGTCTATAATCAAACAAAAATATTTATGTATATAATTCGGACCTATGTTGTGACAAATCAATGTTCTAGTGTTCTAATTGTTTCTAGGTATGTTTTCCTGAGTTGTTACGGACCTGCATGGGCCACCACTAAAAACATGTCACGACCCGGTCCCAATTACTTGGGTCGAATCGGATCATGCCCAGCCTGCACCGTTGTTGAGACGGCGGCAGTAAGCTGTATCCATTTGCAGGTAATATCAACAACACAATAATTGCCACAATTTATTTATTCCGAATTTAAAAACTTTTACAATGAAATGAAAGATACAACTTAAATCCATTTTCTACATACATCAAAAAGAAAAGAAAACTCTAGGCAAACAGCTCATCAGTCTCGAAATCATCGTCCTCTAGTTGGGACCTCGGAAAATATCGCGGAACAAAGCCTCATCAGTGTTACCTAAAAATGTTGGGTCTCCAGTCAGGAGTCAGCAAAGTACAATTCATGCTAATTTGACAATTGAAATAATAATAGAATCATGCACTTTTAAACAATTTGAAATAAACAGTTCTCCAGCAGTTAAAACATTGTGATGTGAATAGGCAATGAATATGACCGGCTTGGGTTGTACAGTGAATGATATGGCTTATCCCCGTGTGTATGAGGGGTAAGCTCGCACAGTTCTAAGTTATTATTTGGATGTGGTCATACTCATTACACTACTCCCCAGTCCCCAAACAGTTACAGTAGTTACAGTAGTTACAGTCAGTGCTCTCAGAGAGAGTTCCGTGTTGCATCGTGGTTTAAACTTGCATTAAAACGATTACTAAATAATTGTAAACTAACACAAAATGTACTTGCCTCAAATTGGACTGGATTTGAAGGGTTGAGATTTCGGGATGGAAATTAGACTTGTCCTCGAAATCCTACATTCGAGAAGTTTGACTCAGAGTCCAGAATTACCAAGCTAACTATGCTAGTTGCAATCTCTAATTATGTCCTAATCAATTTTAATCTTTATTTATGCAATCACAAACAAAAACGCGATTATCGGTGCGTTGTAATTAATAACGAAGGAAAGATCAATTTAACTTGTATTTTGGAAAAACTCGTAGTTACCAATTTATTGGGTTAAAACTTTGTATTTTCGTAATTATACATATAAAACTAAATTTCTTATTTAATGAGAAAAACATGATCGTTGTTTAAATATTACAAACTTGTAAATTTTAATGTGAGAAAACTTCATTAATTTTCTATTCAAAATAATATTTATTTTAGATTTACGCGTACGCTAGAAATCAGCAAAACTAGAAAGTAGAAGAAAATCCTACGCTACAAAAATTACAGGCCACAGAGAAAAATAGAAAAGCTGGGCTTATGCCCTTACAATTTATTTTACATAAATTGAAATAAGAGGAAACAGTTGTTAGTTCTAAAATTATCCTACAATTTAATTATGATTAAACTAATAATTAAAATAAATTAAAATAATGAGTCTCAGATATTGGTCCAATCGTCATATAGGCTAATGCCTCAACGTCCGGGCGAAACCGGTTTCGTTTGCACTTAGCCAGGGCCCATTGACCAATACGGTCGTCGCCCAAAAATCCAAAAATATTATTCTTTTCCGAAAACCATTTTAAAAATCATTTTAAAATTATAATTAAATTTTATAGAAAAATCCGGCAGCACTTCCTCTATTTTCGGGATAACCCAAAACTGGGAAAGTGTGCCATAACATCCAATATAAATCCCAAACCAGGGAAACCCATAAATTAAATTCCATAACCATTTTATATAAAAAATTATATTCACAGAAACGTTTCCGAACATATTCGGAAAATCCGAAATAGGATCAGAATCAATGAACCAAAGTATTAATATTCGGAAAAACCAAAACTAAATATTCACCCAAAGATCTCAGAACCTTCCCAGGCTAACCCCGGAAATTCCGAGAACAAAAATGTAAACCCACAGAACCAAACATAGAAAATAGTTTCGAAAATTCCGTAACTATAACGTAAACCGAATTCGAAATTCCGGAAAGGAAATCGGGGACCAAAAATCATCATAGACAATTACGGGAGGGACGAACTACTGTGATTAACCAGAAATTATCCAAATCGACGGAATCCGAAGGGTTGCCTCGGACTCGGGACACGCGAATCCGCGGAAACGAACTCGGAAACCCGTGGACAGTGCTGTCCAGATCAGCGGGGCACGGGCTCGGGATGGCGACGCTAGGGCAGGGCCGAACAGGGGCTGGCGCCGAAGGGGACGCGGCCGAGGGAGGCGCTGGACGGGGCTGGGCGCGCCGGAGAGGGCGCTGGCCGGGCACGGGGGCGGCCGGCGGGAACAGCGCGCGCGGCTAGGGCACGGGAGGCGGGGCGCGGCCGGTAGGTCGCCGGGATGGCGGCGAGTGGGCTCGGCGGGAAGCCGAGGGCGCTGGAGTCGCGCGGAGTCGGGGCCGGACGGCGGCGGGAGTTCGGGAGATGTCGAGCGGGGGAGGGTTTGAGTAGGGGTTGAAGGAGAGTGAAGTAGTGGGGAAAAATTTATGTATGCTGTGCTCTTCGTGAGAGGGAGGGGAGAGTGGGTTTATGTGAGGAGTTGGAGTTGTGGAGGAGTTATAAGGAGTGGGGAGAAATAGGTGGAGAGGTGTGTGTGCTTGAGTGAACGTTGGGGAGAGAAGTGAGGAGAGAGGGAAGAGTTGGTCCAACGTGGACCAACTCATGGGAGTTATATTATTTTTTTATTTTTTTTATTTTTTAAAAAAAAAGGAAATCAGAATTACAAATGAAAGAAAATGGGTTTAAGATCGGGTCTGGGTTTCGGGAAACTGGTCCGGGCTCGAGTCAGGTCGGCAACCAAAAATCCAGATTATTAATTTTTGAAATTAACTTTGAACCCATAATATAATAATATTAATAGCAATAATATTATAGTAATAATAATAAATTACAAAACAAAAATTGGGTTTCACACATGGCGATCTCGACGCATGACTGCATATGCATATGGTAGAGTCTGCACATGACTGCATATGCACTATCTGTATATGCACATAGGGTACTGCATATCTTGGCACATGGGTCTGCTCGGATGAAGCGCATGGGACAGCCCGGATGATGCGCATGGATTGGTGCATAAGTTTTGTTCTAATATGTGCATGGTTTCGGCTGTATAAGCATGAAGATTCTCCAGGAGTATAATAACCCTACATGAAGATAGTTACATCTTGGTGGTGTTAGTTACGACTGTGGCTTAGAGGGTCATTTGAAGGAGAATTACAAAACCAAAATAGCAAGACACTGGTGCATCTAGCCACACGTACTTTAGAAGGAGCTGTTCACCTAGGACGAGCCTAGACGTAATGAAGGTCTCGATGGCGAACATATTGCTAGCAGAAGATCTGAAGATAGGGATCATAGTCTTCGACTTCGGAAAGTTGTTGGCACTGGTGTACGTATCGCACGCACCAATTATTTCTGAGGATATGATCTCAGAAAGTCTGTTGTTCGATATAGACTTAAAGATGGACATTCTTGCTGGTAAGATGTTGGTTTCTTGGCCAGGACATGATATGGAAAGATGTTCAGTATCAAGAGAATGTTTGGACTTCTGCTGATAATGCAGTTTCTTAATTAAGTTGTGACGAATGGACTAGGACATGTGCTATGTAATAGCAGACTCAAGATGTCTAGTCAAACCTTATCTCTAGAATGTGGGAGTAAGGGGGTAGAGGATTATGAATTTTGTGCACGGGACAAAGATTGTCAGAAGGCTGCTCAGACAATTATACTAAAATACAGATCTTCAGGAGTTGGTATACTCAGAAATCTATAACTTTTATCAGTCCTCCACACAAGCCGGATTGAGGTGTATTAATACCTTCACAGATGATTTCTCGATGTACTCGTATCGGAAGATGGAGCGTTCGAGGAGTTCAGGGTCTTCAGGGTTGAAGCTGAACGTCTAGCCGGTCGACAACTCAAGAGACCCAAAAGTGGTTGAGACAGAGAGCATCGTTTTCTTGGATCTGTATCGTTCTGCAATGAACATGAAATTGGCTATGAAACGACTGTTCTGTAGTCTCATTGTATACTCATGATTGATTAAGGTGGAGAGTATTGTTTTCTTGGATTCGCATCGTTCTCTTATGAACATGTAATTGGCTATGAAACTACTACTCCCTAGTAACTCTAATCCAAAGGAGTTTTAGAGAGGAAGATTAACACGCTGTCAGAGATGATATATTGCGTGTACGGCTACGTTTATTGCTGAATAAAGTACCGTTCGCATATCTGACTATGATTCTTATTAACATTGGTTCAAGGCCAGACCTGACTTGAATATCATTCGAGTATGAGGATGTCTGGTGCACGTGAAGCTTCCAGATATCAAGATTCAGAAGCCAGGGACGAACACCAAGAAGACCGTATTTTTGGATAAGTTGTTGAAAGCTACGCTCAGAGATCATTTGATATTGTATCATTCATATCATTAATTCTCCGACGCAAAATTCTTTGAAGGCAAGTTTGCTAGGGACAAGAACATTTATCTCGCGGATGTTCCAGAGAACGTTGTTGGTACCGAAGAAGCAAGTACTTTCAAAGAATGAGTTATCCAAGGAAAAGTTGTTGTAGATGAGACGACGCTTGAACCAATATTCGCTGAGCTGTTAGCAAAGCGAGTGAGAAGGCCAAAATATTTCAGAGACAACTTTATCATCCATCAAATGGAGGCTGATGAGATGATGAAGTCCAGAGATGCGATCTTCTGGAGGAGAGAGTCAATGATAAGATTGACTCCATAACATCCAATTATAGTTGGGTGTTGGTGAATCTGCCTGAAGGAGCTAAATCCATCGAATCTTCTAGACGAAAAAGAAGGCGAAGGCCCAAGGAACTATTGATAAAGTTCGAGGCTAGGCTGGTAGCCAGAAGGGTTTTCTCAAAACAGGAGATTTATAAGTTTGACACATATGCTTCAGTAGCAAAGGTGTAAACTGTCAGAATGACGATGGCCATGATTTCTATTTATAAAGATGATTCTTCATCAGATGAATGTCAAGACAATATTCCTGGATAAGGATATGACATGAAGTATTCTCACGCAACAGTCAGATGGATTTGTCGTTCATGGTCTTGAAGACAATCTGCAGGATTAGTGAAATCCATATACGGCCTGATGCAAGCTTATAATCTGTGGCATGAGAAGATTGACCTAGTCAACAGGTCAAATGACTACAGGATCAGCGGAACTTATATGTATGATTACATGAAGTTCACTGATGATAGAGGAGTCATCGTTTGTCACTATTTAGACGACATACTGATGTGTCACTAGAACAAAGATGTTCCTCATGTCCAGATTCTGTATGAAGGACATGGGAGATGAGGATGTCATCCTGGGGATTTAAATAATTCGGATGGGAGTTGAGCTTGCTCTGTCACAAGCTCACTATGTAGAAAGCTGCTCACACGCTATGGATATCTGGATCTTCCAGGGATCGATACTACTTACAGGTGTGATCAAAAGCTGAAACCAGATCCTGGAGAAGCGTCAGACAGTTGGTGTACTTGAGCATCATCTGGAGTTTGATGTAGTCTACAAGTACCACAAGGCCTGACATAGCTTTTGTTGTAGGCATACCGAGTCGGTTCACGAGCAATCCAAGTGTTGATCTTTGGAAAGCTTTGAAGATAGTAATGGGATATGTCTCAGGGACTCCGAATGATGCACTACAGTGGTTATCCTGCAGCGGTAGAAGGCTTCAGTGATGTCTGTTGGTGCTCAGAAGGACAGAAAGAAGAGTTACGTCTTCTACATGGATAGTGCTGCTATATAGAGGAAGTCGAACAAGCATATCCATGGATAGTGCTGCTATATCGAGGAAGTCAAAGAAGCATGCCTTTCTCTCACTATGGAATCTGAGTTTGGTCAGCTTCGACGGATGAAGCAGAATTGTTTCGGATATGAAGCAGAATGGCTTCGGAAACTCAGGAACGATCTTTCTGTGTTTGGTGCACAAATCCGGGTGATGTCGATGTATTGCGACAACCAGACACGATCTTCCTGTAGTTGGTGCGCAAATCCAACTGATGCCGATTTATTGCGACAACCAGGTGGCAGTAGCAGTAGCATCGGATGATCTCTTCAGTGATAAGAAGAGGACTGTACAACTAGGGTACATGGCACTGAATGAGCGCATCAAACGTGGATCATTACAGTTATTGGTGTTCGGAGTCGGAAGAATCTGACGGATCCGTTCACTAAGGCCTCAAGTACCAGCTAGTCGAAGACTGGCAAGAAATTGTGCTTGACGGACCTCTGATAGCGTGTCTCTGCAATCCTACCATAAAGTTTTATGCTGATTGGTTCAAAGAGAAATCTACTTGGCATCTAGCTTTTGGTTCAAGGGAGGACCATTGATTGGAAGAATATCAGGAACAATGGGTAGTCCTTTGAGACTTTGAGGGTTTACGGACACATAACCACGGTTGTCTACTGTTTGTACTTGGTATAGAACAAAGTCATGTGGGATGATGGCTTAGACGCCTTAATGAGTTCTCGGGCATTTTGAATGTCCGACGTGCTTTATAGGAAGCACGGGTAGCACAACAAAGGAGCATAGTACTCCATGCTATAGTGGGGTAACACCACCAAGAGTTACCTCGTGAGGGTAAAGTCTTGGCTTCGGGCCATGTCACAACGACGTAGCACCGCACATAGGCAAGTGGCCTGATGCTGCAGAATGAAGAGTGGTAGGCAGCACTACAAAGAGGTTGGGCCTCATGTTACAGTGGTGTGACACCACAGAGGTACCTAGAAAGGGTAAAGCCTCGGCTTCGCGAGCTATGTTACTGCGGCGTAACACCGCAAGCGAAGGACTTCATGTTGGGTAGGTTGCCTCTACAAAGAGGCTGGGTCCTCATGCTACAGTGGTATGACACCATGATGAGATATAGCCTCAACTTTGGGGTCATGTCATAGCGGCGTAGCACCGCAAGGAAGCGAAAGGCTTCATGTAAAGACTCTTTAAATGAACTCACCTAGAGTGTATGGAAAGAGATATAGGTCGTCTCTTGAGGATAATCTTGTAGACACCCAATATACATACACCGAAAGCAGGCAGGCATAGGGCCTTTAATGTGCAACCGGAAGCACAACTGATGTCATTGTGTTGGTGGGAGAATTGCAGCTATAGTACAGAATTCAAGGATGAATCCATTCTTGTATCATACTGATGTTTGAACCATACGGGAAGATTCAAGTCGAAGCGACATATATCCTTATGCATAATAGGTAGTCACTGTGGGGAACAATCAACCTACATAGATTGAGATATGTGGGGAATTGTTGGTATTTTTGCCTTTGAACTAGTGTAAAATAGTCCCGCGTCGGCTACACCACCAAGTGGGTATCTCAATATAATGCTTTGCATGTTTTGAGGTGTGCACATAAGGTGTGATGGGGCACATGTGTGTGCCATGTGGGGATATTTTTCTAGAAGGAAAAAGGATTGACTCCAACAAGGAAGCATGTTGGTTTTTGTCGTTCGGACTCGGACACGGGCTCAAGGATGCTTCGTGCATGCATGACGCATATGGGGGTAGGTGTAACGCCCAGTTCCAAAATATATAGGACTAGGAATACGTACATGCCAGCTGTATGCATACGAAGACTACCCCAATGTATGGGATCCACATATACATACGTAAGCTGTATACAAGAGCTCCAACTCATAACAATAAGTCATAGGCAATACTAAATCTCATCCACAACACAATGAAGGAAGAACCGATCAAATATATCAAATCCCTTTTAAAATGAAGTATCTGCTGGGTGGAGACAAGTCCACTACCAAGCTGTAAAGAATGGAATCAAATAAAGACGATAAAAAATAACAAGTCCATTGTCTAACGAAAAGACCATATGGTCCGTGAAAGTAGAGTCTAGGTCGGGTCGTACTGCTTGAGATCCTGTCGATTGTATATACCTGAAGAGAGCATCGGCTCCTCAGGGAACATCACACGATACATAAAACATGCAGGATATAACAGTATAGAATATGCAGAAAAAATAAGAAATAGTCGTGAAAGAATCAACTAAGACACAAGGAGACTAAGACACAAGGGAACTAAGACATAAGGAACCTAGGATAGTGGCATGCCATACTAGAAGTGGCTAACAATAAGTTAGGTAAAACCTATAGACTGTAGTCAAAGAAAGCACTCACAATCTGTAGTATCTCAATTGTAGTCAAGACAAGCACTCCCAATCGAGGTAGTCAAGTAGCCAATTCTAGTATCAAGGTCAAGTCAATCATATAAACTGTAGTCAAAGTAAGCACTCACAATCTATATAATATCACAAGTCAAGTCATACTCAAGTCTATGTCAAGTCAAAAGAATAGTGGTGTAGGACTAGACAACTCTATCATGAGACACATGTGAACACGAAAACCAATATAAAAGACAATGAAAATAGAAACAAAAATCATATATGTGCATGTAAGCTAGAAATAAGATAAAGTAAAACTAGAAACAAGATAAGTAAAACTAGACACAGGATAAAGGAATCATGAATATAATAATATGAGAAAAATGAACAACAGAGAAGTAAAGAACATGCATATGCATATAAAATATACTGTACATGTTGGCAAGGTATACTTACCTGGTGTGGCGCCTGGTATGGTGCAATGACTATGATGGCACATAATTGACTTCGATGTTAAAACTTCACAAGATGTCCTCCGATGATGGGACAGACCGTTCCATCGAGATCAGAACAGTCCAATTAGCTAAGGTCAACATAAGTAAGTACAAAATTTGCAAGAGATGTGGATTACGATTAGTCGCGATAAGGGATGACAATTGAAGAGAATTTGAGTAAAAATAGATACTTATATTATTTTAGAAAAACATTTATAATACTTGAAAATTCTATTTTATTACCCCAAAATATTTTAGATAAATACATACTTGAAAATAAGTTTTAATTTAGAAACTACCTTTTTATTACTTAAAATAATTTTAGAAAAATACTGTAAAAATCTAGAAATATCATTTTTAGAGAAAAAACTATAATTTAATTTGGTAAAAAATATTACAATAATATTTTTTAGGTCAAAAGCCTATTTTAAATACCACGAAATAATATAAATATACGTTACTCCAAAATAAAATTTAAACTTTAAAATTAATTTTTGAAAAAATTTGCATGCTAGAGATCATCATGTCAGCTTTCCGAAACATCAAACGGATCGCAAAACCGAGTTCGGGATCTCCCGAAATTTCAAAAATAGTGCGACGTACCGATTTTCGGACAACTGACACTCAAACAATTTTACAGAAGAATCTATTATAAATTTACTAAAATAAATTATAGATTATCGAAGCTAACCTCAATACGATTCAAAACAAAAAGGAGTTCAAATGGAGTCCGGAGTTAGGAGTTATGGCATTCGAAGTCGTTACAACATTTGAAAAATGAGGCTGAATTAATGATTTAAATTTATGGAAAGATTTGATCATTGGTTTCTTAATCCATATATATTTAGAAAATCTCTATCTATTTAAGGAAAGCTTTTCCCCTTCCAATCTAATCTTAATTTAATTAAATAATAGCTACTCATTATATATACCATATTGAAACTTATAAACATCTCTCTATCTTTTTCTTTCTCAAATTTCTCTCTTTTTCTCCAAAATAACTCAAAATTCTTAAATTCAGCCTCCTTTTTCAAAGGCGGTAACAACTTCGAAGGGCCATATTTTCTAACTCCGTACTCCATTTGAGTACTAGTTTTTTTTTTGAAACGTATTGAGGTTAGCTTCGATAATTTATAATTTATTTTAGCAAATTCGTAATATATTTTTCTGTAAAATTGTTTGAGTGCTAGTTGTCCGAAAATCGATGCGTCGCACTATTTTTGAGATTTCGGGAGATCCGGAACTCAGTTTTGCAATCCGTTTGATGTTTCGGAAAGCTGACATGATGATATCTACCATGCAAATTTTTTCAGAAATTAATTCTCAAGTTTAAATTTTATTTTGGGCTAATATATATTTATATTATTTCGTGGTATTTAAAATAAACTTTTGACATAAAAATTTATTGTAATATTTTCTACCTAATTAAATTATAGTTTTTTCTCTAAAAATGATATTCCTAGATTTTCAAAGTATCTTTCTAAAATTATTTTAACTAATAAAAATGGTAGTTTCTAAATTAAAACTTATTTTCAAGTATGTATTTATCTAAAATATTTTTGGATAATAAAATAGAGTTTTCAAGTATTATAAATGTTTTTCTAAAATAGTATAAGTATCTATTTTTACTTAATTTTTCTTCGATTATCATCACCTATCGCGACTAATCGTAATCCACATCTCTTGCAAATTCTGTACTTGCTTATGTCGACCCTAGCTAATTGGACTATTCTGGACTCGATGGAACAGTCTGTCCCATCATCAGAGGCCATCTTGTGAAGTTTTAACACCGAAGTCAATTTTGTGCCACCATAGTCATCGCACCACACCAGGCGCCATACCAGGCAAGTATTTTATATGCATATGCATGTTCTTTACTTCTCTGTTGTTCCTTTTTCTCATATTATTATATTCATGATTGCTTTATCCTGTGTCTAGTTTTAATTATCTTGTTTCTAGTTTTACTTTATCTTGTTTCTAGCTTACATGCACGTACGTGATTTCTGTTCTATTTTCGTTACCTTTTATATTGGTTTTCGAATTCACATGTATCTCATGATTGAGTTGTCTAGTCCTACACCACTATTCTTTTGACTTGACATTACTTGAGTATGACTTGACTTGTGATATTAGATAGATTGTGAGTGCTTACCTTGACTACGGTCTATATGATTGACTTGACCTTGATACTAGAATTGGCTACTTGACCATCTCGATTGGGAGTGCTTGTCTTGACTACAATTGAGATACTACAGATTGGGAGTGCTTTCTTTGACTACAGTCTATAGGTTTTACGTAACTTATTGTTAGCCACTTCTAGTATGACATGCTACTATCTTAGGTTCCTTATGTCTTAGTTTCTTTGTATCTTAGTCTCTTTGTATCTTAGTTGATTCTTTTACGACTATTTCTTATTTTTCCTACATATTTTTATACTGTTACATTCGGCATATTTTTATGTATCTTGCTATGTCCCCTGAGGACCTGATGATCTCTTCAGGTATATATACGATCGACAGGATCTCGAGGAGTACGACCCGGGCTATACTCTACCTTCGCGGACCATATGATCTTTTCGGTAGACAGTGGACTTGTTGTTTTTATGTTCTTTATTTGATTCCATTATTTATAGCTTGGTAGTGGATTTGTCTCCACCTGACAGATATTTTATTTTAAAATAGATTTGATCTATTTGATTGATTCTTCCTTCTTTGTGTTGTGGATGAGATTTAGTATTGCCTATGACTTATTGTTATGAGCTGGAGCTAGCTCTTGTATACAGCTTATGCATATATATATGCGGATCCCATACATTGGGGTAGTCTTCGTATACATACAGCTGGCATGTACGTATTCCTAGTCCTACTTATTTTGGGACTGGAGTGTTACAGTAGGCGTGAACTGGCACACGACTACGCTGATTGCGAAATGATCTAAAATATCAAACTTTATTTTTGAGTATTGGTATTTTAGTCCCACATCGGATAGGAAAAGAAGTGAAGTCTCATTCCACTATATATATATAACCCGCTTGCCTGCTTTGTAAGACGCACCAAATAAGAAAGGAAAGGGAACCCGTTGAGCAAGGTTGTGAAAAGCGCTAGGCGCTAGTCGGGCGGACACCTTCCGCCTAGCGCCTAGCCCACCTAGGCGGGTGCCTAGGCGGACGCCTAGATCTAGGCGGTTCAAAAAAATAAAAAAGAATCCAAAAAAATCTACTAAAAATTGCAGAAAAAAATCCATAAAACCCAAAAACATGCATAGTTGGATGTCAGGGGGATTAGGCGGGCGCCTAAGCGGACATCGGGCGGGCACCCAGCGCCTAGCGCCTAGGCGCCGCCTAGGCGGTCTAGGCGGACGCCTTTTAGAACAGAGCCGTTGAGGCCAGGGAGCCCGTTCGAGTCAGAAAAGTTGACTAACGAGCGTTCCAGATATTATTCGAGAAATTGCTGGTTCGTGGAAGCGGATCGTATAAGGCGAATCTTGCTTTGAGCAACGGTGATTCTCATCACCCCAGCAGGACTGTTGATATCTCTTCTTTCTTCTTCTTCTTTATCTTGGTGGGCTACAGGTTCTTCTGGAGAGCAAACTCGTTTGCAGGAATATCTGAAGTCCTAAAACTCGTTTCAGGAAATTAGGAGAGCAAACTTGTTTGCCAGAAGTCTCCGAAATCCTACAAAGTTAGAACAACGAGCAATTTTTTTTGCAAGAGGTCTCTGCTTCTGATGGTTACTATATCAGAATAGAAAGCAAATTTATTTGCAAGAGGTCTCTAAATTCTGATCGTTCTTCCATCTAGATCTGTTTCGAGAATAACAGAATGAAATGAATCGTCTATTAATAGAAAGCCTTCATTGGGTGGATATTACAAGTAAACCTTAGTGAGTAAAAACAAATCAAGTTATTTCTTCTGACTTCACACTTCCCTTAATGAATCCCCTCTTTATAATTTATAAACATTATTATTTATGACTGTACCCTGCTGTAGTTATGAATCTATATCTACTGATATACCTGCAGTTCTAAAGCAAAGATTATTGTTATACGTAAAACATCTACTCGGTCCTGGAATTTCCCTGGATAAGCGTTTGACCTCCTTCGCCTCTGGTGCTAGAACAAGCCTTTTCTTGGAATTCATATCTTAACCACGATCTCCTGAGTTGGTTAATAACTACTCAATGCTCATTCTCTAGAACTCAATATTCCGTCTCTAGAACTTGAAGTATCCCCCGCCTCTAACAGGCAGGGCTCAAAAGAATCATATTTTGGGTGTAGTGCCCTGTACATTATGTACCAACACTCTCCCTTGAGCCTCCTCAATATTAGATTAAGGAAACTACAATCCTTCTTCTCCAAAAGATAGAGAATTAACTCCTATAATCTGGAAGGTCTTGTGAGAATCCTTAATAGTGACTATTGCCGTGATACTTCATCTTAGCTTTCCATCACATACATGATGGCTTCACCTCCGCTTCCCCCACAACTCACGGAGACTATCACAAGGAGGGCATTAGAATATCACCATGATATACTTGATGGTACAAACTTCACAATAATAGTATAACCTCCATTGACATCTCATTCCATCATTAAGGTGACGTCTTCTGTTTTAATCCTTTGCACACATGATATACAGACTAATTTCAACAACCTAGGGGTCTTTAGATTTTAGGTCTATATTTAGACTTCAGTGGTTTATTAGGTCTCTACCCAAAACCTATCCAACATAAGCTATAAATGACCTTAACCTTGAGTGGTTTATCATAGGTCTATACCTACACCTATCCAACATAAGATATACTGACCTTAATATTGTCATATATGAAGTACATACACTCAAAATATCCATGTGAATATGTGCCTTGTCTAAACTAGGACACACCAAAATTGTTGTCATGTCCATATTATGTTGTATTTGTGTCCGTGCAACAAAGATCATGACGCCAACACGATTTCTTATTTAGGATTACTCCTACATTTCCTAATTTTCTTATTTAGGATTTCTACTATATCTCCTAATTTTCTTATTTTTCTCTTTATTTATTTCTTCCCTTTAATTTATGATTACTTATATTTAGTATACTTCAATTTATGATTCCTTATATTTAGTATACTTTAGTTTAGGATTATCCACTTATGATGTTTTCTTATTTATTAAGGGTTTCTACCTATAACTAATGTAAGACACTGTAAGGTATTGGACAAGTTGAGTAATATTGATTTCTTATTAATGTTGAGTACCTTTGCTGATTCTCGTGTTTGAGAATTGAGATGTCAGTTCTTGTATCTTGGATCATTGGTTTCAGCGATCGACATTTCCATGTTGTGTTGGGTGGTACGAGAGTCTCGAGTGTGTCACAAGGCATGATGGGAACCAACATCAGTAACCAATAACTCCTAACAAAGGGCAGGGGTTGAAGGCCTCTTTGTGGTGTTCCATTGCATTGAAGTCTCTATGTGAGATATGACCCTACACGTTTAGCGAGTTGTGACGGTAGTATGTTATCAGGAAGTTGAGACAACCGGTTCGTTATCCAAAAACAACGTCATGGGTGACAACGCCCGTGAGGTCCTGAAAGATAGGACAAATTTTGGAGAGAGAGCATCGTCCACTAAAGACTTGTTTAGATTCATCTAGTTCGAGCGAGGAGTTCAAGGATTTTGCCAAACGGTGGCATGTTACCTGTTCGACGAGACTACGACAGTAGGCCCAACGTCGGCAAAAGCGGTAGATGTGGCAACTACTGAATAAACAATTTTTATGGTGGCGAAGATTGGTTCGACGATGGCTCAACACGACAAATGTAGAAAAGATCCGTACAGGAAAAGAGATACGTTTAAGTTGAAGGTCGATATTCAGGATTTTCATGAAGATCTCATAATGAAGCAATTTTTCAAGCAATTCATGGATTGGTTGTCGTAGGTGAATCAATTCTTTGATTACATGGACATCTCTGTGGATAGGAATGTAAAGTTGATGATTTACCAATTGAAATTGGAGGACGTCAGCTTGGTGGGATAGGTTGCAGGACAAGCATAGACGGAAAGGGAAGAGACATTACCTTATGGGAGTAGATCCAGAAGAAGTTGAACGTGCACTTTCTACCCGAAGACTACGAGAAGCATATTTTCCATCACCGTCAACGAGTATGCTATAGAGTTTTTGCATCTTGCCAAATCGATGATACCAAGAGGCAGCTCTATCTCGCTTCATGGATAGGGTGAAGTTGGCGATTCGAGATTGGATCAGAGTTCAACGCATCCCCAATCTTACGGATGTCAGGAATTGAGTCTTGTAGACCAAGCAATTGTTGCAGGAGAAGTGACAATCAAGCGACAGATCAAAGTGACAATCAGAAGCGATAGGTCATCCCAGGAACAAGGCAACGAGTGAAGCACCTAAAGAGGATAGAGCGACGGAGAAGACAACATTTATTGATGCGATGTGACCCAATAATACATATGCCAAACCTCTAATTGGCAAGTGTTTCAAGTGCAATCAGTCGGGTCACTATACAAGTGATTGTCCAAGAAGGAAGCATGCGGCTTATGCTGACTGCGAAGCATCTGACGAGGATGTGGGTGATTACGTCAACTGCAGTTCTGAAGATTCTGTGGAGGAAGAAGTGACTATTGGTGTGATGCAAAATATCATATTAGCACCAAGACCCGAAGATTCTTCTCAACAGAACAAGCTCTTCCGAAACCGATGTACCGTCAACAGGATTTGGAGTTGAGGTCGACAACGACAACCAGGAGAATATCATTAGCCAAGGTCAATATATAGGAGTTGACGTTGGAGAAGGAGTATGACTCAAGCTGTCAGGTTGGTTCAGAAGATGTCGAACGTAATGGTGTCCGAGTGGTGTTGATTCCCTTTCTTCGTTGATGCCTGCAAAAATGAGATCTATTGCAACATGATGGACAGACTTGATGTTTGCCATATGTTGCTTGTGCGGCCATGGTAGTTTGATGTTGAAGGAAACTAGACGAGGCACTTGCGCCTTTACCGAAAAAAATATTTATAAGAGGAGGGTAAGATTTTTTTTTCGTTTTTGATGGTCTCCACGAAGGAAGCGGAATCAAAGTTCAAGGACACTCATGAAGTGCATGTATTGGTGGTAAAGGGAAGTATAGAGACCAAAGTGTTGACGGATGGAGAAGCGATTCGAGGGAAGGTATAGCGGGTACTCGACGAGTCTCGTGACATTCCTCCGAAGGAGCTTCCCGGGGGGCTACTACCCATGGACGATATCTAACACTACGTTGATGTCACTTTCGATGCAAGTGCACCGAACTTGCTACACTACCATATGAGTCCGCGGGAAAACTAAATTTTTAAGTAGAAGGTGGTAAACTTGTTGCAAAAGGGACATTCGAGAGAGCATGAGCACACGTGCGGTTCTAACAGTATTTGCCCCGAAGAAGGATGTCAGTTGGATGCTTAGAAGCCAAAAACTTCTAAAAGGTAAGAACCTCGATTCGACGGTTCTTATTTGGGAGCTCGCTTCCCCAATGACGGGAGCTCGTTTCTTCAGCGACGGGAGCGTGTTTCACCGACGACATGAGCGCTTCCCATAATGTGACCATTATTTTAAAAGAGGACATAAATTTTGGAAAGAAAGAAGATTATAATACATGTTTATCAAATACTAAAAAACTAAAGATTATTTACCTTGACATCATAAAAAATCAATATGCAAATGATCTCTCTGTAACTTTGAACTGAACTTTTTATAAATTCGAATAAAGCTATTTATAAGTTTTGATAACAATAATTAATAAACATAATTTTTTTATTAGCACACGTTTCTATCACTCTCCCAACTTTAGACTCTTCTAAGTAGTTGTGTTCTCTGCTCTTGTTCCCGTCCCCGCTTCCGCTTCTGGCTTCTAAGGTTGGATAATATGCTGCATGCGCATATACAACTATGCTATCGATAAAATCATGGTTGGCTGCAAGTTTTTAATACCACGACTAGGTGATATGCTTGATAAGTTGAGTGGAGCTGAGATCTTCTCTAAGATAAACCTCCGAAACGGCTACCATCAAACTCCAATCGGCCGGGGGATGAATGGAAGATGGTGTTTCCGTGTTGTGTTAGATCGCCACTACCATTATTGATATTGGAATGGAAACATTGCTGCACAATAATTTCCTCCCCATATTTATTGCCTTTACAATTGATCATGTTCTTAGAAACAGTTGTGGAATCTCCTTCCATTTCCTTTTATCATGCATTACTTTCTCCTGATATTATTAGTTGGACAACTTGCTCTAGCTATATATTAGAACTAAGGAAGAATATTATCGAGTCCGCTTCCTTTTTTTCCCTTTGTCTACATAATAAGATTTATGAATGGGTCGAAGAATGGTTCATCAAATATATAATATAGATACATTTTGTAGTCCACTTGTTTCTGTTCATTCTACTCGCTTTCGCCGTCCAATAACTTTTAGTTTTTTTCTGTTGGATGTTGAAACCCAGAGATCAAACATCCAGAAAATGCCTCTATATCTACTTGTCCTGAATCATTCAACCCACAATGTTAGTGTAGATACCTGAGTGAAAATAAAAAATTGGATGCACTTGGTATATTTTAGTTGAAACATGTACTAGGATCCATGCAAATATGTTTGAATCTTATGCTTTCTGTGCATATATCCTGTATTGGGACTTCTAATTATGTAATGATATCAAGGTAAATCTTCTTGGATGACTAGTGAAGCTGCTGCTTCTTCTTCTTCTTCTTCCCATTTTTTGACTAGTGATGCTGCTGCTTCTTCTTCTTCTTTCATTTTTTTTTTTCTTTTTTGAGATTAAAGGGCAAGTCGCTTACTGTCCTCCTGGTCCGAAGCTATTCTCCAATTCCGTACTGTTTTTTCCTGTCCAAGGAAATTAAGTGCATATTAAGTTGTTGGCTTCAAATACTTAAACAAAACGGATTTTGTCAGTGGCATGCTTGTATATTTAACTTGACATGACTTTGTTTCTCTGTGGTTGGTGAAAGCTGATGCTTTATATGAAAGAATTATTTTCCATCAGTCTCCAAATTATAGACCTTTTTCTTACGGAGGAAACAAAAGTTTGTCTCAAAAGTTTGAAGTCCAAAAACTCACTATAATCTTCATACTTAAGATTTAGCCATGATGTTATAGGAGGGATTATATAAGTAGATTGTATGGGGGACATACATTTAGTTTTGCACATAGTCATGCGTGCGCTTGGCAGGTCAAACTAGATGAATCTCCATGGTCAAAACATATTTCGTCCAGTAATTTGCTTATCATCTGGTTGATCGATTTCTTCCTATTATTCATAAAACAGCCTCTAACTTTAACTTTTTGGATGATTTCATATTAACAGAGCGGACAATTCAATAAAGAATCATTGGAACTGCCCTCTGAAAAAGAAAAATGGTCATATTCTGGAAGCAATGCTCGAATCAGTATGTGAAATACCCGATGCTGACTTGATTGATTATGCTGTAAAGCTATGTCATCAATTAGATTGGCCTTCTCCGAGTTCTGCAGTGAGTTCAGGAAGTACTAGTGTCGGGAGGCTGGACTTGAATGCAGATGATTTAGAGCATCACGGGCAGTGCTCCATGGAGAAGACATTGCATCTTATAGATGCTCTAGAAATGACTGCTTTTGAGTTGCACGATCGTAGTCCAGAAGAAGAACACCAGAAGGTTACTCAAGAAAACCAAAATAATTCGTTACTCGAGCTCAAATTAAGCGCAGACTACCATATCGTAACCTCTCAAGGGGCTTCAAGTAGCCAAAATCATGGTGATGAAAAATTGGATTTGAATCTGCGCTTAGAAAACGACTATTGGCAGAATTCAAGAGAAACTATCAACCTCTTAAAAGCAGAGCTAACGCCTATTTCAGCTGATCCTAAATCCAAGGAAGACACGAGTCCATCTGGATCAGATGTTATGAATCAGGACAGCACTGAGAACCGGGTACCGTTCATCGATCTTCTCTGTGGAGATTCTTCTAGTTACGCTTCTAGTTCTGGTGATTTGCTTAGTAGTCCTGCTTTTCAACCCATGGGATATACCTCAAGCAGCAGCCCGTTCTGTTCACAAGTTCAGCCTCATGATGTTCCCAGGGACAGCATGTGTGAATCTCCCGAACGACCACTGGAATTTCTTTCTACTCCTGTGCAAGCTAATCATGGACATGCATCATATCTTGGTCATATATATGGATCTTCGCAGGAGTCAAGTACTACGTTAGGTTCGCTTCAGAAAGGGGAAGTCGCTAGCCTGACTGATTATATCCAAGAGACTCCCAGCACAATTGATGATAATATTCCACAGCTAGACCTGTCACTAAGTCTTTTGTACACACCTAGCTGTGCAGAGTCTACATTAAAGAGAGCTGCGGAGACGTTTGAGAACTACCCATCCATTATAAGAAAACGTCCTTGGTGTATGACAACAGCTGAAGTGGATGCTGCTGATAGTGTTGGAGGTTCTTCAGCGAGAGCTGAACATGTCGATAATTTCATGGAGGTGCATGTTAATGTGGAAGAAAGTGATGAACAAGTTGATTCTAACCGCAAGTATTATCCGGAAATAGAACTGATCTCTCGTTCCTCTGCTGGTTATCTGAAATCTGGTGCTACTGACTCTGTAGGAAAGAAGCTAGCACTGGAGTTTGATATGGAGTGGGACGGCCCTTCAGGAAACTAATAATCTGAGCTTCTGCAACAGTGAGTATTTGCTGAAACTTCAATTTCCTACAATTTATGGATACTAGCATAATTTAGACATTCTGCCATTGTTTAATACTTCCATCTTCTACGGTTATTGGTTTATTATGTCTTCAAATAAAATTGTATGTCGAAGGATTTCAATGGTGGTCTATTAGAGTTTTGAGTTATCTACATAAAATCTTATGAGTTGTCTTCTGTGACTTGTGTCTAAAATTTTGATTTCACCTTCTCCTGAATAATAATGATTTCTTTCATAACACAGTAAGGCAGCAAATTTGTCTATGGCTAATGTTAGCTCCTCACTGATTAATAGTTTCAGGTCAAGCCTTTCCATATCAATGCCACTTGCAAGTGGGAAATAGAGCATTATGTAAAAATTAAAATATAAATCTTTGGCAGCCTCTTCAATATATGGAAATGCACCATTACTTGATCCTGATTTATGCTCCTGAAGATGCTATGCTTGAGAAAACCTTGAGAAAACTGGCATACATGATGCATGTGTAAAATCTTAGTAATTACTTTTTCAGCAGTTGATATGTATATTTACCAGTGTCCTTATACATTTCCAACTCATTTTTTTTCTGTTTCTTTTTTCACTTGCAGTATGTTTCTCTTCCCCTCAACTGCAAAAAAAGCCGAAACTGCTGTAAAGAACAAATAATGGTCCTTCCAGACTTTTCTTCTCTTCAAACTCTTCTGTGTTGAAGCTCGGTGCTACAGCTTATGTGCATGGTTAAATATCAGGCCTGGCAATATTTATAGTTATTTCCGAACATATTTATAGTTATCAAATTCGATCCTCCTCTGTTCTTTACACCCTTTTCTCATCTTCTTAATGTATGTTAGTATGACGCTGAATGGTTCTTCTATACAGTTATGTCTTTAATTTCTTTTGCCTTGGTTTCGAATTTGAATGTGCATTGATGAAGACTTAACTGTGCCCACCTTAAATTGAATTTGAAGATAACATTACTTTGAGAGGATCATGTAACCATATATGTAATATGTGGATTACATAATTGATATGTAGAAGAAGGACACCTCGAAACTGTAGATTACAACGACAACACGAAAGGGACTACTCTCAGAGTAGTCTTATTTAGGAAGGCAAACATTTGTACGTAGGGTTCCCTATTGAAATGAAGCACGAGCTTTTTACACATACTTAGTGTATAAACCCCAGGGCCATCTCAGGCCATACGCATCCTCTTTACATGCTGGGCTTCACATTGAGGCGAGTCCCGACCTTCTGCCCCAGGCTCGTGTCGCACTGCATGAATGGTTGAGAAAGTGAGTATCCAGGTTCGGGAATTTGTTGAGAAAACGATGCGAGAACGGAAGTTATTTACCTGAGACAAGTAATTAACCCAGATGCTGCGGAGCTCGTAGCTGACCTTGGGGTGGGCTAGGGCCTCGACCCACCTACGGATGAAGCGTTCCTGCCTGAGAGAACAAATTCAAGGTCTAGTGTCAGAACGACAACAAAGCTTTTATCCCAAAATTCTCGGGAGGTTTGGAGTTCACTGGCAGGCACAAGTTACCTGTCAGGCGCCCAAGAACGGTATCTCTCTCCAGGCTGTTTGAAATCATTTTGTTTCGGAATTACGGCCTGGAATACAACATTGAAACATAGTGAATCAATAATACTGTAGCATTGATAAATCAATCCAGATAAAAAGTTTCGTGAACTCTTATTGTCAGTTAAGCTAGGGTGGACTATCAGAGATGCAGTCGGTGAACACTCCATGGTATACACTAGGACGCACCTAAATACGAGTCGTGTCCGTGTCGTATCACATAGCAATTCATCTTTGCCTATTTTAATTCAGATAGCTTCTGATAGATCTGAGCTCACCTTGTCGCGCCTGCCATGAACGATTCGCGATGGAATAGGGTGCCTCTGGGCATGTTTCAGGGGAGCGTGCCTGGAAGGATAGTAATCGACCTGCGACAAATAAAATCGACCGGTTTGAGTAAGAAAAAAAAAACATATCATCGAACACTTGTTGAAGTATTAATGTACCAAAGAGAGTTTTATTTATTCCACCTCTTCGGTCCTGTGCACCATGTTCATCGCTCCGTCGTACTGATTGTTGTGGAACGCGCACTTGGGCGAGTTCACAGGGAGTTGCAGATAGTTGGGCCCGAGCCGGTACCTCTGGGTGTCCGCGTAGGCGAACACCCTGCACTGGAGCATCTTGTCGTCGGAGTAGTAGATGCCCGGCGGCACGAGCCCCGGCCCGAACGCCAGCTGCTCGTTCTCGGCGAAGAAGTTGTCGATGTTGCGGTTGAGCACGAGCCTCCCCACCGGCTGGAGCGGGATGAGGTCCTCGGGCCAGGTCTTGGTGTCGTCGAGCGGGTCGAAGTCGTACTGGTCCTCGTGGTCCGGGTCGATCACCTGCACGTAGAACTTCCACTCGGGGTAGTTCCCGGCCGCGATGGAGTCGTAGAGGTCCTGGGTGGCGTGGCTGTGGTTCTTTCCCCCGACGGTGATCGCCTCCTCGTCCGTGAGGCACGCGACGCCGCAGGTGGGCTTCCAGTGGAACTTCACGTAGTGGGCCTTGCCTTCCTTGTTGATGAAGGTGTAGGTGTTGACGCCGAAGCCCTCCATGTGGCGGTAGTCGGTGGGGATGCCGACGTCGTCGAAGAGGAAGAAGAAGGTGTGCAGGCTCTCCGGGAGGTGGGAGAGGAAGTCGAACACCCTCCAGTACTCCTGGATGTGGGACCTCGGGTTCGGCTTGAACGCGTGGATCACGTCCGGGAACTTGATCCCGTCGCGGATGAAGAACACCGGGAAGTTGTTGCCCAGCAGATCCCAGTTCCCCTGGTATTATTCAAAAAATACACACGTATTGGATATAACACAGACGACAACAGTAATAACATTTTAAGTTTGTCCATGCAAGACTGTTAAAATTTTTGACAGTTCCATCAATATTTTTACTGTCAAATTTTTTGACAATCCTACCAACATAGATTTCGACAGCCAACAAAAATCATGTATGTGTAATAATTCTATACAGTCCTACAGTCATGTATCCATTATGTAGTGGTATCTGTCAGAATTTTTTACAATCAAGTATATTGGTAGGACTGTCAAAGTTTTTGAGAATCCTGTATCTGTAGTGGACAGTTTCTTAATAATAAAATTTTTTGAGTGGTAAAGTTGTAAATACTTGGACAGTTTCGAATAACTTTTGCGGTGCCTCTATAAATTTGCCTAAAAGTATATATGGTATGCAAGGATTACCTCTCTGGTGTAGAACTTGACGGCGAAGCCGCGGGGATCTCTGATGGTTTCGGGGCTCCCCCTCTCGTGGATGACGGTGGAGAATCGGAGGATGATCGGGGTCTGGACCCCGGGCGCACGGAGGAAGTCGGCGCAGGTGAGGTGGGTGACGTCGTGCGTGCACTCGAAGAATCCCTTGGCGCTGGCCCCCCTCGCGTGCACGACGCGCTCCGGGATGCGCTCGCGGGCGAAGTGCGCGATCTTCTCGATCAGGTGGTAGTCCTCCAGCAGGATGGGCCCTGTCGGATCGGAGACGGGGGTTGTAAGAATGCTACTAAGCTAATCTCGCGTTCTTTAAAAGTTTCGTCCTACTATGAACAAGGGATATGGAGAGTGGTTGAACCGTAATTATTGTACCTCGCGAACCGACGGTGAGTGCCTGATCGTCGTTCCAGACGGGCGCGCCGGCGTTGGTGGTGGTGTAGGTGGTGTCGAAAGCGCTCGACGGAAGGAACTGCAAAGTAAACAAAAAATTAGATAGAAAATTTTGTTATTTTATAGCAATATATTGCTAGCACTTTAAAGTATAAAGTTTATTTGTTTTTGTACTCTACTGCCGACTTTAAAGTGTTATGTTCAGCGTTTGTAGCTCATATGAAAAACAGGACATCACAGACGGATCCCCAACCATATGGACGTGTAGGTGCGTGTGAATTTTAACAAAAAAAAAAAGACTTTACAGTGTTATTGTTTTAAATATATGAATTGGCTATTGTCTTTAAATACTATAACATTATTTTAAACATGAATTTACTAATGCAAATGGAAAAAAAAAAAATCACCCTCAAGTACTTTTGTCAACATAAAACTATTTTATCCTCAAGTTTATCTTCAAATAATAATAAAAAAAATTAAAAATTATTTAATAATTTAGAAACTAGTTTTTTCGCGGCATCGAAAATTATTTAAATGTTAATTTTAAGCCAAAGGTTCAATTTGGGCGCGGGAAATTATTTGATCATTTAGAAATTTGAAACTATTTTTTTTTCCGTTTCTAGAAATAAAGAAAACGGAAAGAAGAATGAATTAAGGTTGTTGGACATGTTTTTATAATAATTAAATTTATTAAAAATTAGAATTGTCTTTTTTTGCAGTTACAATAAAAGTGATAAATTATAAAGCTTAAGATTTGAGCTTACAATTTATCACGTATAAAAGAGATAACTATATAGTGATAATTAAGCACTCTAAAGTGTAAAAAAAAAGAAGTACTCAAGTCCGGTATTTGTTTGAGCAATTTAAAGTGCTTAACACTGTATAGTATAAAAATAAACATCATCTTAGCATAGTTAATCTTCTTAATGGTCTCAAAATTTGTTCACACGTACAAGTTGTATGATCTAGTAAAAAGCCACTCGAGTTGGAAGATCTCAAAAGCTTCAAATGAACCGAACCGAAAGTTAGACTATGAAGATATAATTGTATGTGGATCAATAGCAATAAAATTATACATGAAGTTGCAAATTAACTGAGAGAGAAACCATACACCAACTATCATAATGAATCTTAGTTCCAGGGAATAAAAAACGAAACAATAATGAAGAAGTATATATACCTTGTAAGGATCCATGTCTTGTGTATACTCAAATAACAAGTGTGTTGTGATCTCCACACTCCCCACTGGTGCTCTATATATATGCAAAAGGAGAGGGGGATCCCATAACCATCAGGTGAGCTTATGGAAATAATTCACACATGGGGGTGGGGTTGGTGTGTGTGTGTGTGTGTGTGTGGTTGGTTTGGGGGGGGGGGGGGGGGGGGGGGGGGGGGGGCTGCGTAGGTGTGGGGGTGGGGTGGGGTCAAGTATTGGCCGTTGATTGGGTGTACATCAATTTTATTTTCTTGTTTTAGTAGGGCAGAAGTCACTTGCCCTTATCTCTTGGAGTTTCGATTGATTAATTAATTTGCAATTATTAGGTGAGTACCTATGGCCCTTCACATGGTTGCCATGGGCCAGGAGGCTGCAATGCAAAGATATTGGCTAATTTTAAAAGCATTTCAAGTTTTACTTGGAGCTAGTTCAGTTCTAAGATTGCCAACAAACTTGCTAATTCTAAAGATACTCCATGTTTTACTTGGGACTAGTTCAGTTCTAGAACTGTCAACTTTGTTGGCAGTCTTAATGGGTTGCTCTGGAGTAAAATATAGAGTGCCTTTAGAATTAGCCAAGATATTTTGGCTTTTATTTACTGGTTCATTCATCACTCACTGCGTTTGGAAATAATACCCTATACAAGGTTTTTCTTTTTTTAGATGTCCGACATAGCGAACTGGAGGTTGTGAATACTGTATTGTATACATTTTGGGCTCACTATTTCCAACTTCCACTATAAATTAACTTTCACTATAAATTGAAGGAATAATACGACGTCCCAGTGGCTCGATCTACCGATCTTTCGCCACCAAACCAGAACTTTTATGCCACTTCCCTCTAACCACAAGGGTCATTCGGATTCGACACCCTCTACAAGGTTGACAAAGTTATTTGCTGCATAGGAAAACTTATTCAGTGATAAATAACTGTAATATAATAACACAATAACTGTAATATAATTGTTGGTGCTTTCTTTACATGGAGAGAGCTTGCTCTCAACATGCCTTGTAAATTTTAGTCCCATATCGGAAATGCACCATGAGTTATCTCAACATATATACTTTGGTGTGTTGTTGAGAGATGCACATGGGGTGGTGACCCTAAGGAGGGAACCATGTGGGTAATTTTACTAGGAGGTAAGAATAAGGCTCCAAGGATTAAGCATTAATGCTTTTGTCATTCTCTTGGATTAATTTCCATTTGGAGCTAAGCCCTAAAAGGGCTTAGCGACTCGGACTCGGACTCGGGCTCATGAGGCGTAATGTGGCGTTTTATTGGCGCACTTTGCACTTAGCACGTTAGCAGTCATGCGGCCATGCGGTCTTATGTGGCATGCGGCTCATATGCGGCCTCATGCGGCACATGCGGCCATGCGGTTCATGCGGCCATGCGGTTCATACGGTCCATGCGGCTCATGTGGTCCATATGGTCCATGCGGCCATGCGGCTCATGTGGTCCATGCGGCCCATGCGGCCATGAGGCTCATGCGGCCAGGCTGCTGCTGCTGCTGCCGCATGGAGGGCTCTGCTGACTGTGCAGATTACAAATCAGTTATGGTAAGGCTGAATCAATGCGATTAATTCAGATCCTATCTTTGTGGGATTTGAATTAATTTCGTTCCTATCTTTGTGGGATTTGAATTAATCTCGTTGCTATCTTTTTGGGATTTGATTCAATCTTTCCATAACTGAAGTGGCGGCTAGGGTTTCCACCCTCTCTCTATAAATACTCTCTTCTGGCCTCCTTTGTGGTTACTACGGAAAAAATATAAGTTAGAAAAGGAGAAAGAGAGAGAGCTGTTGCCACCATTGCAAGTCCATCCGAGGAGTCAGAACAGAGGTGACTTTGAGCGTTCCACAAGTTCTTCAAACTTGCTGGTTCCTGGAAGCAGATCGTGTGGGGCGAATCTTGCTTTGAGCAACGGTGTTTTGACACCCCAGCATTGTTCTTCTTCTCATCTCTCTCTAGATTATTGTAACTCATTCTGTCCCAATTGCAACACGTTTGCAAGGAAGAACGAGAGATCTTCTCTTCTCTATTTCCCTCCTCCATATTGTAATCGGGTTATTTGGTATTTGTATCATCGTAGATCTTTGTTGCATCTATTTTACCATCTTTGATCAAGCCCCGGGACTAACAATCTCAAAGCAAGGTCCGTGTAGATGGAAAACATTAATGCTTCGCTCCTCCAATCGGACTTCTGCAAGTTGAAAAAGTTCGATGGAGAGCATTATCAAGTCTGGAAGAGAAAGGTTTACCTAACTCTTCAACTGAAAGACGTTGATCATGTTCTGTTGGAGGAAGAACCCTATGTTCCAGACACTTGATCTACTGTCGCCATCAATGCGGCTACCAAACTCCAGGCCAAGTGGAGAAAGAAAAACTGTGGGGGTTGACTCTGACTGGTGGATAGACACTGGTGCAACTTGCCATGTCTGTTCTGGCAAGGAATGGTTCGTCACGTACCAGCCGATATCTGAGAAGGTTGTCATGGCGAACCAAGCCCAAGCTGAAGTTCTGGGGATCGGGACCGTGGAACTGAAACTCACTTCTGGAAACACTCTGACGCTTCAAGGTGTGAAGCATGTTCCGTCGATTGCCAAGAACCTGATCTCTGGGAGCATGCTCTGCAACGCAGGCTTGAGGATGGACATCAATGCTGGTCAGATGGTGATGTCCAAGAAGGGAACATACTTCGGGAAGGCTTATCAAACCGAAGGAATGTTTAAAATTCAGCTTGTCAACCAGTTTGATGACATTAATGCAGTTGCTTTTTCTGATTATTCTCTTGAGTTGTGGCATAATAGGCTAGGACATGTTCATTGTAAAAGAATTAACAAAATGTCTAGTCTAGGACTTATCTCCAAATGTGGGGGTAAGGTGGAGAAGTGTGAAGTGTGTGCTCAGACGAAGATCACAAGGAAACCCTTTCATCGGGTCAATCGAAGCACAGATCTTCTGGAGTTGGTGCACTCCGATATCTGTGACTTCAAACATTTCTCCACAAAGGCCGGGATGAAGTATTTCATAACCTTCATCGACGACTTCTCAAAATACGCGTTCGTCTACTTGCTCAAGACTAAAGACGAAGCCTTCAAGAAGTTCAGAGAGTTCAGGGCCGAAGCTGAACGGCAGACTGGATAACAACTCAAGAGGTTAAGAAGTGATCGAGGTGGGGAGTACAGGTCTCATGAATTCGCATCGTTCTGCAAAGAACATGGAATCATATGCGAGACTACTGCTCCATATTCTCCTCAATCCAACGGAAGTAGCGGAGAGGAAGAACAGAACGTTGACAGAAATGATGAACTCAATGCTGCTAACCGCGGGTCTTCCTAAATGCTACTGGGGAGAAGCTGCATTGACGGTCACTTTTATTCTAAATAGAGTGCCATATGCAACTTCGGACGTAACTCCTCATGAACTCTGGTTCAAAGTCAGACCAAACTTGAATGTCATTCGAGTGTGGGGGTGTCTGGCATATGTGAAGCTCCCAGATCTGAAGATTCAGAAGCTAGGGACAAGGACTACGAAGGCGATCTTCTTGGGGTATGTCGAGAAGAGTGATGCTAGGAGATTTCTTGATATTGAGTCAAATCATATCATCGAATCTCACGATGCTGAATACTTTGAAGACAAGTTTGCAAAAGACAAAAATATTGTTCTTTCGGACATTCCAGAAAATGATGTAGGTGCAAATGAGACTGAAATCTCATATGGGCCAGTAGTCCAAGAAGAAGTTGTGTTGATGAAACAACTCTTGTACCAGAACTCGCAGAGCCGTCAGCTAAGCGAACGAGGAGACCGAAAAACTTCGGAGATGACTTTGTCACCTATCATGTGGAAGCAGATCCGCTTACCTATGATGAGGCGATGAAGACCAGAGATGCTATCTTCTGGAAGGAGGCAGTGAATGACGAGTTTGACTCTATCACCTCCAATAACACATGGGTGTTGGTAGATCTACCTGAAGGAGAAAAGCCCATTGGATGTAAATGGATCTTCAAGAAGAAGATGAAGACAGATAGAACTATTGACAAGTTCAAGGCCAGGCTGGTAGCCAAGGGATTTTCTCAGAAACAGGGGATAGACTACTTTGACACGTACGCTCCAGTAGCTCGGATGACCACCATCAGGATGTTAATCACTCTAGCAGCTATACATAAGTTGGTGATACATCAGATGGATGTAAAGACCGTATTCCTGAATGGGGAGCTGACCGAAGAGATTTACATGCAACAGCCAGATAGATTTATCGTCAAAGGTCTTGAAGACAAAGTCTGCAAGTTGGTGAAATCATTGTATGATTTGAAGCAAGCTCCCAAGATGTGGCATGAGAAGTTTGACAAAGTTATTAGGTCAAACGGCTACAGAGTCAGCGAGACGGACAAATGTGTTTACACAAAGTTCGCTGATGGAAGAGGAGTCATCATTTGTCTGTACGTGGACGATATGCTAATCCTAGGTACGGATATAGGCTGTGTCACAGAGACAAAGAAGTTCCTCTCAACCAAATTCAGTATGAAGGACTTGGGGGATGCAGATGTCATCTTGGGCATAACGATCATCCGGACAGACACTGGAGTAGCGCTGTCACAATCTCACTACATTGAGAAGATGCTCACACGCTATGGGTATAAGGATCTTCCAGGGATCGATACGCCATACAGGTGTGATCAGAAGCTGAAGCCAAACTCAAGGAAAAGCGTCAGGCAGCTGGAGTATTCTAGCGTTATCGGAAGTTTGATGTACGTAACCACTGCCACAAGGCCTGACATAGCTTTCGTCGTAGGGAATGCTGAGTTGGTTCACAAGCAACCCAGGGGTTGAGCACTGGAAAGCTGTGAAGCGGGTGATGAGATATCTCAAGAAGACTCAGACATATGCACTGCACTACAACGGGTATCCGACAGTAGTGGAAGGCTTCAGTGATGCTTGTTGGTGTTCAGAGGTGGAAAGCGAGAGATCCACAGGTGGATATGTCTTTTCCTTGGGTGGAGCTGCCATATCGTGGAAGTCGAAGAAGCAGACTATACTCTCTCGTTCCTCCATGGAATCTGAATTCTATGCACTTGAAACTGTAGCAGATGAAGCAGAATGGCTTCGGGAGCTCATGTATGATCTTCCAGTAGTTGGGGCTCAGATACCGGAAATACCGATAAACTGTGACAACCAGGCGACTGCGGCGGGTGGCATCAAATGACCTCTTCAACGGGAAGAAGAGGACTGTGCGGTTGAAGCACAGGGCAGTACACGATCTTATCAAAAGAGGTATAATTGCAGTGGTTGATATTCGGAGTCAGAAGAACCTGGCAGATCCGTTCACAAAGGGCCTCAAGCGCCAGTTGGTCGATGACACAGCTTGTAAAATGGGCTTGAAGGCATTCTGATAGTATGTCTTTGTAATCCTACCATAAAGTTTTATGCTATTAGTTCAAAGAGAAATCTACTAGGCATCTAACTTTTGGTTCAAAGGAGGATCACTGACTGGGAAACTATCAGGTAACAGTGGATACTTGTTCTCTGGAACATGGAAGGGATACGGATCCATAACCACTGTTGTCTACTATGTATTTTCTGCGGAAAAAATAGATCCTGTGGAAGGGTGGCTTAAATGCCTTAATGAGTTCTCAGACAGAGTGAATGCCTGGTGTGATTTACAGGAAGCACGGTAGAGCAGCACTACAAGGAGTGAAACTCCATGCTACAGTGGGGTGACTCCACCATGAGGTTCCCAGGTAGGGATAATGCCTCGGCCTTGCAAGCCAAGTCATAGCGGCGTAGCACCGCAAATAGGCAGGTAGCCTAATGCTGTATGACGTAATTAAAGAGTTGTAGACAGCACTACAAAGGGGAGGATGGCCCCATGTTACAGTGGCACGATACCACGATGAGGTACCCAGGTAGGGGTAAAGCCTCGGCATTGTAAGCCATGTCGTTGCGGCGTAACACCGCAAGGAAGCCTTAGGCTTCATGCTGAGTAGATTGGCACTACAAAGAGGCTGAGACCTCATGCTACGATGAGGTTCCCAGGTAGGGGTAATACCTCGACTTCAGGCCATGTCATAGCGGCGTAGCACCGCAAGGAAGCGCAAGGCTTCATGCCATATCTCTTTAATAAAGAACTCACCTATAGTGTGTGGAAAGAGATATCAGGCCGTCTCTTGAGGGTAAACTTGTAGACGCCCAAAATTATACACTAAAACCAGGCTGGCACAGGGCCTTTAATGTGCAGCCAGAAGCACACGTAACTATACTTTGTGCGTAGGAAAGAATTACAATTGTGGTGCAGAATTCAAGGCGTAGTCCATTCTTGTATCACTATTGTTATTTAACCCATGCGGGAAGATTCAAGTCGTCAGCGACATCTATCCTAATGCAAAATGGACAGTTACTGTGGGGAACGCTCAACCCTGGACACATATATATGTTGTGATATGTGGGGGATTGTTGGTGCTTTCTTTACATGGAGAGAGCTTGCTCTCAACATGTCTTGTAAATTTTAGTCCCACATCGGAATGCACCATGAGTTATCTCAACATATATACTTGGGTGTGTTGTTGAGAGATGCACATGGGGTGGTGACCCTAAGGAGGGAACCATGTGGGTGATTTTACTAGGAGGTAAGAATAAGGCTCCAAGGATTAAGCATTAATGCTTTTGTCATTCTCTTGGATTAATTTCCATTTGGAGCTAAGCCCCAAAGGGGCTTAGCGACTCGGACTCGGACTCGGACTCGGACTCGGACTCGGCCTCGGACTCGGCCTCATGGGCTCATGAGGCGTAATGTAGCATTTTGTTGGCGTACTTTGCACTTAGCACGTCAGCAATCATGCGGTCTTTATGCGGCTCATATGCGGCCATGCGGTCTTATGCGGCCTTGTCACGCCCCAGAACCAGAATACTGGAGAGCGGGGGCAGACATAGCCAGCTACGTATATTGAAATAGAATACATCTCAACTATACGGTCACGGCTGTCTAGATATGAGGGTTTACTACAAGCCAGCAGTCTCTTAAGGTCAAGCCTATTGTCTCAATCTCAAGCAATTAACAAAGTTACAAGATATTAGAGCATCAAATATTTATATATAAGGCGTCCCAAATATTACATATTGGATGATCATGAAGCTAGTCGTACAAAATGATGGGACTAGCAAGAGTTCAGTCATACATGATCAACCTTAGGATTTGTTAATCATGTTTACAGCCCGTCGGCAGACAGTAAGTAAATGTGCATCGAGCTAACAGGTGCTCGTCGGCTAAACGCCTCAAAAGAATAAATTTACATATAAGTGGGTGAAACAAAAAGGAAAACCCACTCTTGGCCCGGGTTCCGTCTAGTTGTCACCATTGGGCTGGAAGCTTGGTAGATCCTCGGGAGCTGCTCCGAAATCTGGCCACACAAAACCAGCTGGGTCAAACCCCAGAAAGAGCAAGTGCCACAAAGGAGGCCACAAATAAGAACGAAAGCCAGCATATCAGAACATAAGAATAAAAGAAGTACAAGTAGTAAAGTACACAGGGCGATAAAACGACTAGGGACGTGGAACCATTCCGGGAGCCAGGTTACAATCCTTAAACCAGACAAGGACCGGGGTTGTAACCCTTCGCCTGAATAGCTCACTGTCTCTACTCATTTATCGTTAAGATAAGTAAAACAATCATGATCAAGAGTTCCAGGTACAGGGGCTAGACAAGACTTAGACAAGGCTGGACACCATTCATTCGCAATCGGCCAAACAAATACTACGGCTTACTACTTTAACTAACTAGGGTTATCACAAACCTAATTACTAACAAGATGCAAGTGAGAATTCTAGTCCCAAGCCCTGCAGACTATCCAGTTATCCTTCCGCGAGTTGAGAGTTATAGGTGGGTACATTGCCCGGGAGACAAATGTACCCTTAGGTGACTTAGAGGGTGCAACACATGACAGTGTGCTTGGAAATGTGCTCTACTCGTCGGCAAGCTACAAGTCCATTAAAGCGCCCAGATAACGAGATTGCCTGTGACTGGGAATTCTCCATGTTCTAGTTTGATCTAATCATTAGCCTAATCCAATTTAGCGCGAGTCCCTGGCCGTGGTACCCAGGAAGTCACGTCCTAGACATGATACAAGACAAGGCAAGTGGATTGTACAAGCAAGCAAGCAGGAGCACCCACGGTGTCAAGTTGATTATACGAGTCAAGTTACAAGTTACAAGTCAAGAGTGCGCCGCCACGGGCCACTATCAAGTTATCAAGATAAATCATGTCAGGGTACTTGTCAGGAGTGCGCCACGACGGGCCACTATCGTATTATGCTAGTTCCTTGTCATACCAGGCCATGTACAATAGTCATTCCAAACATATTAAGTAAAATCAAGTTCATAACAAAAGACGTAAGGATATAAAACGGACGTAAAACATCTAATAAAATATCAATATATATAGGGCTATAGAAGAGCCAAGCTAAAAGAAGAATAAAACCAAGTCTCCATGATTGGACATATTGTGCAAGGGGTCATGGGAGTTGGATTGTGCAGGTGTTAGTTGCGCAGGGTGCCAAGTGCGCAGGGGCACAGGGCACAGGGGCAGATTGCGCATGAACAGACTGCGCAGAAGTGAACTGCGCATGGGTGGATTGCGCAGGAACAGACTGCGCAGGAGTCAACTGCGCATGGGTGGATTGCGCAGGGGTTACTTTGCGCATGGCTGGCTTGCGCATGGATGGCTTGCGCCAGCGCAATCCAGCGCAGCGCAAGGCACTGGCTGAGGTCATGCGCAATCGGCCCAGCGCTAAAGAGCACAGGCCGGGGGTGCACAATCGGCCATGCGCTAAAGAGCGCAAGGCAGAGGAATGTTCTTCCTGGCCGAGAGCAGGTCCAAGAACACCAAGAACTTCAATTCTTCATAACTTTGTCAAATCAAAACCAAATCTAGATTTTCAAAGCTCTAACTTGAGTAAAATCGAATTCTCTTCCACATGGAAGCATCAAAACATGCAAAAATCGAAGTTTAATAGATCAAAACCAAGGATTTTCGAAAATGGTTAAAACCTAGATCTAGAAGAATGAAAGCTCCAAATCACAAAATGTCAAGTTCTAAGGTTGTTCTCCATGGCCTAATCTAGCTAATGGACAAATAAAAAGTGGTGCTTATTTGATGGCAAGGTGCACTTGCCTATGGTGTGGTGTTTGTGGAAGAAGGAAGAAGAAGAAGAAAATTAATGGAGAGTAAAGAGGAGAGAGAAAGTTAGGTGGGGATATAATGAGGGTGGTTGTGTTGTGTTGAGGGTAGAGTGTAGGTTAAAGTGTACCAATACATGTTAACCCAAACCTAATCAAACCAAACCAATTAAAACTGAGCCGAACCAAAACCCGAAATACGAGAAAAACCCACAATTCTGCAAGTCGAGAAAATAAAATACGTGCCAAAAATCAAATTACGAGTATAAATACGAAATACAGGAATGGGGGTGACAGGCCTCATGCGGCTCATGCGGCCATGCGGTCCATGAGGCACATGCGGTCCATGCGGCTCATGCGGTCCATGTGGCACATGCGGTCCATGCGGTTCATGCGGCCATGCGGCTCATGCGGCTCATGCGGTCCATGCGGTCCATGCGGCTCATGTGGTCCATGCGGTCCATGCGGCCATGCGGCTCATGTGGTCCATGCGGCCCATGCGGCCATGAGGCTCATGCGGCCAGGCTGCTGCTGCTGCTGCCGCATGGAGGGCTCCGCTGACTGTGCAGATTACAAGTCAGTTATGGTAAGGCTGAATCAATGCGATTAATTCAGATCCTATCTTTGTGGGATTTGAATTAATTTCGTTCATATCTTTGTGGGATTTGAATTAATCTCGTTGCTATCTTTTTGGGATTTGATTCAATCTTTCCATAACTGAAGTGGCGGCTAGGGTTTCCACCCTCTCTCTATAAATACTCTCTTCTGGCCTCCTTTGTGGTTACTACGGAAAAAAATACAAGTCAGAAAAGGAGAAAGAAAGAGAGCTGCTGCCGCCATTGCAAGTCCATCCGAGGAGTCAGAACATAGGTGACTTCGAGCGTTCCACAAGTTCTTCAAACTTGCTGGTTCCTGGAAGCAGATCGTGTGGGACGAATCTTGCTTTGAGCAACGGTGTTTTGACACCCCAGCATTGTTCTTCTTCTCATCTCTTTTTAGATTATTGTAACTCGTTCTGTCCCAATTGCAACACGTTTGCAAGGAAGAACGAGAGATCTTCTCTTCTCTATTTCCCTCTTCCATATTGTAATCGGGTTATTTAGTATTTGTATCATCGTAGATCTTTGTTGCATCTGTTTTACCATCTTTGATCAAGTCCCGGGACTAACAATAATAACACATAATAATATTAAAAAATTTAATCAATTGTCAAATATCATCAGGATAGAATTATCAAAAATAATAAAATATTATTATATATTATTTAAACTATTGGATATGTTTGATACTCAGATGTCGTTTCGGTCTTACGTCTTCATGCATCAACTATTTTAGTAAATACAATTCGGTTACCATTCACAATGTTCCCTGTATTTTTTTTATTTTTTATTTTATAGATGGGATATCATACATGGCCATGTTTTAAAAAGTAAAGACCATTCTTCCAATACCAAAGGTGACCACCATAGTTACTGTAACATTTTCTAGCTAGTAAATGTCATGTTATTTTGTTTATGAAAATTCGTATGAGGCTCCAGAAGTGAAACACCCTCAAACTCGTACTTCGTCTTTTAATTTTAATTTTAGTTTTAAAATATATGTAAACTTTTTGTGCACGACTCACCGATTAGTTCTCCAACTTGCAGTACCGATGAGAGTGATGTTGTGATACGTACCATATATAGAGGTACACCTACAACTTGAAACGTCCAAGTTCAATAAGGTTATACGGGATACAATTGGGATGTCTTGTACGCATAAAAGTTCTACAATTTTGAAGATTTTATTCAACCTAGACAAAGGATTGTGACAGATATCACATACATATACCTATTAGTTCAAGACATATTGTTAATTTCCAAATGAAACTATACAGAATACAAGTAAAGTTTGGATATTGTCGAGATATTTCTTTTTTATTCATAAAAGTTATACTAGAGGAATAATTTTACTCAAATCACAATTGCAATTGTGACGGGTACCATGAATGTACAAATACATGCTCAAGTCATATCAGATTAATTTCGAAAGAGGCTATTCAAAACGTTATGTAATAGTAGAATATTCTGTTATTTTCAGGTTTTGAAGATCGTACAAAAGTACGTAACAGTAAAGTACAACTTCTTGAATATTACAACTTATAAAGAAAAGAGATTACAAAATGACTTTGTTGGAATTACAAGCTTTGAAAACAACAAATGTGCAACCAAGTTGCTAAAACAAAAACAGAATTAAAAATGCTTGCTGGGATGATGACGATCACCATTGCTCAAAGCAAGATTCGACTATTTTATGCCGATATGCTCTCAAGAACCAACAAGTTCGTCGATTGAAGTTCTGCAACGTTCATTGTCACCCTCGAACAACGCTTGGACTCTCGAACAACACTCTGTTGCTTCTGACTGCTGCTACCTTTCCTTTCGCAGCATATATTATCTAATTCTCTAACTCCAAAAGAGAAAAAGAAGAGATTTAGATCCAACCCCTCAGTGTAATGTGCCGCTCCACACGATGCATTAGATTGGTTGGTTCGCTTGAAGGGCCTGGTTGGACTTGGGTTCATGCAGCAGAGCATGCAAAGATCTAGGTGTTCGAGGCAAAAACTTTCTTCATGGTGGGTGATTTTGGGTCCTTCTCTCCTTTAACTTCACACTTAATTAAATTTGTTGGTGCTTTCTTTACATGGAGAGAGCTTGCTCTCAACATGCCTTGTAAAATTATAGTCCCACATCGGAAATGTACCATGAGTTATCTCAACATATATACTTGGTTGTGTTGTTGAGAGATGCACATGGGGTGGTGACCCTAAGGAGGGAACCATGTGGGTGATTTTACTAGGAGGTAAGAATAAGGCTCCAAGGATTAAGCATTAATGCTTTTGTCATTCTTTTGGATTAATTCCACTTGGAGCTAAGCCCCAACGGGGCTTAGCGACTCGGACTCGGACTTGGACTCGGACTCGGGCTCATGGGCTCATGAGGCGTAATGTGACGTTTTGTTGGCGCACTTTGCACTTAGCACGTCAGCAGTCATGCGGGTCTTATGCGGTATGCGGCTCATATGCGGCCTCATGCGGCTCATGCGGCACATGCGGCTCATACGGCACATGCGGCACATGCGGAAACCCTCTCTCTATAAATACTCTCTTGTGGCCTCCTTTGTGACTACTATAAAAATTACAAGTTAGTAAAGGAGAAAGAGAGAGAGAGAGTTGCTGCCGCCATTGCAAGTCCATCCGAGGAGTCTGAACAGAGGTGACCTCGAGCGTTCCACAAGTTCTTCAACTTGCTGGTTCCTGGAAGCAGATCGTGTGGGGCGAATCTTGCTTTGAGCAACGGTGTTTTGACATCCCAGCATTGTTCTTCTTCTCATCTCTCTCTAGTTTTATTGTAACTCGTTCTGTCCCAATTGCAACACGTTTGCAAGGAAGAACGAGAGATCTTCTCTTCTCTTTTTTCCTCCTTCAGATTGTAATTTGGCTATTTGATTTATTGTACCATCGTAGATCTTGAGTTTGATCACTGCAAAGTTTTTGTGTGACATCTCAGATCTCGATTGCATTTGTTTTTCATCTTTGATCAAGCCCCGGGAATAACAATCTCAAAGCAAGATCCGTATAGATGGAAAATATAAATGCTTCGCTCCTCCAATCGGACTTCTGCAAGTTGGAAAAGTTCGATGGAGAGCACTATCAAGTCTGGAAGAGAAAGGTGTACCTAACTCTTCAACTGAAAGACGTTGATCATGTTCTGTTGGAGGAAGAACCCTCTGTTCCAGACACTGGATCTTCTGCCGCCATCAACGCGGCTACCAAACTCCAGGCCAAGTGGAGAAGGGAAAATAGCATCTGCAGGCTTCTCATCCTGAATGCTATGGAGGACTCCCTGGCAGAATCCTACTCAAAGAAGGAACTTGCCAGAGACATATGGGAGTCTGTGGAAAATCTGTATGAAGAAGACAAGAACAGGAGCAAAATGTTTGTGGTTGAAAAATATCACAAATTGCTCTTTGAGGACGAAAAGTCCATGTTGCCACAGGTGAAGGAATTTCTGAAGCTGCGTCAGAAACTGGAAGACGAAGAGATTCCCCTTCCCGACAAGTTTGTCGTCGGAGGGATCGTCTCAAAACTTTCTGCTGGATGGAGTACTTTCTATGCAAGGATGCACAGAAAGAAGCTAGACATTAGCTTGGGAGATCTACTTCAAGAGATCCATGTTGAGGACGAGATACGTTCTCAACAGAAGGTGGACACTCTGTCCAAACAGTTGGCTAAAGCCAATCTTGTGCAGACGAGAGATTCCAAGGGGAAGCAGGCGGCTTCTCATCCCAAGAAGAAGGACTTCACTAATCTAAAAGTGAAGGGTCATTCTTTCAAGCAACAGAAGACTAAGTCCCACGTGACTTGTTACAATTGTGGCAAGAAAGGCCACTACAAGAGTGAATGCAGATCTAAGCCTAAACCATCAGAGAAAGGTGAGCCTAATAAGGTTTCATTGGTTTCTAACGTTGTTGCTATGATCGGACAGGTCACAACTGTGGGGGTTGACTCTGACTGGTGGATAGACACTAGAGCGACTTGCCATGTCTGTTCAGGCAAGGAATGGTTTGTTACGTACCAGCCGATATCTGAGAAGGTTGTCATGGCGAACCAGGCCCAAGCTGAAGTTCTGGGGATCGGGACCGTGGAACTGAAACTCACTCCTGGGAACACTTTGACGCTTCAAGGTGTGAAGCATGTTCCGGCGATTGCCAAGAACCTGATCTCTGGGAGCCTGCTCTGCAACGCAGGCTTGAGGATGGACATCAATGCTGGTCAGATGGTGATGTCCAAGAAAGGAACATATTTCGGGAAGGCTTATCAAACCGAAGGCATGTTTAAAATTCAGCTTGTTAACCAGTTTGAAGACATTAATGCAGTTGTATTTTCTGATTATTCTCTTGAGTTGTGGCATAATAGACTAGGACATGTTCATTGTAAAAGGATTAACAAAATGTCTAGTCTAGGACTTATCTCCAAATGTGGGGGTAAGGTGGAGAAGTGTGAGGTGTGTGCTCAGACGAAGATCACAAGGAAACCCTTTCACCGGGTCAATCGAAGCACAGATCTTCTGGAGTTGGTGCACTCCGATATCTGTGACTTCAAACATTTCTCCACGAAGGCTGGGATGAAGTATTTCATAACCTTCATCGACGACTTCTCAAAATACGTGTTCGTCTACTTACTCAAGTCTAAAGACGAAGCCTTCGAGAAGTTCAGAGAGTTCAGGGCCGAAGCTGAACGGCAGACTGGACAACAACTCAAGAGGTTAAGGAGTGATCGAGGTGGGGAGTACAGGTCTCATGAATTCGCATCGTTCTGCAGAGAACATGGAATCATATGCGAGACTACTGCTCCATATTCTCCTCAATCTAACGGAGTAGCGGAGAGAAAGAATAGAACGTTGACAGAAATGATGAACTCTATGCTGCTAACCGCGGGTCTTCCTAAATGCTACTGGGGAGAAGCTGCATTGACGGCCACTTTTATTCTAAATAGAGTGCCACATACAACTTCGGACGTAACTCCTCATGAACTCTGGTTCAAAGTCAGACCTAACTTGAATGTCATTCGAGTGTGGGGGTGTTTGGCGTATGTGAAACTCCCAGATCTGAAGATTCAGAAGCTAGGGACAAGGACTACGAAGGCGATCTTCTTGGGGTATGCCGAGAAGAGTGATGCTCGGAGATTTCTTGATATTGAGTCAAATCATATCATCGAATCTCGCGATGCTGAATACTTTGAAGACAAGTTTGCAAAAGACAAAAACATTGTTCTTTCGGACATTCCGGAAAATGATGGAGGTGCAAATGAGACTGAAATCTCATATGAGCCAGTAGTCCAAGAAGAAGCTGTTGTTGAGGAAACAACTCCTGTACCAGAACTCGCAGAGCCGTCAGCTAAGCGAGCGAGGAGACCGAAAGACTTCGGAGATGACTTTGTCACCTATCATGTGGAAGCAGATCCGCTTACCTATGATAAGGCGATGAAGACCAGAGATGCTATCTTCTGGAAGAAGACAGTGAATGACGAGTTTGACTCTATCACCTCCAATAACACATGGGTGTTGGTAGATCTACCTGAAGGAGAAAAGCCCATCGGATGTAAATGGATCTTCAAGAAGAAGATGAAGGCAGATGGAACTATTGACAAGTTCAAGGCCAGGCTGGTAGCCAAAGGATTTTCTCAGAAACAGGGGATAGACTACTTTGACACGTACGCTCCAGTAGCCCGGATGACCACCATCAGGATGTTAATCGCTCTAGCAGCTATACATAAGTTGGTGATACATCAGATGGATGTAAAGACCGTATTCCTGAATGGGGAGCTGACCGAAGAGATTTACATACAACAGCCAGATGGATTTGTCGTCAAAGGTCTTGAAGACAAAGTCTGCAAGTTGGTGAAATCATTGTATGGTTTGAAGCAAGCTCCCAAGATGTGGCATGAGAAGTTTGATAAAGTTATTAAGTCAAACGGCTACAGAGTCAGCGAGACGGACAAATGTGTTTACACAAAGTTCGCTGATGGAAGAGGAGTCATCGTTTGTCTGTACGTGGACGACATGCTAATCCTAGGTACGGATATAGGCTGTGTCACAGAGACAAAGAAGTTCCTCTCAACCAAGTTCAGTATGAAGGACTTGGGGGATGCAGATGTCATCTTGGGCATAAAGATCATCCGGACAGACACTGGAGTAGCGCTGTCACAATCTCACTACATTGAGAAGATGCTCACACGCTATGGGTATAAGGATCTTCCAGGGATCGATACGCCATACAGGTGTGATCAGAAGCTGAAGCCAAATTCAAGGGAAAGCGTCAGGCAGCTGGAGTATTCTAGCGTTATCGGAAGTTTGATGTACGCAACCACTGCCACAAGGCCTGACATAGCTTTCGTCGTGGGAATGCTGAGTCGGTTCACAAGCAACCCAGGGGTTGAGCACTGGAAAGCTGTGAAGCGGGTGATGAGATATCTCAAGAAAACTCAGACATATGCACTGCACTACAACGGGTATCCGACAGTAGTGGAAGGCTTCAGTGATGCTAGCTGGTGTTCAGAGGTGGAAAGCGAGAGATCCACAGGTGGATATGTCTTTTCCTTGGGTGGAGCTGCTATATCGTGGAAGTCGAAGAAGCAGACTATACTCTCTCGTTCCTCCATGGAATCTGAATTCTATGCACTTGAAACTGCAGCAGATAAAGCAGAATGGCTTTGGGAGCTCATGTATGATCTTTCAGTGGTTGGGGCTCAGATACCGGCGATACCGATATACTGTGACAACCAGGCGACTGCGACGGTGGCATCAAATGACCTCTTCAACGGGAAGAAGAGGACTGTGCGGTTGAAGCACAGGGCAGTACACGATCTTATCAAAAGAGGTGTAATTGCAGTGGTTGATGTTCGGAGTCAGGAGAACCTGACAGATCCGTTCACAAAGGGCCTCAAGCGCCAGTTGGTCAATGACACAGCTTGTAAAATGGGCTTGAAGATATTCTGATAGTGTGTCTTTGTAATCCTACCATAAAGTTTTATGCTATTAGTTCAAAGAGAAATCTACTAGGCATCTAACTTTTGGTTCAAAGGAGGATCACTGACTGGGAAACTATCAGGTAATAGTGGGTACTTGTTCTCTGAAACATGTAAGGGATACGGACCCATAACCACTGTTGTCTACTATGTATTTTTCTGCGGAAAAACAGATCCTGTGGAAGGTTGGCTTAAATGTCTTAATGAGTTCTCAGGCAGAGTGAATGCCTGGTGTGCTTTACAGGAAGCACGGTAGAGCAGTACTACAAGGAGTGAATCTCCATGCTACAGTGGGGTGACTCCACCATGAGGTTCCCAGGTAGGGGTAATGCCTCGGCTTTGCAAGCCAAGTCACAGCGGCGTAGCACCGCAAATAGGCAGGTAGCCTAATGCTGTATGACGTAATTAAAGAGTTGTAGACAGCACTACAAAGGGGAGGATGGCCCCATGTTACAGTGGCACGACACCACGATGAGGTACCCAGGTAGGGGTAAAGCCTCGACATTGCAAGCCATGTCGTTGCGACGTAACACCGCAAGGAAGCCTTAGGCTTCATGCTGGGTAGTTTGGCACTACAAAGAGGCTTGTGACCTCATGCTACAGTAGTATGACACTACAATGAGGTTCCCAGGTAGGGGTAATACCTCGGCTTCAGGCCATGTCATAGCGGCATAGCACCGCAAGGAAGCGCAAGGCTTCATGCCATATCTCTTTTAATAAAGAACTCACCTATAGTGTATAGAAAGAGATATCAGGCCGTCTCTTGAGGGTAAACTTGTAGACGCCCAAAACTATACACTGAAACCAGGCTGGCACAGGACCTTTAATGTGCAGCCAGAAGCACACGTAACTACACTTTGTGAGTGGAAAGAATTACAATTGTGGTACAGAATTCAAGGCGTAGTCCATTCTTGTATCACATTGTTATTTGACCCATGCAGGCAGATTCAAGTCGTCAGCGACATCTATCCTAATGTAAAATGGACAGTTATTGTGGGGAACGCTCAACCCTGTACACATATATATGTTGTGATATGTGGAGGATTGTTGGTGCTTTCTTTACATGGAAAGAGCTTGCTCTCAACATGCCTTATAAAATTATAGTTCCACATCGGAAATGCACCATGAGTTATCTCAACATATATACTTGGTTGTGTTGTTGAGAGATGCACATGGGGTGGTGACCCTAAGGAGGAAACCATGTGGGTGATTTTACTAGGAGGTAAGAATAAGGCTCCAAGGATTAAGCATTAATGCTTTTGTCATTCTCTTGGATTAATTCCACTTGGAGCTAAGCCCCAACGGGGCTTAGCGACTCGGACTCGGACTCGGACTCGGACTCGGACTCGGACTCGGGCTCATGGGCTCATGAGGCGTAATGTGGCATTTTGTTGGCGCACTTTGCACTTAGCACGTCAGCAGTCATGCGGTCTTTATGCGGCTCATATGCAGCCATGCGGTCTTATGCGGCATGCGGCTCATATGCGGCCTCATGCGGCTCATGCGGCTCATGCGGCACATGCGGTCCATACGGTCCATGCGGCACATGCGGTCCATGCGGCTCATGCGGCTCATGCGGCACATGCGGTCCATACGGCTCATGCGGCACATACGATCCATGCGGTCCATGCGGCTAATGCGGTCCATGCGGCCATTAGGCTCATGCGGCCAGGCTGCTGCTGTTGCCGCATGGAGGGATCCGCTGACTGTGCAGATTACAAATCAGTTATGGAAAGGCTGAATCAATGAGATTAAATCAGATCCTATCTTTGTGGGATTTGAATTAATTCAGATCCTATCTTTGTGGGATTTGAATTAATTTCGTGGGATTTGAATTAAATCTCATTGCTATCTTTTGGAATTTGATTCAATCTTTCCATAACTGAAAAGGCGGTTAGGGTTTCCACCCTCTCTCTATAAATACTCTCTTCTGGCCTCCTTTGTGACTACTACAAAAATTACAAGTTAGTAAAGGAGAAAGAGAGAGAGAGTTGCTGCCGCCATTGCAAGTCCATCCGAGGAGTCTGAACAGAGGTGACCTCGAGCGTTCCACAAGTTCTTCAACTTGCTGGTTCCTGGAAGCAGATCGTGTAGGGCGAATCTTGCTTTGAGCAACGGTGTTTTGACACCCCAGCATTGTTCTTCTTCTCATCTCTCTCTAGTTTTATTGTAACTCGTTCTGTCCCAATTGCAACACGTTTGTAAGAAAGAACGAGAGATCTTCGCTTCTCTTTTTTTCTCCTTCAGATTGTAATTTGGCTATTTGATTTATTGTACCATCGTAGATCTTGAGTTTGATCACTGCAAAGTTTTTGTGTGACATCTCAGATCTCGATTGCATTTGTTTTTCATCTTTGATCAAGCCCCGGGAATAACAAAATTGATGTTGCATGTCTAGTTCTTTATGTTGTGAGTTTGTTGCATGCTAAAAAGAACCAAGATAGATTCATAGGATAGTTGTCAACTTGTTGTGTAGATATATATCACATGAACTATTTTAAAATGCTGCTATTGAACATAGATCAACTTGTTATTATAGATGTGGGTTTTCGTACTATTGCAGTATGTTATCATATGGAGTATAATTCTATTTCTATGTTTTAGATGTGGAATATAGTGATGTAGTCAAATATATTATGGAGTATAGTATTGTGGTTTCAAAGGAATGGAAACATGAAATTTTTTGGGACCGTTGAATCGTCAAGGTAGAAATTTCTAGATTTAAAAGTACGAGCGATGACTCAAAGAATGTGGTAATGGAAGAGTCGTATTGTATTTTCAGTTTCTGTACCATACATACATTTTATAGTTTAACTACTTACGTAGTATTTGCATGGTCATAGACGACTTATGAATAAAGTTTTTGATTCCTTGAACGATTGCCGACACTATGATCGTGTAAGTCTAGGAGGAACATGCCAGTATAGCTGAGGCTAACATACTAACACGAGGTATCACAGGACCTTCAGTAGGGTTAATTACTTGAGCTGGAAGGGTACGACGTAATACGGGAAGATCCAAAAACTTTCAGGGGGGCAACTACCTGCAGCTGAAAGGGAGCCGTCTATCCCGAAATAGTCTAAGATGACTTGTGGTGCCACTGACCTTCATATAGTTTGGTTGCATGCTAATGTCATCTACTTGCAGCCCTAGTAACTTAATGAATTGATGCAGGAATGGACACTCAACATATTTATATATTTACTGAAGGCTAATGAATGTTTTATGCAGGGACACGCTTATTCCACACTTTTATATTATGAATAACATCGTTATATTGACAGAAAATGATGGTAAGTATTGGGTAAGATCAACTTTGTTGCGTGATAGTTTTATGCTTATGGGAACATGTATGTTTATGAATCTTTAACTGATCCTAAGGTAAGATTAGAAAAATCACATATGTTTTCCTAAACTCACTTAATCAACATGTTGGTTTTAGTTGAGTTGGCTAGAGGCCACTCACCAATACACGACAATGTATTGACCCCCTATCAGATTGTCTACAGGTGCGAGGGGAGTAGCTTGGACGGTTCTAAGGCGTCAGAGAGTTTGTTGGGTGATCTGGAGCTTTCATACAAGGGTATAATTTTCTGTTATAATCATAATATATGAAACATCATTGTTTATATAGTTCTTGAGGTTTAAGTCTTGTGACATGTTTCATTTTATTGAGAGAGAGAAAGAGAGTGCTTGTAATCGAGTTGCTCTTGAGCTTCGAGCTATTGTAATGCTGCATTTTTATCAATAAAGAGAATCTTTTTTTGTATATCTTGTGTCTAGCTTATATTTCGTTACAATGACCTTGTTTTCGAGATGTTCTATCGACTGTGAATGACATTGCCTTGTACAAGCGCAAATTGGACTTGTATGACATAATGTCCGATGACGACTTAGTGATTCTGCAGAATCGGAGGTTGCTATAGTGATATCAGAGCATAACTTTACGTGCTTGGACCCTCGCTGATTCTCTTTAACTTCAAGTGCTTCTATGATCGGTTGTCCTTTGGCCTCTCGATATTTTGTTGAATATTTCATACAATAAATTTAGATATGTTATGAATCTCATGTGGGTATTTTGTTGGTCAGGCATAGCTTGAAAAGCCGTAGTAAATGATTTGAGTCGATTGTGAGACATGATGATTGGTTTAAGAGGATTGTAAGGCATGACGACTGAAAAGAATAATTGGATATTTGATGATGACCAACAAGATATCAGTAGAGGTGCTTTAGTAAGTTGTGAGTATGGAAAGAAGTGTGCCTAAAATTTAAGGAATGGAAATTAGCTAAGTTGTTCAAGTGGAATAGTTTTAATTATATTTTCAGTGATTGTTGAATGGAAGAAAAGTGGATGTTATGTTTGTGGTCAATGGGGCCAACGTGGTATGGATTGTCGGAAGGGGGACTTATTCAGTATTTGGAGAATGTTATTTGTGTGTTAGTGGTTTAAATCCCTGAGTGGTGTATTGGGTAGCTAGAAGGGGTATGTATGATTTGGTGATATTTATATTGATGATGCTTATTAGTATTGGAGGGGGTGGTGCAAGGTCTCATTTTAGAGTTATGCCCATTCTATACGACTTTTGAAGTCTATTATTGGATTGGTTTAGCAAATTAAGATAGAATTTGATAAGTTGCTCTATTAGTCATGTGATGCAGTTGGAGGAGTATGTTCTCCTAAATTTTGAGGATAATTTTTTTTCTTAGTGTATTATGTAATGCTCCTCTCCGTGCAATGCATTTGATTGGTTGACTGGCTCGAAGGGCATGGTTGGACTTGGGTTCATGCAGCGAAGCATGCAGAGATCTTGGTGTTCAAGGCAAAGATTTTTCTTCTGGTGGGTGGTTTTGATCATTCTCTCGTTTATTTTTGCACTTAATGAAATTGATGTTGCATGTCTAGTTCTTTATTCCATGAGTTTTTTGCACTCTAATAAAAGGACCAAGATAAAAGAGATTCATAGAAATGTTGTCAACTTGTTGTGTAGATACGTATCACATAGACTGTCTTAACTTGCTGCTATAGAATATATATTATCAACTTGTTGTTATAGATGTGAATTTTTGTACTATTGTAGTATGTTATCATTTGGAGTATAGTTATGTTTCTACATTTTAGATGTGGAATATATTGTTGTTATGATATATCTTGTGGAGTATATTATTGTTGTTTAAAAGGAATGGAAATATGAAAAGTTTGGGACCATTGAGCTGCAAAGGTAGAAATTTCTAGATTTTGGAAGAATAGAAGTATGAGCGATGGCTCATAAAATGTGGTAATAGAGAGAGAGAGAGAGAGAGAGAGTTGTATTGTATTTTCAGTTTCTATACCATACTTATTTTCATTTTTTGTACCATGCATAATTTATCACTCCATAAAATGATACTTGTCATCTCATACATTATGCCATGTATACAGTGAAACCAAAATACCTTCAAAATGAACCAACTTCAAAATATGAACAACTTCTAGCTGCTTTTCCAAGATTTCAACTATCTTTATGCACCCTCGTTGTTCCCGACACCTGTGGTGTTGGGGGTCAGTAAATTATCGTGTACTGGTGAGTGGGACTCACCCAATCGCATAAATAAAAAATGTAATCATGTGCAACATGCAATTTTTATAATGATATTGGTATTTACAAACTATTTGATTGACAGATCATATCGATATCATAAAGTAAAACTGGAAACATGTAAACATATCACTTATTAATGATTTCTTACTACAATCGATGTGTCTGTCCCTGCATTAAACAGAGACGGATACTTATCGCCCTTACAAAAGACATACATTAGCATGCAACCTTTATATATGAGGTCATTGGTGAAACCGACATCATTAAGGACTATTGTGTGGTATTGCAACATGCACTTCTAGTCCGGGTTACAAGTCACACTGAAGATCCCGTAATACATTGTACCTGAAGCATATTTCATTTAATTTTCCAAGTTGATTCAGTTCCAATGCCTAGATACCTTTTCAAGGAAAGTCAAACCTTGTGCACAAGTTGTCCATGACCATGTAAATATGTGAACCGTTTAACAATAAAATATATGCATGGCACGCAACTGAAATAAGGAATGTAAATCTATTCTTGTACATCAGTTCATTCTCTCTAATCTATATTATTTCGATTGGCAACCTATTGGTCACAAATATTCTGTGACACTAAGCTATAACCGACAATTCTTGGTACCATACCTCTTCCAACAGTTCTATGGTACCGAACTACAACTGTCCGCTTCGCATACATAGCTTTTTCTATATAAATCTCGTGCATGGATGCACTCAATAGTTACATTCATTCAATGTTCTATTGTAAGTGTTACAATATATATTGTCGCTTTAATTTATCAGTTACATTCTACCAGACATCATCGATCTAAGGACTTATAAGGATACAAAGAATTCTTTTATTAGGGCGTGAAGGAGTAAAAAAGTAGGGCCAAAACCACCTACTAAATAGAGAATTTGCCGAAAGAAAGAGGACCGCTTCTCAATGATCAAATATTACTTATGTGTCTGCCTACAATGACACCAACATCGAATCAGTATCTTTTTTTTTATCCTTTCTCTTTCAGAATTCTCAAGAAATTAATGCAGAAATCAACTCGAAAACACATTCATCAAAACCTCGTTGTTTTTGACACATGTGGGGTTGGGGGTCAGTACATTGTCGTGCACTGTTGAGTAGGACTAACCCACTGACCTAAACCAAAAATATATTCAAGTGAAGCATGCAATTTATAGAGTGATCTTGCTATTTGATTGTCAGATCATATCGATAGCATAAGGTAAAACTAAAAATATGTAATTATATCGCTTATCAATAATTTTTTACCACAACCTATGTGTTCGTCCCTGCATAAAACAGAGATAAATACTTGTCGCACCTGTAGAAGATATACACTAGCGCAACTTGTATATATGAGATCACTGGTGAAATAGACACCGTGGACTATTATTACATGGTATTACAATGCGTCCTTCCAGTCAGGGTTGCAAGCCCCACTAAAGGTCCCATAATATCTAGTGCCTAAAGCACGTTCAACATAATTTTCTCTTAGGTCGATTCTGTTTCAGTATCCCGGATATCATTTCAGGAAAACCAAACCTTGTTTATAAATTTTTCGTGACCATGAAAATGCATGGATGATTTAACTATAAAACTTATGCATGGCACAAACCTGAAATAACCAATATAAATCTATACTTGTACATCTGTTCATTTTCTCTTATCTATATTATTCCAATGGTGACATATTGGTCCCAAACATTCTGTGGTACCATGATACAAACGACAATTATGGGTACCGGACCACTTCCAACAGTTTCGTAGTACCAAACCACAACTGTCTACTTCGTATATGAAGCTTTTATTATATAAATCTCGTACATAGATGCACTCAACAGTTACAGTCATTCAATGTTCTATTCTTAGTATCACGTCCCAGAACCATAGTACTGGAGAACGGGGGCAGAGCTAGGCCATCTACATATACCAGAGTACACAGTACCCCGAGATATGGTCACTGATGTATATACATGGGATCTACTACTATAATCCAATAGTCATAACTAGATTAAGCAATCGTAGGTGTCTCAATTACAAGCCATAAATAAAATATAAGAAGTATGATCATCAGACATATAACACAATAATACGTCCCAAACTATAATATATATAGATGTTCACAAAGCTAGTAATACAAGAAGAAAAACTAGCATAAGTATAAGTCATACATGATCAGTTATAGTTGTAGTCTAGAATATACACAAATCTTGTCATGCCCGTACACTATATGCAATGTCCAAAAAGTATGAGCTAAACAAATGCCTTGAGGCTAAACGCCACAAAAGCATATATACAAAAAACTAGTAGGTAAAAAAAAGAACACCCACTCAGGTACTCTGGTGCTCCATACAGTCATCATCAAGTAGGAGGTACGGTAGATCCTCCAATTCTGCTACCAGATCTGGCCAAACAAAACTATTGGGGTCACATCCCAGATAACAAGTACCACAAAGGAAGCCAACTGTGAACTAAAAACCAACATACAATCATAATACAAACGGAATAAAAAGAGAACTTGTACAACTAAGAATATAATAAAGGTACCCAAGAAAATATAAAAGAAAACTGGAAACAAGTAAGTAAACAGGAACATGTGAGCATGTACGGGATCAAGTAAAGTAGACATGAATAAAATGTGAGTACATGATAGGGCGACGAATAACTAAAGAACATAGGGGATACTCTTGATGCAATCCACAAACCATAACCAAAATAGTTACAAACCATTTTTCGAACAGAACTTAGCCTCTAATCATTCACC